>OZ034975.1:8354141-8541641 GCA_964030785.1 Siderastrea siderea
TATCGACTGTAACTACTTCAGAAGCAAATTTGACATATTTTACTAAATTAATTACTCGTCAACTTGAAGGGAAGCCATTTGTGTCTAGAAAGAGCAAAGAGAAGAGTTCATATTACAAGCTATATTCACAGCATCAAATTTAATGTCATTCTGGAAAACAACGCGGCGGTCAAAATCAGTACACAAAGTAAGCCGTAATTTTTTTCGCTGTTCTGAGTTCATAAGCAATTGAAATTGTTCCAAATGCGTATTGGTTTGTAGTTCAAGCGTTACAGTACAAGAACACCTCAATTTTCTAACTTTAGACTACTTTTTCATACCATCTTCAGTTCCTCGTACTACACCACGCTGTACTACATGAAATCCTTCCACTACGCACCGTCGTGAGCTTGCGACGGTGGGGACAACAGAACACATATGTCTCGTCCCAGTCCTAAAGTGCCTCCCGTCCGTAGTCCGTAGTCCGTAGTCACCGTATCTTAAAGTCCCTAATGTAAAATGTGTTGTAGTGTGAGGTAAAATGTAAGTAGTTGCAGTAGAAGTAGTAGGTGTAAGTAGTTAAGTGTTGTAAGTGAAGTTGTAACTCAATTAAAAAAAAAGAGCATGCAGTCACACAGTTGACAATGACGTCATAGAAAATAAATGAATTTGTTCTAAGAAACATACTTAATCAAAACAAGCACGAAAAAGTAAAGGATTATCTTCTCTTTTCAAACGAAAGGGAAAAACTCAAAAAAAGACTGAAAAAAGGCAAAAAATAGTCAAAACACCTCCTGAGTAGACGGTTGCTATGGAAACGTCAATCATCATAGACACGTCATTGACACAGGAAAATATTCGTCCAGCCGTTTAAAAGTTATAGCTCGTTAAAGTCAGCGCGGGCGCAATGTGCCCCCCCCCCCCCCCCCCCAGGCTAAATAGGCTTAAAAAAATGCCCGAAAATTGAGATCACAAATACAAATTCATTCCAGTGTTACAAGGAAATTTGACTCACGCGTACCAATGCAACATGAAGATCGTTTCGTTGTATGGAGCTGAGAGTTGGAGATCTGGTTTAACACTTTCGCTGCGAAAGTCGAGTTTTGTCGACATTTAGAGGAGTAGACATTGAACCACTTGTGACGTCATCATTTTTGACGTCACCAGATTGTTTTGATAAGCAGCAACACAGCAAGGACAGATCCATCCACACGTGTGTCCATTTTCAACATCAACCAAATTCTGGCAGAGTTATTCCAAAAAAACGTGTCCAATTTTGGGTGCAAAATTGGTGGTAAAATAGGCGAAGTCACCTATAGTTGATCAATGTTCCACTTCCAGGTTTTCTCAAGGGCTGAGGCCAAAACTTTTCCAGTGGATAGAAAGGGGATAAAAGGTAGAAGATAAAGAGAAAAGAAAGGGAGAGAAAAAGGAAAATAAAAGAAGCGAGAAAAAATTAGGAATGAATCAGCAAAAAAGAAAAAAAAAGCCAAATTTTGGCTTATGCGCATGCGTGAAAGCAAAATATTGTACAATTTACAACAAAAACTGGTTTAAAATCTAGTTTAATTGCAAAAATGTTTCTGTAGCAAAGTTAAGTGGCATTTGGTAATCTAGCACTCGAAAAACCGCTTTAATGGTAAAAAATGCGGGTTTTTTCAGAAAAGTTAGCAGTGAAAGGGTTAAGTCCGAGCCTTTGTAATTAGTGCCGAAACTACATCACTGGGCCCACTGGCCGAATGCCATCAGAAACGAAGATTTGCAAGGAAGAACACCCCAAGAGAGAAAATCGGAGGGAAGAAATAAAGTGGGTTGGAAATGTTCTGAGGAAACCGCGTCACAACGTAACCAAGCTTTCTCCCCACATCTAGCAAGCTCTCTTCTGGAATCCTCAAGGGAAGACGGTCAGCCGAATAAGAACTACGTCAGCTATTGTAGGATTACGTTTTAATCAGGCCCTCAGGGATCGAGATGAGGAAGGTTGTTGTACAGCGAAACCCCTTCTTACCACTATTGTGACGCAAAAAAAAAAACCGAGTCATGTTCTTATCTCAAAACATCGTTAATCGAACTACCTCGTTAATGCGACGGAAGACTACCTTTTAGAATCCCACTTAAATTCAGCCATCCAAAATGCCTGGTAGCTTTAACGTCAAAGGCAATCATTGACAAAGGATGATTTAAACCGTATAGAGTATCGTTTGAGGGTCATTTCGTCTCCTAAATGGTGCTGCATTCCTCCAGTTTCTCAATGTGGAGATTCGATTTGATCACGAGGCTTAATTATAGCCTCGTAAACTGGCGCCAGTAGCCCTTTTCATAGTTAACTTTTCTCAAATGCATTACAATGTGTTTGAACGTGGATGTGGGGCAATTCAGGCAGTAACTGTAAAATTGCCTGAAATTGCCTCACATCCACGTTCAAATACATTGTAATGCAAATTAGACAACCAAGGTAACTAAGACTACTGGTAGTCCTGGCTTATGGCTGGTCCGTTTTCTGCTTTGCCTCTCCATAATTTTTATTCCGAATCATAACTTGACGATAGCCGTTATTTCGACCGCCCTGTTTTTACAAAAAAAAGTATTCTGATCCGTCGTCGGTAATGTTAACAAGATTCCACTGTTTCTAGTTGTCCTATGCTTCACTTAGGAACGATGGGAATAGAAAAAATTGACTCATTGCCAATATACCAATATACATCATCATTTTATACTTATTAAAGCTAGAATTTACAGAGTAGATCAGCCATCTAATATCTTCGGTGGTGTAAGGGCAGACCACAAAAAACGGAAACTGCATGCCTTACTCTCGTGCTGTGGTCTCTTTTAATTTACGTCCCCTTTCAATTTAATAGAGAGATTAAGTACCACATTTTCGGCAATACGCGAACGGCAAAATGACCACGTGAGAAGGCTTGTTTTCTCGTTCGTAAACATTTTTCTTGATTCGTTTTGCTCCATCGCCGGGTTTAGCTCAAGCCCATTGTTATTTTGATTATTATTCTATGTAAAATGTTGACTAAATGTCGGCGTTGACACAAATAGGAAGAAAAAAGGACGTAAAAGCAACCGGCGGCTTCTGCCCGCACGGAATTTGCACGTTTATAATTTTTTTTTTAACAAGCAAGCTTAACCCACCAGACCTGGAGACCTTTCCTAAAATTTAACTGGCAACCACTTTTTGACAGGCTTTTTTTTCAGCCGACTGAAATGCCTAAAATGTCGATCAGTCCAGGTACATGCACAAAAGCAGTTGTCAATGAAAGAAAGATGGTTTTATTCTGTTCTAAAAGCTTTGCAGCTTTGTACCTTTAGAAAGAGAAAATAGAACTGAAAACTGAGTAAATAATTTGCAATATTTAAGTAATACCTACTGTTATCAAAATAAGTTCAGTGTGCGCGTTTAAGAAAATCCTGCGAATCATAGCATAAAATACTGACTTACCTTCCGTGTAAAGAGATTGATCAGAAACACTTGGCCAGCGTTGCGTTACATCACAGCATCACCTTAGCATAAAAAGGAACTTTATTTGCCAAGAATTGCTTGCCGTAGCTATTGTGAACTACTCAAAAATAATTTCCGACTCGTAAACACCCAGAGGGAGAAAATAATTTGCCTACATTTTATGTTTCTTCCCCCAAAGCAAAGAGATCTTTCCTGTTCTGTCCTCTCCGTGTCCATTACACTAAATTTTCAACAGCAATACGAGAGTTCTGTGGCTGAATACAAGCTCATTGAGGTTTCTTTGTATATTTTGGCAGGCACTACCATCTTAAAATCCTTTCAAGAAAACAAACGAAGGTAACGTTCCCGTTAATGGAAATAGTATTCCGAGAGTTCTCAAATTTGAGTGTTAACGTAATTAGGAAGGTTATCTCCTCAGATGCTATCGCAGGACATAGATTTAGGTCAAAGTAAACGGGAGCAAACCAGAACGGCAGTTGGCGAGCTTCCTCATGACGAAGAAACGGAAATCACTAATTCCTGGCAAAGTTTGCTTCTCTGGTGTTTGATGTTGATTCGTTCATATTTTTACAAGGGTCTTGATAGCAGCAATTCTCTCAGGCAACACGTTTTGATTGGCTGAATGGACAGGAACTGCTCACAACTGGTGCAGCGGCAATTCCCACACCTATCCGTTATTTGTTCATAAAATGACTCACCTTGTCTTCGGTCGACTATTGAAATAATAGCAACGTGCATAAAGTTTGCCACTGTGTTAACGAGTTAACATTACCGCCTTTTCCCCCATATGAAGAACCACAAATCTGACAAAATTTCAACTCGAAAAGGAAGAATAAAAATTAACAAGAAAAGAGCACTTTTGACTTATTGCCCCCGGTTTTCATCATGACCAGTCACTGTATAGGGACCATTAACTGCCTACACAGGATTTATTGGTAAAGCTAAGGTATTTAAATCATAATCTGGCTTTAGCCGATGGGCAGGGATCGATAAACCCATAGAAAAATTCATGCACTAAAACTTTTCATAATAGTGTTCTGAACGTCAGTTTGGGTTGAGTTTATGCTCATTATATAAATGCATCCAAATATCAAGAGAGTTTAAATGGATACCCTTTTCTTCAGTTCTGTAGCATTGAACGTCGTTCCGGTCAACATGCCCAAATTTTCAAAAGCCACCTTTTCAAAAATACAGCTAGGTATATACATAGACCTTTTTAACGACGCCGAGTTCTAGAAGTTGTACGACCAGACAAATCAGCTGTGGCCTTCAGATTTCAGATTGACCTGAAAGTTTGAAATATTGTTTTTTTTAAAGGGGGAACACTGAAAAATTAAACAAGAAGAAAAAACTCTCGAAGCACAAACGACAACCAACCACAAAACAAACTCAACCCATTTACGATGTCCAGTCCAGGATTCGAACCCAGGCCACATTAATGTGAGGCGAGCGCTCTCATCACAGTGACTGCGCCATCCCTACTCAGTCAACCCACTCTTTCAAAGTAAAAAAAGAGGCAGATAGCACCCACAGCCTATCAAAATAGAAGAAGAGGGAATGGTGATCCCGGTCGTCACTCACTGTTTTCTTTAAACGATATCCATCCGTTGCCAAATTGCATTAACTGTTGCCTATCGGGTTAGGTTAGTCTCTTCCGTAGCTGAGATCTGCGTCGTTATTGAATATTTGTATATAAACTTTTGGTGATAGTTCTATCTTTTGAAACACGAGGTTGTTTCAAACGTAATAGTATGTTATTGAGCAAGTCAGTGAAGGTGGAGCCCTTCTATTCGCTCTTCAAAATAGGATGTGCTTGGCTAAATTTCGGGAAATGAATGCAGCTGTTAGTGGGGAATAAGTGTTGCGCCATTCCATTCCAAACGAGTATTACTGACAATAGCGAGACTGAGGTTGGCAGCGACTATCTGAATGAATCAACAGCTAAAACTTTACCCTTTACCGCCTCTGCCGATCCAAGTAACTGATGTGATAACAACCAAATTAAAAAGCATCACAGGAAGGTCAGCAGAAATATCAATCACTTTCATTTGATTGGTCATACTTTAAGGTTTCATACACAGATTTTATAAGTTTGAACCACCTAGCTTATACAGCATAATAGGCAGGAAAGTACTGCGTATTTGTTTACCCTTGTATGGTCACACTTCATGATTAAATCTGCACATTAGACCGGGAAGAAGGAGAGGATTCTTTTTTACTGTGAAATATTTTTTGTCTTGTTACAAAACTAAATCAATACGTGTATGTAACGCAATGATTATACAGAACATTTCGGAAATGCTCCCTAGATAATTACACTTCAATGAATAACATCAAAAACAAAGAATCAAGGTAGTACAAGGTAGTAGCACATACACTTAAACTTTCCTAATAGGCCATTCCAACAAAATGATTCGATTCCCGTCATCGCTCTCTCTTATGAAAGTGGGTTGATTGGTCAGGAAAAAAATAATTATATATCGTCAGTAAACACATGAATAAGTCCAAGTATGCCAACCTTGATTATATCTGCACCATGACTGAAACTTTGCAACAAGTCACTATCGCTTCAAAGGGCTTCGAAGACCTCGTTATGAGGGTTACTGATGTCAGAGATATATACAAAGCATGTTAAAACCTAGAGACCCGGAAAAAGACGGGTAAGCAATGAAATAAGAATCTTTTTTTCTTTTATTAGTCGGCGATCGGGTGATGGGGAAAGAAACCTTTTATTGGGATCGGCTTATATATACATTTTTTTAAAATATGACCTAAATTAAAGATACTACGAAAGCAGCTGAAATTAGCACTCCTATATGTGTGAGTCGCAACACAGAATAAATTTCTTCACGCAAAATTACACGTCCTATACCAGATATTTCTTGCTTGTCTACACTTAATCTTTATTGTTTACAACTAATATTCACAATTGAACGTTTGTAAAAAATGTCTTATATCTAGGGCAGGCAATGTAATCCTGTAATAGTATAAAGGAAAATCATCAGGCGATTGGTTTACTGGATGATAATGCTAGCTACTAAAAGATTGTTAAAAAAAAATTAGATATGCGAGAAAGAAAAGCTGCGATGGCTACTATGAAAATTTGCAGAAGGCCAGTTTTTCGTCTGGCCGAAGACAAGAAAATCCGAAATAACATGCAGCAAGCCATATTTTCTAACTCTCAGATCAATTTCTACAACGCACTTTACCGTGTGAAAGCTTACAGTAGTCATCATGGCGTAACTGCGAATTATGACGCAGATACATGTGTAAATGACGTAAACAGATATGATTATTTCAATATTAGGGTGGCAGGGTGGCCGAGTGGTTAGGGTGTTGGACTTCGAGTCCGTGGGTCCCGGGTTCGAATCCCACTCTGAGCACTTCATGGATTTGTTTCTCGGTTGTCCCGAGTTATAAATCCTTCGGCTGCGCTTGTATATAGCCAACTGGTTTGCCTCCCGCCAGTTGGGATTTTTAAACATGTTATGTTCCATTTACAATATTTGTTTCGTTTGTTTGTTAAATGCTCGGCCCCACTAGCAATTTGCTATAAACACTTGCCGAGGGTAAATAAAGGATATATATATATATAATTATATATATTTATATATATTTTTTTCATAGTCACATTCATTTGAAATGCCAGTTGTTCGGTCTACTCGATTTTTTTAACACCGAGGTGACTGGATAAAAGGTAGATATGCAGTTTAACTTTGCTTATTTGGTTTGTTTTCGTCGATAAGATCGGTGAGAGACACCGAATCGGAAGGGAGTATCGTCTGATACCTGTCATCCGACTTTGTGCCACTTGATATATAACCATTGTGTACAACGGACCGTATTCGGATCCATTAGGAGATAAGATGTTTCTTTGTGTATTCAGGAGTAAGTTTAGAGAGAACAATTTTTGCAAACCTGAAGATGACAAACGCTCTTGATCCTAATCCCCGGCCTGACTGCTGTAGTACAAGTGAGGTCTACTCCCGCGCTTAAAACAGTCATCTTTGCTTAAACTATGATCTATTCTCCATATCAGCCCGGGCGAGATAGTATCTCAAAAAATGGTCCAAATACTTTTCCTGAAATTCTCAAAAAATATTCTAAATATCCGCCAAAAATCTCTAAATATCCCGAAGAAAAAAGTCTATATATCTTGCTAGCTATAATATAATTTGACTCCAAAGGAGCAGGCGTTTTAGTTATTGTGGTCCTATTTCATCAGTTTCACGGCATTTGTCACAAGTCACAACATTTAAACCATGAACTTCAGCATAACCACAAGCCTCCTCGTCGGGGTCCGCCATTTTGTTCTGTACTGGCTGCCATGAGCCTCTTGAAATGCACTGAGTTTCATTGGGAAACTGCTGAATCAGATTACTGTTGATATTCAATCGAGTAAAACAGATCTAAACGCCAAGAAACTACAGATGGAAATAAACGCCTAGAGCCTAACAAAAGCCCCCAAAATCCCTAAAATATTGTATTTTTTCTAAATATCTAGAATTTTCTATATATCTTGCAAGTCTCTAAATATCTCAAAAAATTTCCCGATATTTGTATCTAAGCCCGGCTACAGCTGTCATACCGTCATGGCTTACGCAACTTGTTCCAACTCACCTAGTACTTTGCTGATGGTAGGACGTTGCGTGGGATCACTGTTAACGCACCTCTGAATGAATCCTCGCATAACACCGTCGACTCGTCCTATTTGCGTATGGAGCTCTTGGGGGTTCGGTAATTCTCTCATGCACATTTCACACAACAGTACACCGAAACTGTAAACGTCCAACTGTGGAATATAGTACAATATACAGTATCAGGATTAAAGGGGCCTTCACATGCAACCTATAAAAGTTGTCAAGCTCGTGTTGGCAATCGGCTGATCAGGCAAACTCCAAAATTTTGATAAACGCGTTTAGCAATGCAAACTCCCAAAAGGTTGACAAACGCGTGTTTTTATACGATAAACCTACACAAGCTCCATGTTTAATTTCATTTTGATGACAATTCTTTCCATAACCTTCTCTGACATTGTTTGACAAATTTCTCGCGTCAGATGCGAGTTTCCGAGCACAAAAACAAAAACAAAAAATGTGGAGAGAATAGAGACTTGTTCTATTTCTTGCCATTATGTTTCCCATGTTATGCGAAATGTTGTTACGACGTTCCGGCACACGTCAGCTTGTGTTTGCCAACACGAGCTCTCAAACTCTAGTGCACGACAAAGAAGAAGGGTAGGGTAGGGATGAAAATGTCATATTCAGCCAAAGACACAAGCAGTACACCCAGAAAAGTTATTAAATGGCTTATGCGGTGCGTCAAGCACATCGCCAGTTTGTTTTCCAATTAACCGATATAATGATATAATATTAATTTTAAGCTATTGTGGAATACCTGAAAACTAGCTGGTCAGAGCGGTCTCAGAATACCTGAAAACTAGCTGGTCAGAGCGGTCTCAGTCTCCGGGATGCGACAGCTTACCACACAGCTAACCGTATTGCAGATGGTGCTCTTCTAGTGTGTGCTTGAGAATGTTACCAGTCAATACCTATGTGTATAGGGTACCTGCCGGTCAAAAGAGCACTTCTTGTTAGAGAACAAACCGGTTGTAACGTAAAAATTATCTGGAAGATCGTATAGATCAAGTGGCTTCTCCATTCCAAACATGTATTTCTTCCTCTAATCCTTAACGCTCATAAGTTTCTACCCTCTGGCTCAAAGCCGCATTAGAATCTTCAGTCACAAAAGATCGTGTCATGCACAAATCATGTTCACCGTGGGCTGCAGTAATCCTGGTTGATCAAAATGGGAATGGTCTTGATGGCTTGCTAGTTACATTTTTCTAAGGCAATTGGAAATGTCAAATGGGTGTTTTCTAGTAACATTGTTAAGCACACACTAGATGATTTCCTCACAGTGTACCATTTTGCTGAGAAGGCTTGAGACTACTGTTTCAAGCGAAAAGTCAGTTTAGCGCATTTAGTTATTGAATAGAAGGACATTGTAAATGGTTTGAACCCAGGAGTCATATCATAATTCGGTAAATTGTGATCGTCCAGGTGAGTGTAGTCCGGAGAAGGACTGGTTGAGGTAACATTGACTGACGTTTCGACAACCTGAACGGAAGTCATCATCAGAGTCAAGTGAACTGTGAATCGTCACTAGATGTTATAAGTCTCTGGTCGTTGTCCTGATTGGTCGACGATCTCGTGATGTTATTGGTCGTCTGTCAGTTAAGCCGTGATGTTACTGGCTGTGAAGACTGTGATGACTTCCGCTCAGGTTGTCGAAACGTCAGTCAATGTCACCTCAAACAGTCCTTCTCAGGACTACACTCACCCAGACGATCACAATTTACCGAATTATGATATGACTCCTGGGTTCAAACCATTTACCGTTTTACGTTCCTTTGGACGGAAGAGCGAACGACTTGCTAACGACTACATCAGTTACGCAAGCAACGTCAGACGAATACGACAACAACTCTGGTTCAACCACCGCTGCAAGGACCTCGGCCTTGTTCCGGCTGGACTTCGACTTAAGTCCCCGTTGAACACACAAGAGGCCATACAGATCGTCAAAGCCACCTGCCGACGACTGGTCCGAGCGCGGATTAACGACTGTCACAGACGACTTAACTACTACAAAGACAAACTACAACAACGACTTGACAAACTTCGACAATTCATACCGACTGACTTACTCGACACTATACTGACTATTGCCAACAGACGAGCTAACAAAACAGCTGAACAGCACCACACTAAAACTCAACTAAAACTGACGCGACTACAACGTACTAAAGACAAAAAACGACAAAAACCAGACGACAACTGGGTCAGGAATATTTCTTCCCTTCCCTTAGACAAGACTGAAACACAGGTACTCTCTTACGGACTCAAACACTCAGTGACGCCTAAACGTATGCCAACCGAGGCCATTGTATCCAGTGTTGAGGCGGTTCTGTCCCGTCAGAGGGAGCTTTCAGAATCAGCCAAGGATAACATCAGAAGTAGAATAGCTTCTACTATACAATCAGCCTCCCTACCTGACAGTAACTTGACTAAAGACGAACGACAAGCACTAAAACGACGGAAAACCGACGAAAATATTGTCATACTCCCCGCTGACAAAGGACGAGTGACTGTTGTTATGGACAATACAGACTATTACGACAAAATGGACGCACTTGTTAACGACAAACAGACCTACCAAGTACTTAAACGAGACCTGACGCCAGCACTTCAACGCAAACTTAACAGCAAACTACTTGACCTCAAGAAAACTGACGCTATTGACATTCAACGCTACAACAGACTGAGGTGCCGTGTACCACAACCACCGAAACTTTAAGGACTACCGAAACTGCACAAACCTAACACACCCATGCGACCCATAGTCTCATTCTGTGGGTCCCCAACTTACCAACTGTCCAAATACTTGACTACCGTACTGAAACCTTTGACCGACGAATCACGACACAAACTACAGTCGACTGAGAACTTTATTGACGCAATCAAGACAGTACAAGTACATGACGACTACAAACTAGTGTCTTTTGATGTGAAATCACTGTTCACCAGTATTCCACTTCAATTAACTGGCTCTAGACTGCACTGAGACCGCCATCAACAACTCTACTATTGAACTACCACTACCTACAGACGACTTAATGGACTTACTGAACCTTTGTCTTACTTCTACGTATTTTCAGTACAACGGCAAGCACTACAAACAGTTGCACGGAACAGCTATGGGCTCACCAGTTTCCGTTGTTGTTGCAGAAGTCGTTATGCAGAACATCGAGGAACGAGCCCTCGCAACTTACAAACGAACACTACCACTCTAGCTACGTTACGTTGACGATACCTTTACAGCCGTACGCAAAGACGAAATCGACGATTTTCACGAACACCTCAACGGACAAAACGCCGACATACAGTTTACTAAGGAGATCGAGGAAAATGGTAAAATACCTTTTCTAGACTGCTTAAGTTACCCGCAACAATAACGAACTTAACGGACGACAATATACAGAAAACCGACACATACCGACAGACTAATCGACCAATCATCTTACAACCCAACTTCTCACAAAGCTACGACTATACGGACCCTGACAAGACGCGCGCAACTAGTTTGTGACTCACCTGACAGCTTAACGGACGAAATCAAGTACTTAGACCACGTTTTCAACAAGAACAATTACAACCGGGACTTTATTAGACACAACACTTACAGAAACTCTGAACCAAACGCTACGAACACTAACGCAACACCTGTCCTACTGCAACCATACCTTACATCAAAGGGACTTCTGAAACTATCGCACGAATCCTACAACCCTACAACATCCGCGTTGCTCACAAACCTATCGTTAAAGACAAAGACGAACCGAGCGACAGACGGGGAGCAGTTTACAAAATCAAATGCTGCGACTGCCAGGCCACTTATATTGGTGAGACCGGCAGAAATCTGAACGTCCGACTGACTGAACACAAACGAGCGACTAGAAATGGTGATATCAACAATCACATTGCTGAGCACCATTTAAAAACAAACACAGAATCGACTGGGACTCTGCTGAATGCGTTACCTACAGTACGGACCACTATCAACAAATCACTCTAGAAAGCTGGTTTACTAACTTAGAACAAACACCACTGAACCGTTGCCAACAGCTACCTGTACCTTACAAACGACTGATTGTCGACAATAACAAGACAGACAAACAATAGACAAACCATACACAAACCGACTTATTTGACTAACAATAGACCAACGGACACTTGACTAACAAAAGACGGATCGAAACGCACCAATCACGTTTAACAGTCTTCACAGCCAATAACATCACGGCTTAACTGACAGATGACCAATAACATCACGAGATCGTCGACCAATCAGGACAACGACCAGAGACTTATAACATCTACTGACGATTCACAGTTCACTTGACTCTGATGATGACTTCCGCTCAGGTTGTCGAAACGTCAGTCAATGTCACCTCAAACAGTCCTTCTCCGGACTACACTCACCCGGACGATCACAATTTACCGAATTATAGAAGGACATTGTTATGAATCTTCTTGAAACGTCTAATCGCTCAAATCAGAGATCGAAAAATTAAAATCACTTAATTTTGTAGACGCTAGATGGCAATTCAGTCCCCAACTTCTCTTCGTTACGTCAAAATAAGGAAAACGTTTAGTCTTACCTTTGGTGTCTGCTGCGAAGTGAAGGCCTGGGGCGCAGAATATATGATTGCCCCTGGGTTAGCTGTCATGTACTGACGCATGAAGTTTGCGGACCCGTAATCAAACAGCTTGCCTCTCCAAAACTCATCTCGTCGCCACAGCAACACGCTTGCACTGTTGATGTCTCGATGTATGATGGGACTTGGCTTATTGAGATGAAGGTAGTTTAGACCCTTGGCGATATCCAGGGCGAGGCCCACTATTTCGTCGTGCTTTAATGCACGCTGGGAAAATAGGTGCCGTAAACTGGAGTCGAGTAATTCTGTGACAAACAAGGGGCTGCCATCGTTGTTTGTGGCACCAATGAACTGCAAAAGATTCGGGTGGCGACAGCGGGACGCGATGTTCATCTCTCGTTCAAAAAGTCTACGATTATGATCGGATAGAATCAGTTCGTGAATTTCTTTAATAGCCACTTCACAACCACGAAAGCAGCCTTCGCACACATTGGCCCAGGCTCCTTTGCCCAAAATCTTTTCGCTCAACACAATTTCATCTCTTTGAATGATCCAGTCACATGGCTGGCGACGCTGGTACTCAGCCAATGCTTGTTCTGCTACAGTCACGGCTGATTGCAATTCCCTTTCGGTAGATATATGACGCCTCATTTCTTCTTCCATCTGAAGTTCCAGTCTGTTCAGCCTTTCTTCCAAAGTTGTCTTCTGCTCTTCCAAAGTAGTCCTCTGCCTTTCAAAAGTTGTTTTCTGGTGAAGCGCTTCTTCCAAATGACGCTGTTGTTCAACAATTATGTTTTGGGAATCTTCTAACAATTTTTCTAACAAGTTTTCCACAGTTCTTTCATTGTCAGAGAGCGTATCTTGCATCCAAGCAAGTTCACTGTCCATTCTTTCTTCTAGCTCCACATAAGCAACTCTCGATTGACTTAATTCATTGACAGCTCTATTTCTCAATTGTATCTCTTCGTCTAATTTTGTGAATAATTCTTCCAAAATAGTTTCGTTGTCTCTTATTTTCCGTTCTTTCGTGTAGTCTAATTGTATTTTGTCATCGCACCTTCCACTAAACTGATTCAGATAACTTGCCAAGTTTTCTTTCCGCTCCGAAGGAGCAAGTCTTGCTTGGTTCAATTCCTTATTTCCTCTTGCTTGAACTTGCTGCCCTGGCAGAGTCTGAAAACCATGTACATAAATTTGTCATTACATATCTTCAAAATATTGCTATGCATAATTTTAAATGTGTTGTTAAAATATTACTAAAATGAATACATTAATGTCACATCTTGACGTTTCCAGGTCCAGATACTGCATGTTTTGGAAGGGGACGATCACCTCCCTCCACTGCTCCAACGCTCAGGATCACCCAAGCCATAATAGCAAGTGGTTAACGTGGGAAAGCAAGAACCAAGATAGAGTATTACCTCTACCCCCTGGATGGGATGCTAAACCATCGCGGGGTTACCCTGGCTTTTTATTCGCAGGAATAAGCCTATTTGCATAACACGTGGCTTAATGTACTCTAACTGGGGTGTGGAAAGAAATCTGTTTGATGAATGCGTTGTGTGTTGATTAAAACTTGAATAAAGCATGATGAAAAGAAGGTAAACATCACAGGACTGTGACAAGTTACCTTGCGTGGGCTTACAACCGCTGTAGATAATGTACTTATTTCGTCGTGACATTCTTTGGCTGTGGGGCGTTCTTCTGGGTTTCTGTTCCAACACTTGATCATCAGCCGTTTCCAGCGGGGAGGAGGCAGCTTGCAACCTTTCACATGTTGTGGACGGTTCCCTTGATCCACCATCTTGAAAAAATCTGTCAGCGTCTTTGCTTGAACGTTAAAGTAGGCTGAATTACCGTATCATATCTCCCACAACATTATCCCCAAGCTGTAGATGTCAGCTTTACAGTCATAGACCTCGGAACGAAACACTTCGGGTGCGATGTAAACAGGAGTACCAGCGAGAGTACCTGTGATATCTACGGTTGGTTTTGAATCGCTTCGGAGACTGACTTTCACTGAGCTGTCTTCTGAGAGCTTCAGTGGAAATAAAAGGAAGTATTACATATATTTACATTCAAGAACATTGCTCTCAAAACTTTGTGAACCTAAAGACCGGTCACGTATCGAATCATTTTACTCAGAAACTGTCTGACCCTCCGAACTCCAGCGTTTGACGACGGGGAATGGAGAATGTTATTACGAAAGGCCTCGTTAGCAGCAGATAGGTAACTATTTTTTTAAAACTAAAGTAAGGAAGCCACATATCACTTAAGTTTCAAAGGACTTGATCCCAAACTAACATGTGATATAAATGGTACTGGCCCCGTGACCCGGTCCGCAACTTTAATTTAAACGTTTCTTGACAGAGAAAGACACTCAAACCTCCCGTAAAGGGACAAGCTCAGGACCTCGTTCAATTCATTGTCAACATATATATGTGTTTGCGTGCATACCGAAAAATGTATTTCGGTCTCCGTTTATGGGGTACTAAACAATGCAATAGTGTACCATTTGCAAGGCGTTAAGCTTGACGAAGAATCACATTCTTACTATGCGACTGATTATAGCGGAAGTTTTCAGCGAGAAATTGCTCCCAAAAAACTCGTCATTGTTTGAGAACTAGTACACACAACAACCTTTCGTTGTTTTGGAAGAGTGACAGACGTCGTTTTTTTTTAAGAGAGATGTCAATTTTAGACAGAAAAACTTATTGACACTTTTTCGGGAAGAAGCTACCTTTGTTATTAAGTTCAAATATTCAATCGTGACAATAATGTCCCTCATACCATGCTATGTCTCTTTGGACAACGCCCTGCTTATGTATGTAAGACAGGGCTGCAGCGATCTGTTTTAACCATTGACACACTTCTTTAAGGACAGCAGGATTTTCGGATTTTGCAGGAACTGACTCAGGGCGTTCAAAGATGTCACTCTTTAAGTTTCTCTTACACTTTTCCATGACCACGATCACTCGTACGGTTTCCAATTTCTTGAGCAGAGATGTACCATGAAACTTTACAATGTGAGGGTGATTCAGTGTCCTGATGAGAAAAAAAAACAAGCAAACAAACAGACAAAGAATAAAATAAAATATATGCATGTATGCATGCATGCACACGATCGCCGAGTCCAAAACAACCTTCGACGGAGACTGAGTTCTTGGAAAGGTCCTGTAGTATTTACCTTTTTCAGTATGTTTTTGTGAAAGCGTACTCTAAAGAATTTATTTCAAAATTTCAAGGCTTCAATTAAACAGTTAAAGTCCAGACAGAATTATTTCTAGCAGGGTAAACCTTTTGATATGCGTAATAAGCGCATTATCCTTACCCCGGAAAGCTGTAGAAAGCGAATTTGAAATTAAAGAAACAACAGTGTGTTCACCTTAATAGCTCTACTTCTGCCATGATACCGATTGCGTTCTTCACATCGAGCACTTCGTTGCACACTTTCAATGCCACTGGTTCCACTATTTCATGTGTTCTTATCGTTCCTTGGTAAACAATACCAAACGAACCACAACCAAGGCGAGAAGACGTGTCCTCTTTCCACTCTAATTCTTCGCTGCTGATGTCACTGGTACGAATTCCTAGTATTCGAAAAATCGCCAGCTCTCCTTGAAGACGGGAACTTTCATCCATTATTGGTTGGTAGAGACCTTGTATTTGTTTTATTGAACGCGTTTCATCAATGAGTTGCTCACATAGCTTCCTGTCCGCGTGGATCAGCTCAGGGATACGAGCTTCGATCTGCCTCAGACAAGGCCTAGCGTCTTCTAACTGATTCTTTACAAACGACTGAAGTACAGATTCGTTTTTGGCTGCATCGAGATATTTCCCGGATTCTACGGCCATGAACGCGCACTTGTCTGTCTCGTTTTTCTTTATTTTCTTTTTATCTTCCAACTTTTCTTTAACTAACTGGATACTTACAGCAGGGGCACCGATCACTAAAGTGACTAGGCCAAGCGGAAACCAGATTGGACTAGTGACGCCAATGACGACCTTTTCACCCAGAGTAAAGCCAGAATCAAGGGGAGCATTTTGTGGAACATCAAGGCTGGCAGTTGTGGCAGCGCCTTGAAAAATTTGCAGCTGCTCTTCAACCAAACTGTAGCGTTGCTTGAAGCGTAGCACAACTGACTCACGAGCATTTGTAAAGACATGGTTAACTTCTTCCCATCTCTCTATGAATTCTCGCATTCGAGTTGATAGTGCTTCCATGATGTGGTTTTCTGTTGCTAGCCAGGAACTTTCTACGTTGAGAAATTCATCGAAGGACCACGAAGTAAAGCGGGCTTTAACGTCTTCAGAAGAGAGATGCGTAGAGAGCTTCTACATAGCATCCGTGACAAGATCTTTCAAACATACGTTGAGATCCTCCATCACTTTATTTTGTTGTTTCTCAATGGTAGCCAAACGGAGAAGAATCTGCTCCATTCTTTGAAGTACACCCTGACGATCTCTTGAAGCGGACAATACAAAAATCTTTGCTTTGTAGATTATCCGCGAAAGAAGGTAATCAAGCCACCTATAACAAAAAATCTTCTGTTTGAATTACATTGTTTTACCCCGTTTTACTTTAGTAGTGTTGAAGGGAATATATTTTATTTGATAGTCTCCACAGTATAATTTAGTTTATGAATTAAACAGAAAAATTAGTTGTAAATTAAATGTCGATGCTACATGACTAATACTTGAATTTGATTTTGAAACCTTATTTTTTGGTGTTGTTAAAAAGAAACGTGCCCCCCCCCCCCTTAAAAAAATCAGCCAAACCAAACGTAGTTTCCCTAACACCAAAGATCACCTAAATTTCTTGTGTAATGAAATGTTAGTTCTATCCTGGAAACAGTTACACAAGGGACTTAAAGGAACTATGTCAAAGTATTTTTATTCATTTTTCTGATCTGGCAAAGTTACTTTCACATTGAAGGAAATTAAAATTCAAAATAATAGATTCCTAAGGTAGAAACACCGAAGAAGTAATAATAAACCAAAACTATAACAAGGGTGGTTTCGACTGAGGGAGGTTGAGACGGATTATAAATGGCAAACTTGAAAAAATTGGGCCAGTTATGTCGAGATGCGTTAACCGTGACGAGGCTCCTTTAACATTGCACTTTGTTCGTTTTTATGAAAATTTTTCATTTAGCCTTATCATTATGGGTATGTGGTAGGAAAACAAGAAGGAAATGTCACTGTACATTCACAATGAAAGAAGGATCGATCACTAAGAGGACCCCAGGCCCTTGGGCCTCTCCTCATGAGATCCGGCATTAGGTATACTCTGATTCTTACTTGCAATGAAATTCCAGACTGGTTTCGATTCTTTTCAACACTGTTGACTCCATGGAGTTCATCAGAGAGGAAAAGTCTTTGGTGATGACCCCAACGTTCTGTCCTTTACTGGCTTTCATGGTTGACATGTAGACGACCTGTGACTTTGAATCGAGACCAGGCCAGAACCTTTGCAGAGTGGTGGTAACATAATTCTCTCCCCCTTTTGAGTTTCTTTCTCTGGTACTTGATCCCACCTGTTGCAAACGAACAAAGTATTCTTGGATGGCAATTCCCCTTGTCGTCCAATTGCAAGCGACGCTTCCCTGACTTCTTCCAGTAGTTTTTAAGCTGCACATCAAGGGTAACATTGACAATGTTCATTATAAAGTATTAATAATGAAAATAATAGAAACACTAGTAACAATATAATTAATGATAATAATAGTAACAATAGTAAGAATAATAGTGAATATGATTATAATAGTAACAGTGTTTCAGACAGCAACCTGTTATTATCTTATGTGTCGTTATAAAGTGAGTCTCTACGTAAGTTTGATTGTGTAGGCCATATTTCTAGCAAAAGACGAAACTGTTGTAAATAATATAGCTACTAGTCAGTCAATGTATGTACTTTACGCTCGGGACACTCAGTATGCTCGGTACACTAGGTTCACTAAGTACGCTCGATACAGTCGGTACACACAGTGTGCTTCCGCTGCACTCCTTCCACTTGGTACGGGGACTGACCAATAGGATTTAGTATTCTGATGAACTGATAACGAGTACCTCACATACGTGCTTGGTAATTTGTAGCCCGTGGTAGCCTATAGCCAACGTGGCCATAGTGCCCATTTGTTGCTACAGGCTAACAAAGCACGCACGTGGGGCGCATTAAGTGTTACACTTTGTCATCACTTGATTTACTTTTGTGAGAACCCTGAGTCTGAATCCGAAATACCTGTCCACGGCTACTGACACTCAGGCTTACTATTTATTTTTGTGGTACATCAAGGGGAAATGCCCGCTACCAACGTAGCGGAGCCATAGTGCACATTGGTGGCTGCAAATGGGCACAATGGCCACTATATATATCGCTAGGAAGTTAGTTGAGAAACAAGGATTCACAAATTTCTGCTAAAATTTCTGTTATTCCCGCGAGATGGCCAATCAGAAAATGCTTCTGAATAGCGCATTATAAGCCTGCTTACATCATAGCATTTTCAAAATAAAGTGAGGTACCATGTCGAAGCCAAAGTGAAAATTACAGACCCCTAGATGTCTGGTTACGTGATCCGTGAAGTCCGTTATTGCATGTGCTCTTAAAGACAATAGTTCTCGACCAATCAGCGAGAAAGGATTCAGGCAATCATTATAAATTCTATTAATAATGTATGATGCATGCTTACTTTGTCCTTCTGAATTCTCTCAGCATTTGCACTGTCGATGACATAGATGAAGGCCTGAAGCAAATACTGTGTGAGTATCTTGTCCATGATACCAGACTCGCCAAAGCCGGGACTGTCAATAACAACTACGCCTCTCTAGAATAACATAACAAAAGGGACGAAATGCCTAGTTTATTTACATTTCAGAAAATAAAATCATAGAACGAGTCAGCAAATACAGAGTACACAGTATCTAAGACAAATGATAAGCAAATATAATACCTCCAATGTCGTGAATGACAAATTTCCCAATTTTCAAAAGTTAGTTTTGTCGTTTTGTGATCGTCTTTCACCCTTTGTTTTTTTCAGTTTTTTTTTTCTATCTCTTCCAGATTGAATCTCGCCACTGGAGATATTTTGGAAGGTTTTCATCGCACTAAATTTATTTTAGCGGTGTCATTCGATACGGTCAACGTTTAGATTCAAGACTTGCTTGGATCCAAACGCGGCCTAAACACAGTAGCTCTGAAAACAATGATCGATTGCTTCAATTCCAAAGTTAAACAAAGTTATAATACTTTAATAACCACCTGCAAAAGACTATGAGGCCAGTAGAGTTCAATCTTCTCGAAAGATGAGTCTATGGCGTAAGTGTGGACCTGCTGAAGGTGACTCTGTTCAGTGGATCCCGACTGTTGCTCAAGCAAGATGGTCTTTGTGGGGTATCCCGTGTCAGGATCGTTGTCTTTAAAGTGGGCCACGATTTTGCGTTCTTCTCCATATCTCAGTTCCCAGATTGTTGAAGCTTTCTTGGAAGTAGA
Source organism: Siderastrea siderea (assembly GCA_964030785.1). NCBI lineage: Eukaryota > Metazoa > Cnidaria > Anthozoa > Scleractinia > Rhizangiidae > Siderastrea > Siderastrea siderea. The sequence continues at coordinate 8,374,296 of OZ034975.1, forward strand.
ATGTGGAAGAAACTCTTCTCCCAGAATAAGATTCACTAAGCAACTTTTTCCAGAATTCGTTTCACCTATAAGTGTAGCAAGAGATCACATAAGATCAACACTGGAAAAGTTGAAAATTTATATGCACATGTAAATCGTACTTTACAACATGCAAATCCTAATTTACATGTTTTGTAAATTTACATTTACATGTTGGCGTTTTGTAAATTGAATTTGCATGCTTTTTTACATGTTAAGGAGAAGCTGTAAATTTGTTGTAAAAATGGATTTACGTGGTCCCCTTTAACCCTTATAACTTAAAGAACCATGTAAATAACATGTAAATTTTGGGGAACAAATTTACAGTATCTTCTTTGTAAATATCCTGTAAATTTAAAAAAAAAACATGTAAAGAACATGTAAATGAGAAATATGGGGCTGTTCTATACCCTCTAAATAACATGTAAATTTGGTGGCCCAAATCCTGTAAAAATCATGTAAATGGAAAAAGGGAGACTGGCCAGACAATGCAAATAGCGTGTAAATTGGAAAAGGGAGACTGTCAAGAATATGTGTCTAACATATGAAGTCAAAAAAAAAGGTAAATCAAATTTAGCGTCGTAGTGTGAGGACCACACATCATGTGTAAACACTTAACGTCCAGGTTGAATTGGAATTTGGAAGTGTTGGTTTTTGTGGAGGGAGGAAAATTTGGAGAACTCTAAAAAAAAAACCCTCGGAGCAAGGACAGAACCAACAACAAACTCAACCCACGTGCCAACCACTGGAACCGAACCCAGGTCACAGAGTGCTCCCACCGCTACACCAACCTTGCTCCCCACAAATGTAAAAAAGGGAGATTGTAGAAAGAAAGTAAAACAGAGAGATTGCCTAAACCTTGTAAAGGACATGAAAATCAAAAAGGCAGACTGCAGAAACCTTCTACATAAAAGCCAGATAGGAGTGGGCGGCCTGAAAGGTAATGATTTTTGTGTCGTTTTGGTCTGAATTAGGGTAAAGTTTGCGAGTTATGGTCTGGCATGGGTAAGGTCTTTAGACGAAGTTACTTTTTACTATTTTTATCCCTTGAGAATGGTCTTTTGATTAATATAGAGAATTTGAAGCCCTTCTCAAACGTTTTACGTAAATTGAAGCAGTTCCTATGTAGTTGCGATCCTCTTTGGGACAGTTTTGATAAGGGGCATCAGATTTTGGGTCAGGCCTGAAACAGGGTAGAAAAAAATCACATATTGTGCTCCGAAATAGTGTAATTGTTTCAAGACATTTGCTGCACATCGCCCACCGAGATTTTAGGGGTTCCTCCTCACCCCCCCCCCCCCCTACCCCAAGCTAAGTTTTTAACACCCAATTCAAGATGGGGGACATCTGCGTTTTTCATTATCTTGAACAACCTATTCACATGTTTAAAATTAAGCACTGTTTTACTGTTTGGCTTCAGCAACAAGTCGCAGTTTGTGTGTAGACGAATACTTGGTTAATTATTAAAAACTAACATTTCGGTAGTGCCAGTTGAGAGAAGCAACAGAGAATTGATTTAAATCCAACCAATCTGTGAATTTTGAGGACAGATTGTTTTTCTTTAAAAACGTTTTTCGGCCGCCAGTTTGAAGTGGGCGTAACAAAAACATTGCACGGTACCGGTACTGCTTAGAAGAGGATTGTAAATAAGCAAAAACAAAAGAAATTGAGCGTGATACAAAAACGCTGCAAAACTAGCCCTTCTCGCGATCAGGAGTCTACATTATTCGTTTTTTTTTTTTGTTTTTTTGTTTTTACACACAGACGAGAATCTCTTTAAGTACGCTTTTTTCCGTTTGAATTTCCACTAAAACCTGTTTGTCAGAGGTATTTCATGCGAACGTAGGTGCTACGCCCTTTGAATTTCGTTCTACTGGTACATTGCGATGCGAACTAACCTCACCAAGTTAAATAATCGACCGTTTGCTCAGCGAATTTAGTTAGCATTTTCATGGAAAATCTCTAATTACGTGAAAACAACACAGAACCGCAAAAACGCTGTTTTTTCAGGGCATGTTATTTTTAGCGTTCGCGTACACTAAGCAGTAAACGTCCGCTGACCACAATTCATGCTCATTCGGGAACTTCTCAACGGTCGAGCGAGCTAGTATAGGACAAACCAACGTCCAAGCGGCTTTCAATCTGATGGAAATTCAATGGAAATAATATAGAAGAACCACTTTTCCTTCGTCTATGGCTCGTACATCATTTCAGGTATGTTTTTTTCGTACTCTTGGTTGGTAAATGTTTGTATTCAGTTATATTTCTCACGCGGTCCGCTCAGTCCACGAGGACTGAGTATTATTTAAATGCAGGGTCATTGAATTGAATTTGTCTTGATTCGATGCTTGTGTCTTGCATTTAACTTAAATAATGTTCTTTAATAGTTATGTAACACATACGTTATTGTAAGAACCTTTTCAGATTTAAACTTTCAATTCATGGACAGAACTTTGCCCCCATGTCCTCTGAATTCCATAATCATTAATCCCCAGTCCTGCAGAATTGCCGTTTTCTCTCCAAGTTCCCTTTGGCTTTGGGCAACATTAGCTACTTAGATAACTTTGCTTTTCAATTAAGGGCTGTCAATTAGCTATTAGTCACATGTTCATATGCATATAAGGAAACCCAATTGCTTTTTGAGTAAATAATTATTAAGAGCAACAAAAGATAAGTTCATCCATAACACTGATCTATATCCGCCGTAACACATGTTAGGCATTATGGCTCTTAATACAGTAAAACTATGAAACCATGAACGCTTGAATTATTTTTGGACTGTTATTATGTTGGGAAAGAAAACCAATCAGATACAAGATGAATGAAGCACAAGCCGCAACGGTATTTCATTAAATTTGTGGTTTGCATTGATTTCACACCTGATTGGTCGGTCATGGCACAATGAACATTCCAAGATAATTCTTAGTGTTCATGGTTTTATTAGTCATGTTAATCATAGCCCTGAGGAATAACACGGTATGCTTCGGTGTGTTTATGCCAGGATCTCCGCAAACTGAGCCAGCATGGCTAAGCAGGCCAGTTTGGCTCATTGGCCTCTTAAGGTCCAGTAATACGGGCAACATTTTTGTGCAACCTTCCTCGCAGCAATGTTGTGTTGCAAGTTGAGATTGTTTGTTGCACGTATTACCACCTCTGCGCATAACAAATTTTCATGTTGCAAAAAGTAGAAGCAACAAATATTTTGCGCAAAAAGGTGTTAATATGTGCAACAAACAATCTCAACTTGCAACACAAAATTGTTGCGCAAAAAGTTTTACGAAAATGTTGCTCGTATTACTGGGCCTTAAGAGGCCAATGAGCCAAACTGGCCTGGTTAGCCATGCTGGCTCAGTTTGCAGAGATCCTGGCATAAACACACCTCACACACTTTGCAGTTACATAAGAAAATCTTAGTCCAGTTAGCTGGGATCCTGGTAAGGCAATGCTGGGATCCCAGGTAGCCAGGTAAAAAATTTTTAGTGTAAGGGTGTATGCTTAGCATACATGTATACATGGGCATACATGTACACTTCCTTGTGATTCACTTTTGCTTCAGAACATAACAGCTCACCAGTAAGTCGATATTTTTCTTCTCTTTCTATATAACACATAAAAGTTCATTACACCTTAAGGCTGAACCCAGATAAATTTGTATAAGAGTATGGATTGGGTGCATCCTCACCCTTGGAGGGGGGTACTCAATAAAGTTTCATACGGAGAGGCTCTGTCTGGAGGTTCAAACCCTTCCCTTTTAATATACTAATTTTTACCAAAATGGTATCAAGAGCAAAATTTGCACCCCTTTGCTATACCTCAAGGATAAACCAAAACCATAGAATTTTCTTTAATTGCCTAATTTCCCCCGGGCTTTCAGTCATTCTGGTTCAGCTAGTCAAAGGTTGCAAGTTTTTGTGTTTTGTGTTGTCATTTCTACAGAAATTTGGCACGCTTTCCCAAACTTTTCTTTAAGCCACCATCTTGTCCACTTTTCAGTTGATTTTGTAGCCTTTTCATATACTAAAATGACAATTTTTTCCTACCCTTTAGTAAACTGTGAGCTTAAAAAAAGTCACCACCTTTGGCCAGAGCCTCCCCATAAAACCATAAATAGGGAGTACCCCGCTTCCCCCCAGGATCCTCACTTGAAAATGTGTGGTAACCTAATATAATATTCTAGACTGACTGACTGGTATGATTTTTTTTTTTTGGTATTTGTAGGTGTGATCTCATTTGAGACAAAAAGTATTAATACTTAGGGGCAAAAGGAACAATTCCAGGGTGAGTAAAGATAATAAAAAGATGGAAAATAAGGATGACAGTTTGACTCCCAAATGCGGATGAATCAGACACCATTGCTTGCCCAATCTTGTGGTTTGCGAGGGAGAATTCCCCTTTTGTGGGCATGTCACAAATTATTTAATAGTGTTTTACATGTAATGTAATGCACTGATAGAGAAAAAGAGATGATGAAGATGACAAATTATATGTATGCGTCCCCCATACATGCCCCATACCATAGGCTTTCCAGCTTAAGTTACTTTAATTTGGACCATCCACAGCCAGCAGGTACATATTACATTACATGTAATTGCAAAGTGAAGTTAAAAAGTTTGTTGGGCTACACTAGAACTGTACTTGAATCTCAGCTGCTTAGATATGAGCACTTTCTTAGCTGTTGAAATCATTCTTGTGTTTCTTAAATCTCTTTATGTTAATATTAATGATCCAAAACAATTGCATTTGTGTATTTATTACAAATCTAACATACCGGTTATGGCAGTAAGCCAAAGAGAAAAGCTTAACAAGTAAACAACATCTCACTTCTAGCTGTCTTTATTCAGTCGAGGTTTGACAGTTATTCTTGTTATTCTTGACAAAACAGGAACAACTGAATAGTGAATTTGCAGTACAGTAGTGGCACCAGTTAACATCTTTCTGGTTAAGGCTTCCAATTCTTCTCAAGGACGGTGTCTTGTTTTGTTACTGCGTATACATTCTGTGCATCTCAGGATATTCAGGGTAATAAATCCATGACTACCGTCTCTAATATAACAAATCTAATCACTGTCCATATAGGTAGGTGAAGTCAGTGTAGTGAGCATAATCAGTGTAGTTCGTATAGTCAGTGTAGTCACTGTAGTTCGTGTAGTCGGTGTAGTCAGTGTAGTCTCTGTAGTTAATTTAGTCAGTGTAGTTGGGGTGGTCAGTGTTGTCATGACTACACTGACTACACCGACTACACTGACTACACCCACTACACCAGCTGACTACACCGACTACTCTGACTATGCTGACTAGTACACCGACTACGCTGACTACATCGACTACACTGACTACACCGACTACGCTGACTACACTGACTACACTGACTACACCAACTACGCTGACTACACGGACTACACTGACTGTGCTGACTAGTACACCGACTACACTGACTATACTGAGTACGCTGACTACATCGACTACACCGACTACACTGACTACGCTGACTACACCGACTACACTGACTACACCGACTACACGGACTACGCTGACTAGTACACCGACTACACGGACTACGCTGACTACACCGACTACACTGACTACGCTGACAACACTGACTACACGGACTACACTGACTACACTGACTACGCTGACTACGCTGACTACACCGACTACACCGACTACACTGACTACACCGACTACACACGACTACACCGACTACACATGACCACACTGACTACACCAACTACACTGACTACGCATGACTACACTTACTACAATGACTACAACTTCAACAAACTACACTACATACAGCAAATACATTCGCTCTTTCAATTGCATAAGATAGAGATAGACTATGAAATGTATATTCGTGACAGTAGTCATGGATGCATTACCATTCAGGTTTTTTAAGGAATTTGCCCCCTTATACCAATTTTTTTGTGCGGTTTAAGACTATGTGGAAACAGCAGATCTTAGCAAGGGCTTCCAATAACCCTTGCTAAGATCCACTTTTTCCCCATAGTCATAACCTTTGCAAAAAATTCATCTATATTAATTAGGAGGCACCGTCCTTAAGAAAAATTAACCTATCAACATGTTTGTCACATATGGTGGGTCAGATTTGTTGTATTACCACTACATTTTAGTACCAGTCCACTGGGACACGAGTTACATGTACATGCAACTCTGAACCATTATTTTCTTTTATAAACCCAAAGTGCTCTCATGTGCTTGCCTTTCCTTTTTTGTTTTGTACGATTTCAAAAGACTGGCCATATGAGCCTTCGAGACCGCCATGTTTGTTGACAAAGTGACGGTCAATTCTCCAGGAAGGGGGGAAGGAAGAGATAATATTCGAACCACCATTTTGCACACAGACAAGACCCTGGAGACAAATGAAGTCTGTTTTTTAATGAAAACAAAGTAATATTGTTACTTGGTTTCAAAACAATGGACATAACGTACAGCAGAGATCAATAGAGGCATTTTTCAATGAAGGGAAAAGAACTACAGGACATCATTTGAAAACTGTCTTAACTATCGATAATTAACTAAACTATCGCGATTGTCATCGATAGTTGAATTTTGCGATCAATGCCTCGCTATCGGAACACTCCAATCGCAATGCATTGATAGTTCGAACTATTGTTACACTCCTATGCATGTTAGGAGTCTATGCTACTTTTCATCCTGTACAATGTCTTACAAGGTAGTGATAAAAATATTGTCATTTGCCAACAATACACATATAGCCCAGAACCTCATATGGGGTCACTTTTTAACACTTCCATTATTGGCAATTTAGTTAAGTGTTATTGTACATATTATCTTCTCAGGCTGTGGTTGGTACATGTACATGTACCTGATGAATAGCACATGCATGGGGATACACCCGTATATCTTCAAAATATTAGTCAAAGTAAAGATGTTGCATTCTTAGCTAGGGTAGGGAATGAAAGAGCTATATGAAACTTGAACCGAAATGTCTAAAGCTGTTGTTAAGTTAAACTCAGATCATTACACCATAGTTGCCTTGTACTTGCTTACTGTTTGCATTTTTTTGTTATTTCCACAGGTCTCAAGATACAAAGCGAATCCCAAAACAAAAACAAAATAAAATACATGCAATGGCGTAAGCAATATAAATAGCCAAGGGCATCACAAGGATTACTACAGTGTATTTTTAATGTCGTCACTTTCTGACGCCCATAAGCGGTATCAATCACACAGATGCAGATTCATTAGCTTAGGTGATGCTGCTGGTGCTCGTTGGTGTAACCAATGTGCCTGCATTGTTTTTGCATTACTTTTCTTAGATGTCTATTTTTAAAAGCCCTTTTTGAAGGCATGTATCCATGCCTATTATGAATTCATACAGTGTAGTGGTTGTAGACCAGTGTGCTGATGCAAACCTACTGAGAAGGTCTGTTTATAAGGTTTTCTATGCTGGAAATGTTCAACACGTTATTTCTTCAACAATAAAGATTACAGAAAAGGCTTTTTGTCTGTCATCTCACTACATGGTCTACAATGTAGTCGCCCTTTTTCAATTTACAGGATATTTGCAGGCTCCTTTATTCGATTTACATGGTTTTTACAGGCTCCTTTATTCGATTTACATGGAAATTTACAGGCCCCTTAATTTGATTTACATGATTTTTATAGGCTCCTTTATTCGACTTACGTGGCATTTACAGGCTCCTTTATTTGATTTACATGAAAATTTACAGGCTCCTTTATTTGATTTACACGGTATTTACAGGCTCCTTTAGTTGATTTACATGAAAATTTACAGGATCCTTTATTCGCTTTACATGATGTTTACAGGCTACTTTATTCGATTTACATGAAAATTTACAGGCCCCTTTATTCAATTTACATGGTATTTACAGGCTCCTTTATTCGATTTACATGATATTTACAGGCTCCTTTATTGGATTTAAATTGTATTGACAGGCTCCTTTATTCGATTTACATGAAAATTTACAGGCTCCTTTATTCGATTCACATGATATTTACAGGCTCCTTTATTCGATTTACATGGTTTTACATGCTCCTTTATTCGATTTACATGACAATTTACAGGCTCCTTTCTTCGATTTACAGGCTCCTTTATTCGATTTACATGGTATTTACAGGCTTTTTTATTTGATTTACATGAAAAATTACAGGCTCCTTTATTTGATTTACATGGTATTTACAGGCTCCTTTATTTGATTTACATGAAAATTTACAGGCTCCTTTATTCCATTTACATGATATTTACAGGCTCCTTTATTCGATTTACATGAAAATTTACAGGCCCCTTTATTCGATTTACATGATATTTACAGGCTCCTTTATTCGATTTACATGATATTTACAGGCTCCTTTATTCGATTTACATGATATTTATAGGCTCCTTCATTCGATTTGCATGATATTTACAGGCTCCTTAAAACCATTTACATGTTATTTACAGGTAACCTTTAGTCGATTTACATGGTATTTACATGGTTTATGTCCCTTGGTTTGAGAAATTTACAGGATCGTCTTCATAATTTACATGTTTCACTTAAAATATTTACATTATTATTATTATTATTATTATTATTATTATTATTTCTAGTAACTTTCAGCATACGTGAAAAGTTAACAGTCATAAAATGACAAACTGAGGATTATCGTACTTAACAACTTTAAGACTTAAAATAGAACGTACGCTTAATGACTCTCAGTCTAAAATAGAATGTATACCTATCATAACTAGGTCTAAGGATCCAAATAAATTTAAAAAAGAGACCTGTTAATGAAGGTGCGCTAACAACACTCAGAATTTACTAAGTCCGTGTTCTCTAAGTTTCCTTGTTATCTTAACTGGTCAAATGGACTGCTAATTATCTGGTTTCATATCTTTTAGACAGCATCTCCCTTATTTTATAAACATCAAAGTGAATAGTCGCGTACTACACGACTGATAGGGTAGCATTTGATCTTTAAAGGGACACTGTCACCAATTTTTGGTATAATGTTGAAAAGCTAAAAGACGTATTCGCCGCTAATCAGAGGAAACCCAAAAATATACTGGTTGAGTTTCGTGCGGATCGCTAGGGAAAGGAATGGTTGCAACTTGAAAACATCGGGCTGGTGTTTTCAAGTTTTACCTTTGTTTTCTGGAAAAAAAAAGACTATCTTTTGTTCTTCCTTTTGAGAAAATCAATTTATTTCCTTCTCTTTACTTTCTAGGAGTGTTCTGTGTACGTGAAAAGGCATTTAAATTAAATTTCAGCACATTTTCGCCCCCAAAACGTAAAAATGCCCGTGACAGTGCCCCTTTAAAGAGTGCTTTATAGCTGTAGAGCCTATGGCAGGCCAAAAAAGAAAAATAAACAGCAGAGGGATACTAGATATGAAGTAATTTTTGGCCATCAAAATTGTCATTATCCTATCTATAAGGGCAGTACTCAAAACGATTATTTGCAGACAACATGCTTTTCGCCATCAAAATTAATATAAATTTAAGTTAGGATAAACAACTAGCTAGTAAACCTATAAACGAAACCGTAGGGCTTATTCTACTGTTTTAAGATAAAATGATTACCATTTATACCTGTCACAAAAAGAATGTATTCCTTTTGATCCGGTTGAATGTATTCCTTTTGATCCGGTTGTTCTTCAATGTTGCCCATTTTTTACTTCAGTAAATTAAGGATTTTTTCATCCATTTTATTCAAACACCTTTCAGCTTGGTGTAAAAATTCTTTAAAAGTTGCCTTTTTCTGACGTCTTCGTCTTTTGCATCTGATAGAACGGAAAATGCCTAAAGAGAGAGAAACATTTCAATAGATGTATAACAAAATTAGACTTAAACTTATCAAAGAGATATAAAGCTTGCCAGTTTTAGCTGCGGTTGAACTTCAGAGTAGGATCAGCACAAGAGCTGTGAAGCAGCTCATGACTCATATTTGTAGTTTAAAAACATTTCGTAAACAGACTAAATAAAAAGCCCTAAGGACAAGTTTTCCATGAACCTCAGAAATTCATGGACAGATCGCAGTACTGTTCTCTTTAGGTCATTCACCCGAAACTAAAGTTAACATATGATTTTTGTCAAACTTTCAAGTTGTTATCTATCGTGCAACGTTTATCATCGTCTCAAGTTACCCCATAATTCCTTGCAATTTCGCCTAACGAACACATGTTTATTTGATCAGATTACGCTACTTTCCGTAGGAAGAGGAAGCACATAACAGAAAGCAAATCTTGAAACAATCTACTAGATGTAAAATATCGATAACAAGGAACAATTCACTAGAAGTTTTGTAGCAAATACTCGAAGCATCAGACGAAATTGACTTAAAACCTTCCTCACGTGCGTGTTCTCGAGGTCGTGATTTCATCTCCGTGAGTAACGCTTTTCTAGTAACAAATTTTTTTCGAATTTGTGTTTTTTTATCACTCTTTGAACAAAAAGAGAATGAATGGTAGGTCAAATATATTTGGAAAAAAGGATAGGTCTCCATGCTTGTTTAAGAGTAAATAACTATTCTTTTCTCGGTGAGCTAAACCTCATAGGAAACCTATTACTTCCTGGGCGTGCGCGCGCTGTGAGCGCGCGCTAATGACGCAAAAAAACGTGCGCAGTAAGGATGCGTAATGCAATACAGGGGAATGACCTTAAGGTGGCTCCCTATAGTTTTATGACCGCGCGCGCGCTGATGTCGCGAGCTGTAGTAATCTGCACGCGCTCAAATGAAATCGTAAGTTTTCCTGATATTTTATGACGTCAGTATAGCCAAAAAAAGTAACGGTCAACAGTGAATTTTCTCGCGTTTCCTTCGGTAAATTTTTTAAAATTTTGAACATCTTGAGATACTAAAGCTGCCTTTCACATATTATTTTTTGGAAAAATTCTGTAAGGGCAATTCAGTTAAATGGTAAAAATAAGAAATCACGTGATATCAGGGAAACCTTCTGAACGACCCCATATTTTTTTCCCTGCAAAATGTTAGTCAAAATCATTTTCACAAGATAGGAAAGTCTAAAAAAATTTCACCGAGGGAAAACCAAGATATTACAGAATAAAGACGAATTAATAGAAAATATCTGCCATTCTTTAGTTGTTTTGTTGCCATGACAACGGCCTATGCTTAAGAAGTAAAAACTGAAAAATAAGGGTACTTATGATGGTAACCTTACTGGCAAATCTCAGAAACAAAGATTGCAAGACAACAGAACTAGGATTTTTTTGTAACTCTTGCCAGTTCTTATAGTCACTTTTGTAAAAATTCTAGGGAGCCACCTCAAATGAAAGCTCAATCTCCAACTGAGTTCGTTCTAAAAGGTAAAAAAGCAATGCTAAAGAACCCTCTAAACTACATGCTTTTTTAATTGCTTGAAGTGAATATGTTTTGTTTCACGCTAAGTAAGATTCAGTGTTATTCAGTTGCATTCCGGGAAGACAATTCTCCTAGCCCATTCTGACAAAACAGTAGGGGTGGAAAAAGTTGCATTTATTAGTCAACTCCCGTTTTTGTACAAATGTTTCGGAACTGATGACAATTACTCCTTGTAATGTTTTACGGGTCCTAATCCGGGGAATCTTATTTCCTTTACTATTTTCAGTGAGCGTACGTGTAAGGATTGATTTAGACGGCGCAATTTGCGTTATTCTAAGAACCGTAAACAAACCACGTCATTTATCATTGCCTCTGGCTACGATTGTTTTTAGGTTTTAAAACATGCTTTCAAAATCCTAAGAAGCTTTTGTGTCGTGCGCGACAATCGCGAGCAAGTTGTTTCTTTGAGTAATACGAAACAACTTCGTAGAGCTTCGTAGCCTATTCGTCAGCATGTCGCATACAACAATAAAAGTTTCGTCTAATTAAAGGGACCCTAAGCTGTTGCATAACCCATACGTTCATGTCGTCTCAACAGACTGGTCATGAACTATGGCAAAGTGAAAATGAAACTTTGAATCAGTCAACATTATCCTGACAAACTCAAGTTGTGAATTATTCATAATTTTAGCATTTATTTTCTTAGAAGCAAACTTTGATATCGTGATATGTTTAGCTTTTGACACCAGCTGCTGTACCCCAAAAATCTCGTCAAAATGTGCAGACTTTGCGTAGTTTAATTAGTTATCCTTCCACGCTATGAATGTAGCCTATGTTCAGGTAATGAATTTTACTATTTGTGCTGTGTCGTTTCTCCGAACAGAGCAAAGGGTCAGTCTGGATTTCTTTCATGCCCGAATTGTTTCGAAGGAAACGTCTTAATCTTTCTTTGTAACTCAGATCATCCAACAACGATTCCATTTGAATTCTATAAATATTTGAGAACTTATATCAGAAAGACTTTTAAGTCGTAGTCTTGGATTAGATGAAATGCATTATGCCGTTAGTGGAACGTAACATGCTGATTTAAACATTGGTGCGGTTTATAAAACGGTAGAAATGCCAATGAACCTACCGTTTTATGAATTTTTAACGCTATTTAAATGGATAGCCGTACCTGTCCTGAAGTCCAGCTGGGATTCTTTAGTGGCTGCTGCAATTCTTCTCTTACTCGAGCTTTCACCTCATCTAGCGTGTTCAGTCCTTCCGACGAAATATCCAGAGCCCACATCAATTCAAGTATCTCCATCAAATCGTCAATTTGATCGATATCCCTCGTTTTAACCGAAGCCATTTTCAATGAGCTAAACTCACAGCTTACGCAACAGGAAAAAGGGAACGTCTACATTGAAAGGGAAGGCTGCGAAATATCAGGAGACAGATAATATTTTTGTCATGCTTGGATGTGCATCGCACACAGTAGCCATGGTGGGCATGACAATTTAAGTCATTTAATTATTCGAGTCGAGGGCAGGGGTTGAGTGTCCGTATTGTTTGCCCAACGGTTTACGAAGGGTATAGTAAGCCACCAGTCATTTGTCAGTCAAAATAATATCGCAGACTTCATTAATGTAAAAGCCTTAACGAGGCAAAAATATACTCAATCACTTGTGAAGGTCTATAATACTCCAAGGATTGGAAATAACTTATAGGTTCACTGTAAAACACTGGTTATAAACTGTCCCTCCTTTGTTGACCTCTTTTCACCTGCTTGACAGGAAACGGAGGAAAACGCCAAAGAAGATACTTCATAGAAAGAATATTGTTCTCAGAATGATATTAAGGGACTTTCTCTGGAATCTTTATGGTCATGATTGTTGTGCTTTGATTTTAAGTGTGTTTAGGCTTCTACAATGGCAATTTCATAAGCCTCCGAGAAGTCTTTAAATAATGTCCAGGAGCCGTCGAGCGATGTTTCGTATTCTTCAGGTGACTTTCGACAATCAGTCCGTGATTTTTTTGAAATAATCCGCAATGCATTGGTAATTTAATTAGTATTTATGTCCTTCCCTCAGTGAGAGTGCTGCATTTGACTGAGCTCTGTTTACAGGGCCCCAACACCACAGTAACCGACAGAAACAATCGTGTGGGATAACTTGGCTATGTGCAAAGCACATAGCCGCTATTTATTAACAACAAACTCAACAGTTAAATACAATCTGTCCTAATCCGTTTTGGCCCGGCAGTAAAGGTGAGGGCCAACTATCGCAGAAACTACGAAACTTAATTAAAACAACAAAACATGCGCTAGAGGCATGGGGAAGAGGCGGGAAGAAAGACACGTGAAAGCTTGATGTTGCTCGTCTACAGACAAAGAACAATATAACCGATTGCCAAATATTCTACTCCTACATGTATCTACGGTGCAGAAGGGAGGTGCAATAATTGACCCCTTATTTAACATTGCGTGACTGAGTAATAAGGACATTATGGTAGCAACGAGGAAACGACATAAATATTTTATATGCGAGTAAATAATTCATTTACATGCTAATATAAACCGGTGATCCTACCCAGAGGGATCACCACCTTACCGCAGTGGGACAGTTTTTGTGTCTCTATGACCCCTAGAGCGTCTGCTGGAGTATTGTACTCCTGGTAGGGACACCCATGCCGAACAAGTCGAAGAGTACAGACCAGGTGAAGAATGATCCCCTGGCCCTCCTGGTTAAGGGTTGGGCGGCAGGCTAATACCCGCTCCTGTAAAAATCTGCTTATTACAGAAACTAGAAACCGAAACTAGTGTTGCCACTAGCTGCGCCCTACTGGCAAACGAAACTGCACAAAATAGGGTCAGATGGCGAGCGCTAGTGGTAGACCTATGTTCTATCAGGAACGAAAACAATTAAGAAAAGTAAGTCTAAACCGGTGATCTGTTCACACAGAATGCAGAAGGAAGAGATAAAAGTTGACTTGCCCAACGAAAATGGCGATCTTAACTAGTGAACGGACTTTCTTCAGCAAAACCAACCTCTACAATGAATCACCGTATAGTTCACTTGGACGCCTCCCCCATTTAACGAGTACTTCTGTAGGTCGAAAGACAAACAGGCAACGGAATAAACTCCATCTTCGGGGAAAGAACGACTTTGAAGTTCCAGAGGAAACAAAAGTGAGGGCAAAATTCAAGAGGATGAATATGGTTGACAAGAAACGGATTTTAGAGTGACTGAAACCGAACAAGACCTTATCAAACAAAAAACTTAATTGGATGTGGCCAATAAGGCTGCGCAGAGACTAGAGGAGAGGAAGTTAAAGCGAAAAACACGCTCGTCTCGCCGTTTCATTCTTCTCGCTATTCTACTGTCAACGCAATTCTAGATTTTTTTCCAATCTGGGCATCGTTTGCGGTCTCGGGATCATTTGTGGCGCTGTACCGGTGTGGCCTCCTTGGTGTTGTCGATGAACAACCTTCTGAGGCTCTTATGCATCTAAATTGAAAATATGTATTTAATATCAATGCTAAACACTGGCTGTACATATATGTTTTTTTTGTTGGCGGGGGGGGGGGGGGGGATTCAAGCTTCTAGGGGCATTTGACTATTCACCTTGTAGGAAATTGGTACCCAGCACTTAGGTGTTCCCTTAGTATCCCGCGATGAATATACTCGTCTTCAAGTTAATTACCAAAGGGTATCGCCACACACCCTCTTATAAGAAGAAAATCAGGCACCCTCCTCCTGTTTCTCGCCTCCCTTGCATCCTTCACACCTCTAGCAACGCAATAAAATTTGTCATGCAATTTGCGCTTGTCATGTCACAGTCGACGGAGATGCATTCAGCTGCGACCGGATGACAACGAAATACTTTTTGCTGCCTGAAAAATCGTGCTTTTCATTTTTCCTTAGCTTTCGGTCGATTTTAATCTAATCAAGTTGCTGTCTCGTGTAAAATGGCTACTGGTAAAACGCCGAAAGACATTGATGAAATCGAAGATTTGATGGAGATGTTTCAATCGATGTCAGCGCTTGATATTTGGTGTGAAGGACTTAAAACGATGGACGAAATGAAAGCTCGAGTAAAGGAACAATTGCACCAGTCACAAACAAAGCACAGATGGATTGCAAGACTGGTATAATTACCAAATTCAATTAATAATTTTAGTGAAGAAATACACTGATATACTTCGAAAAGCAAACTAAGTATTAACATTTCAGACATTACAAAGCAATTGCATTACCGCTCAGTTCGGGCAGACGAGTATTCCCTTTGGCGTCGTGATATCCCATGTAACGTTGTATATTCCATTCAGTTTAAGTCGATATTTGGTCATAAACTTGGAAGAAAGGGCCGTTTTGTTCGGAAATAATGATACTGAGACTAGGTACAGTATCTTGGTGCTCAGGGCTTTCATTCCGCGCAATCGCACCAGTGACGGATTTCTTGATATTCTCGGCCCGTAACGGAATTTAAGTATTTGTACTGACATCTTTAAGGCAGGCATAACCGGAATTGTTTAAATTGAAACTGAGACGCAGAAATGAGTGTCCTTCAGAGGCTGGCATCTGCACGCTGAGGTGATAGATGTTTTGGTCTCACTGTGGAAGATGGTTCATCAATTTCTTCATATAAGGAAGTGTTTTAAAATCACAGAATAGAAGGGAGGTTTCATTATGCCGCATATATTTTTAACTTTTTGGCTTTTTATATTGAAAGCAAAACCATCGATAATGGTGTAAAGGTGCCTCTCTGTGAGCGGTTATTCAAATTTGGGGGTTTTATGAGCAGGGATGCGACCGGCTAACAATGCTTGCATATTTTAATTCACACCCGATTATGCACGCATATAGGCCTGCATCAATACCTCTTTGCAGTGTCTAGATACAGCTGTAGATATGAGTTTCATTGTTAAAATGTTGAGTTTGTGTTTTCAGTTTGAACTTTTCACTTTATCGCTGCTTAATTAAAATTTAGATATTCAAGTATGTCATTATTCTACCTTGATATACCCCCCTCTCTCCTCGATTTTTCATTAGCAATGCATGATTCAGTTGATAAGACATCTGACTGAATGTCTTCCAGAAATAGAACAATTGTTTTACCCAATGTAAATAATATATTTGATTGTCTTAGAAAAGAATCCCGAAAAAGAGAAGAAGTAAATACTTAGTGGCTTAGCATTCTAGACTTATTTAGCATTCCTTTTCTAATCGTTTGGGAGGACAGACATTGAAAAATAATCAGCAATATAGCTGCTGTGTGTGCTCTATGTTGGTGATTTGACTGATAATCTCCTGCAAATTTCCTTCTCAGTATTAAAACAAGATGCAATAACTAAGACAAACACTTCTTTTAGCGCAATATCCTACACTGAAAAATTGCAAAGAACTGATAATGCCAATCAGCATTGAGTCAAATCGCTTGAGAATTTCATTTAATTGACTTCTGTGAAAAACTTCTGTTAAGAGGCAATGTCCACTAAGACCGAGCGAAATCGAAAATATGTGGCACATGATGAAAAATCAAAATTCTCCGTTTTTCGCCCAGAGATACCTTATGGTAGCTCTAGAAATGTGGTGGCATTTTTTGTTGAGAAACTATTTTTAAACCTCCAAAAAATTAA
Organism: Siderastrea siderea; assembly: GCA_964030785.1. Classification (NCBI taxonomy): domain Eukaryota; kingdom Metazoa; phylum Cnidaria; class Anthozoa; order Scleractinia; family Rhizangiidae; genus Siderastrea; species Siderastrea siderea. The sequence goes on from OZ034975.1 coordinate 8,391,240, forward strand.
AAAACCGTTACCGCACTACGTGTCTCTACAAACACCCCGAATAAACGCGAATCATACCTGCTCGTAAACTTCGCTCTGTTTAATTTGCGTCATGGAACAATCCTGGTTTGAGCTTAGAAATTTGCTGTTGAAGAGTTTACAAGTAATTTGAGTCAAATTATTCTTTTGTGGATTAATTTTCAAGGTCATGGCAGGCTGCTGAAAACCACTAAAATTCGCTTGCTTTGAATTCTCAATTTGGCACAGTTTTTCAAGAGAAAGTTTCCCTACCCGGTAAAACACCGAATCACTTGAAATTCAGAATTCTTGAAAGAGGAAATGCTGTTCTTAAACCAGGTTTAAAAATTAGTTTCGGGCTTTTTATCAGCGCCGAGTACAAACGCTCTCAAAATCCCGATAATTACAACATTAACACGTCAACAATTAGCACATACCTCCGACCAAATAACCGAAAATGTGGACATATCTTCTATTTTGGTTGGTATTCGGTTGTAATCCACAGCAGAAAGGTAATGTCTAGCTCACCTGAATATGGTATTGTCTAAATATCAGGTTCTGTGCGTACTCTTTCATAATAACCATCTTGGCGTTCCTTGTCAACAACATCACTGAAGCATCGCGTATTGGCAATCAACCCAAATGACTTATTTCCATCCCACTTCCTTTTGTTAAAATGAAGAACCTTCAGGAATAAAATGATTTTGCCTTATTTGAACTTCAAAAGAGTTTTCTCCTATAAGACGTCTTTTCTTGATCTGTATTCGTTGTAAAATTTCGAAACGATAATTTCTTGCCGAAAGCTTACAAGCCCGTTTAGTTTGAGTCACGCAACAAAATATCACGCACTTGATTTTACCTGACGTCGGGTTTGACTTGGAGGGGGAATGCACAGGAAACAAAAAAAAACAACAATAACAACAACAACAACAAGCAAGCAAAAAACAAACAAACAAAAACAAAGCAATGAGAACTTTGAAAACCTGTGGACCCAAGGACCGATTACCATCAACTGCTGCTTATAAACCCTGGGCTTATACAACTTTGTAAGGGGTTTTGGGTGGGCTTATAAACGGAGGGGCTTATATCCGGGGGGGCTTATAAGTTTCGAAATGAGCCACAGCAGTGTTGATCGAAATACGTTTTTAATTTACTAGTTTTTAATTAACCTTTGAAACGTCACAATAAATCGAATTCATTTCAATTTTAATTTAACAACAAAATCAAAACTGTAACAACACGAACGTAACCGGAACGTAACAAAACAGAAGCTCAGAGTTCATCTTCGCAGTGTTCTGTGAGAGTGCTTAATATTAAGGAAACAGGGAAAACTAGAGGGCGACTTATATCCGGTGGAGCTTATACCGGATGTATTTTTTTGTTTACAGGTAGATGGGCCCATAACTGGCGGGGGGGGGGGGGGAGTTAACGGTATTTATGTATTTATCAGTGTCATTAGAGGCAGTGAAGCCTTGCCAAAACCTTGCCTGTTACTAGGGCTTTGAAAAAGAAATTATTATTAGGTCTCTATGTATTCGTCTTCAAAAATTGGTCAAGACAGGAGTGAGAATGTAAAAATGTATGTTGAGTTTACTCAAGCCCAAACCAGGGGTGTGGCCAGGGGTGCCGGAACCGTCCTTTTCGTTCTTTATAAGCTTGTGAAACCATTTTATGGCAAACCTAGCGGATTACAATTTTATACATGAAACTCGAAATTAAGTTGAGTTTGAAACTCAACTCATGTTGAAACTCATCATGACAAGGAGTCCTAATGTTTAGGGCTCTTTGTCGCTTTCCTCCTGATCTTCTGAGAAGTGCAGGTGACGAAGGTGGAGAACCATCCTTGCGACGAATGACTAACGCTCGAAACGTCAGCTTTCAATCTCTTCACGGTGGCTCAATTTACCTTATCAACTCAGTTGATAAATACAAAGTTTTGTGTTTCGCTTCCCCACCGATGCAGCACCACAGTTTCTTAACCCCCTTGTTTGTCAAGAGACAGTTGGTTGTGCGATTTTACTCCGTCTTCTCACGGTTGAGGAGAACGAGCTCAGTTTCGCTTAGAGCACTGCTATGGACCATCAGATGACAGGGCCTTGGATTTCAGCGCAGATATTGGTCTTATAGGTCCCACGCCATATGCTCTTCATACACGGACGGATTCCTTCTTTAGAAAACTGTATATTCACACCATCGATCTTCCAAGTGGTAACTAAACGGCTTGCAATGGATGCGCACCGGATGACACTTAAGGATGGTTCTCCACCGGGATCTTGATATCGTGTCCGGAGTTTAGGAGGACAAATGTATCCGACTTAGTCTCCGCCGGCCTTGCGGTCGCAGGCTCCCTTCCCTCCATGGGGAGGGAAGGGAGCCAAGAGTTTGAACACCACGCCCAGCTCTGCTCCTAGTACTCCTGCGCAAACTATGGTGGCCCTGCAGGCCCTACAGTGGTAGCAGCCAGCGCTGTCTTGCCGGAAGCTGACTGTCTTCAGGGCTGGTATGGTAGTGTTAATCTGCTTAATGACGTCTGCCATCACAGCGAGGAATGCACGAAAGTGGGTATGAGAAAAAAGTGTACTTACCAGAGCCCAATGGAGGGAAGACGCCGATGTGTTGCAAAATAGCTTTGGACGCCGACTTTCCATTTCCACGGTCTGCTTTTCCCACTTTCCCGTTCGAGGCATACTTACACCGCCCTGGTAGAACCCAACATGACCAACGTCGATTAGTTCCCTCTGCGCTATTCCCAGACAAGAGCGATGGGCTGGGCAAATGGTCCATGTTAAGAATACTAATTAAAAATACTTTTGCGCGTGCTAAAAGTAAATCAACGAAGCTAAACTTCTGAGTGCATATCGCTGATTCCAACACTGCAAGTGTGACCCGAAAAGTCTTTTTTTGCAACTGGAACAGCAACTGCTTGTTCATATCGCTTGTAAGAGGCGCAAATGCCTGCAACTAGTTTCTGAAAAGAATAACTGACCTCTATTCGCAGCCAAGGGAGATAATGGTTTGATTGGCTATTGTACTCGGTGACAGGGGTCCTGACTGCGAGAACTCCAAAGAACCTATCCTTTTACAATGGCGCGATATAGAGGAAGCGCTCTACAACTGCTGCGTGTTAAATCTGGTGTTTTTTTTTTTTCTTTTTTTTTTTTAACGAAAATTATCAGTTTTTGAACATTTACTCAAAGTCGATCCGCATTTCTTTTGTCTAGTTTCCAATAATGCCGCACCTGAAATTCTCACACGCCTGATTTCCAACAAGAAAATTATTTCCTCAAATGGCAGCTTCTCGAGGCACCTTCTTCGACGCAACACTGGTTGCTTGCAGATAATATTGAAATCCTTCACCGTGAAATTAATTAGACTTGAAAAGTCGAACTCTGCATAAGATATCAAAAAATATATCGATGTTTGCTATTTTAGACTATCGGAAGCTAATACTTTCTGCTTCCAGTGAACACGTGACAATTTTTTCCTCTCGCCAGAGCGTCGCAAAATGTACATCTATGTAAACTGCAACTTGTTTTGCACAGGTCAGAATTGTGTGGTGAATAGTCCCGTCATAGGTAGTATCACTCTATTTTACTAGTGGAAAGATATTTCAGGCATAACTTCGGCGGTGTAACATGACACCAAACAGGAGGACGGAATGTGAGTAAACAAACACAGATTCAGCTATCTCTGCGGTTTGTTTTTACATTGAGGTAGTCCGGCATCTGGGATGAAAACGGGAAACGGTCATTCCGGTCGAGTTGCTGAAACAAACGCCGTCACTATTTACATCGCCTTTTATCTTGTATAATTTCTTTCATAGCTTAAGTTATTTCAGACGTCCTAATCTTTCGATTTTTTCCCATTTTTGCAATCCCATCACCAAAACCTATCCTGTGACTTGACCAGAACCCGTTGCGTGACAGACAAATTTAGTTAAATCAGACCATAATAACAGTGCGGTTTCTGAGATGAATGTGGAGATCACTGCAAAGTTATTGAGTTTCTTCAGGGAATTAACACTGGGAGATTTTAAAAATTCATTTGCCATTCGTTAAGGGATGTGAATGTGTTGGCGGAGTCGTTATTCATTAGTTGAAAGTCAATCTGGAGATACCAGGAGATAACGGTCGATTCCACGCGTCAAGATGGCCCTTGGACAGTACACCTAAAACTTGACAAAAACTGGCATTTAGACAAAATCTTATCCAAGGTAAGCTAGATATGACTTTTATCCTGTACTTTTCATCCAAATACCAAAGGAAACAAGGAAAAAATTCCAAGTTTTCGGCTATTCGGTCGGAGGCACGAGCCTATTGTTTGTACTGGTTGACAGGTTAATGTTGTGATTATCGGGATTTTGAGAGCGCTTGTACTCGGCGCTGATAAAAAGCCCGGAACTAATTTTTAAACCTGATTTTAGAATGGTATTTCGTCTTTCAAGAATTCTGAATTTCAAGTGATCTGGTGTTTTACCGGCGAGGAAAACTTCCTCTTGAAAAACTGTGCCAAATTGAGAATTCAAAGCAAGCGAATTTTAGTGATTTTCAGCAGCTCGCCATGACCTTGAAAATTAATTCACAGATCTAAAACAGGACTCAATTACTTCCTACACTCTTTAAAAGCAAACTTCCACCCTTAAAATGGGGGTTTTCTGGGGCGCAAATCAAACAGAGCGAAGTTTACGAGAAGGTATGATACACGTTTATTTCGCGTGTTTACAGGACACGTGTGGCGTAAACATGTTAAATTCTTTTTTCGGGCTTAAAAAAAAAATTCAAGAAAAAAATTTCACCACGTTTCTTAGATTGCCATAGGGTATCCGTGGAAAATTTATGAGGGAAATTTATTTTTCATCATGTGCCGCCACTCGCTCGATGTTAGTGGACATCCCCTCTTAATTAGTAGAAACAGGCACAATTGGAGGTCCATTGACCGCCATCAACATATTAATTAGCGGCACAAACAATGGCACTGCTATCTTAATGTAAGTACAATGCATGTTCATTGTGTTTCACTCACCTCGGTCCCACGAGAACAACCATACGCCAACTCTATTTTCTCAAATATGGGAACCATATTTGGGCCTATATCACGTAAAAACTGGTTTACAATTCTAAATCTAACCTTTAACTGAACGTAACGTTAAACCGCAATCAAGTTCAAGGCCTTGTGTGACTTCCTTTCGGTCCTTCCTATAGGCCCTCTCGATTTTGCAACGAAGCAGAGAGCTTCATGAAAAAAATGGATGACAGCATCCTTGCTTTGCTGCAGCAGAACGCGGGCGATGTTAAAGATAAAACGCAAACTCACAAAGTGCAACTGCAGCAGAAGGGATACTTTCTTCTTGTGGCAGGTAGGAATAGTCTTACATTAGGGAACTCAAGTTCAGACGTGAAAAGCAGAGGATGAATATTCGTTTGCTCTTGCAAAGTACCCTTCCATCATTTATTATTAAATTCTCCATCTTATTGGTTCACCACCCACAGCCTATAGAAATGACATGTCAACGCCCCCCTCGTACCATGGAAGGGGGGGGGGGGGTTCTTGTACGTTTGAGGGTTAAAAGTGTTCGCCACGTAGCAAACATCGTCTTTCAAAAATAAAGTAAAAAATTCAGCAACGATTATGGAAGTGGGGAATTCAATAAAATATTTATTCCGCTTAGGCTTGTTGAACCATCTCGGCGCGTTATTTATCACCTCAGATCCACTAGACGATTGTAGAATACTCAGATTACTAACTGCTCACCAGCTGGATTTTATTAGAGAGGACAAAAACTCCACTACGTCTTTTTGAGAGCTAAAAGAACAACGTAGCATTGGTTTTCCAATGCTGAATTATATTTGGACCTCATCTGACATGGTGAGAGGAGCGGTGGTGTAGTGGTTAAGGTGGCTCCCTAGAGTTTCCACAAAAGCGATTATACGAACTGGCAAGACTTGCAAAAGAAGCCCTAGTTCTGTTGCCTTCATATCTTTCATCCTGATCACCAAAGGTAAAATGTCTTGATTTTTTGCAAATTTTCTCAATTAGTGCCATAAAAATACATGAAGAACAGTTGGGAGAAAATGTATGATAATATGGGGGCTCAAAGGGTTAATCGACTAAAGTAAGAAAACAAACACGTGTGGATAAATCATGATGTCTTGGACTATTCATTTCCACTCACCTTCAAGAAGAGATATTCAAACCAGTCTTGCTGTTGATTTTCAGCTCGAAAAACTGCTACAACAAGTGGGGAACATGTCGCCTGAGGAACAAGGTGAATTTTCGTCTAAGTGTGCTTTGTTTGTGTGCAACAAGTGGGACCAAGTGCCAGCGGAAGAAACTGAAGACGTTAAGAATCACGTGGTGAAAAAACTGAAAAGGTGCTGGCCTGGCCTTGATGCAGAATCACAGATCATCTACATGTCAACCATGAAAGCCAGCAAAGCAGAAGACCATGGTTTAGTCACCGAAGACTTTTCCTCTCTGATGAATTCTATGAGGTCGATGGTCCTAAAAGGCGTGGATGCAAGAATGGAAATTCATTGGAAGTAAGCAAAATGGCACCTTTTTTCAAATTAATGGCGCAGTAGTGTAAAGATCATGGTTTCTGACTAATTCGATAGGAACATCGATAGTGAGGATCGTATCCGTAGGTTCAGTGGTTCCAGTTCTGGTCTCTGCATCGTGTTGTGTTGTTTTCTAAGACAAGTAACTTTACTCCACATTGTCCTCCTCCACCAGAGTGTATAAATGCGAATAACGTCTCGATAAACCACTTGGGATGCTAGAATAACACTCTAAAGTCTTGTAAATCACTCTTCCAGCACCCCGCGTGGCTTATTGAGCCCATAAACCATAGAAATGTGTGGTATATCGCTTAAGTATCAAGAACCTATAGGCCGAATCCTAACAAAATGCTGAGCCTTGAGATGGACCACCTTCATATCCAGGGGGAAATAGAAATGCTCCTGGTCATTTCATACTGCACGGAAACCTGATTTATAAAAAAACCAGCCATGATAAGCCAGGTGGCTCGTTCACTCCGGGGGACTGGGTGCAAGGCTTGCCTCTTCCTTAGAAGTGACCAAGGATAACAATGCACAACAGCAAATAAAAAAAGCAACAGTTGCTGATCAATGCTTCTAAACAATTGCACACAGTCGGGTGCTTCCACTGTTCTCAAGTGTTTGTAACCCTAACGAGACAGGAGTGCATAGTAGAGTGTTCTGGTTGGCTAATAAGATCATCAACAATTTAAATGTAGTTTTTAGCAATGAAATAATTTTTATCTATTAGTTCGTATCATACAATATAAACAGATAGATGCATGTCTAAAGTCAATTGACCGTGTGTTTTTGTTTTAGATGGCAGGATTTTCTTCTTTCACGGATAATCTTTCAAGCAAAGGCGTTTGTAAAGAACGCTTCCAAAGGTCGGGAAACGGTGGGCAAGGAGATCAAAGCTATTCTTTCCCGTTTGGATTCAATTGACAAACAACAAAACAAAGTTATCAGAGATCTTCACGAGTATTTAGACGAACGTGCTGATGGTGCTATGCAGGAGCTCTCCAAATATATTTCGTCTGGAGAAGTAAAAGAACGTTTCATCAAGTGGACCTTGGATGAAGTTCCGAAGGCAGAGAGCCCCTGGGAAGTGACCGAAAACCAAATAACAAAAGTACTATCAAACCGGATGCACGAATTCATACAGCAATGGGAAGAAGATAACAGGGTTTTTGCAAACGCTCGCGAGACACTTGTGAGAAACTTTCAACAACGGTATAATTTTGTTGAAGACCAGTTGCGAAATCTCGAAGGCGCTGTCACGGCTGACAACCTCGATGTTCAAAATATTTGTGATCCTGAAGACTCTTTAACTATGGCTGAAAAGATCGCGATTGGTGTCACTAGTCCAATCTGGTTTTCAGTTGGCCTGGTCGTTTTAGTGTTGGGTACTCCTTTTGTTGGCATCATGGCTGTTAAAGACAAGGTGCAAGATATGATGAAACTAAAAAAGTACGAAGAAGACAAGTGCGCTTTTATGGCCAAAGAATCCACAGACTATCTCGACGTTGTCAAAACCGAACTTGCACTTAAAACGTTCGTGAAGGATCAAATGAAAGAAGCTAACCTCTTCCTGAAGCAAATTGAAGCCCGCATCCCAGAATTGATCCAGGCCGACAAAAAGCTATATTAACAACTCATTGATGAAACAAAATCACAAAAACAAATGCACGATCTCTACCAACCCAAAATGGTAGAGACTTCTGATATTCGAGGAAGGCTGGCTCTATTTGGAATAAGAGAGGTTGGGGTCACCGACATCAGTGATGAGGAGCTAGACTGGAAAGATGACGGATCATCTCTTCTTGGCTGTGAGAAGACATGGAGTCGACCAACCAGTGGCACTGAAGGTGTGCAACGAAGTGCTAGATGCCAAGAACGCAAGCAGACTCATGGCGGGGGTAGAACTGCTGAGGTAAGCAAATCTTTCTACTTTAACGCTTATTATCTAGTGCAATAAGTGATCACTATTTGATTTATCCACTTCGTGTCCAAACATGCACTGTCAAAGGAGCAGTTTCACGGGGATTCTGCTCGCGATTGTACCCCTCTGAAAAGCCCATAGTCACATTAAATAAATGAAAACCAAAAAATACTGGTCCATTTCTTGTTCAAACACCATAATTATTCAGTGAAACTAGTAACAAGTCTCTTTGGCCACGCATAGCCAGGATGGAAATGGCTTACAACTTGTACTTTGCAGAATAATTGAAAACTTATCATGGTTTGCTCTCCTTGCGAAAATTCACTTGATATCTTCATCTATAAGTGTTCCGGGAGCATTTTGTATGTGAGGGAAGACACTTCATCATAATTTTTAGTAAAGTGTTGACGAAACGCTAGCAAAATCCCAGTGATACAGCCCCCTTTAAGCATACATATGTAGACTACATAGGGTATAAGGGTAAAGTTGTTATATTCTTGAGTTCTTCTAAACAAAATAAAAATGTTAAGTGGTCAGAAATATGAAGTTAGGCTTGACGTGTGACGTTCATGTAATTGCTGCCCCAATTTGTTGTTTCATTACAAACTTTTGATTCTATCGGTACAATCAAGAACAATTAATTTTCTTTAAACAATGAGAAAAAAGGCTATCAGATCAAGTGAATACCATAGGGCGTTTTTGTTTTACCGTCGAACTTCATTGAGCTCTTTCAGGGATCAAATATCATCTGATATGCTCTAACCACAAGAAGCCAACATAAGGACACGCTGTTTTTAATTAACGCGTGTGATTTGCCGCCACTGTGATTGGTAAACGCTCATCCTACTCCCTTGATTGGGTTGCTGTTCTTGCAGCCTCAGCTCTGCATGAATAGCACTTCCTTAGCGTTTGATGGCCCAAATTTGTATGCACTGCAGATTAACGTGGGATCATTGCAACTGGCAGCCCCGCTACTTTGCATGTGCACTTCTGTAATCACTCCTTTTTGTGAACTTGGAATGGTGGTGTTTAAAAAAGGGTTCTCCTTCTCCTCGTCAGAAAATTTGACCACCCTCACATTGTGCAGTTATATGGCACTTCGCTGTTCAAGGATATGAACACCTCTAGACTGATCTTGGGCATGGAAAAATGTAACGGAAACCTGAAGAGCCAACTCTGGAAACCTGTTCTTGGGGTACTGTCATCCGAGAAGCATGCCGATGGGTGAAAGAAATCACCTCTGCTCTGGCTTACATACACAAACAGGGAATTGTCCACAGAGACCTCAAGTTAGAGAAAATCTTGGTATGAAACTTAAAATGGTAGATTTAAGCATATAAAAAAACACGTATTTAATGAATCCATCATGTCGCGGGATACCTGTGTGAAAGTAATAATACTGAAAGCACACGAGTGTTCGACCCTTATCTTGCCCACGAATGACAAAAGGCGGCGTGCAACTCGTGAATAATTGATTATATTATTTGTCATAATTTCGAGACAAGGCAAATTGCACCAAATGTTCCGTTGATGTTTGTGATGTAATAGATAGTATGAAAAGGTTTGAATGCACAATAATATGAAAATTTTCACAGATCAAAATGAGTTGAGGCTACCCATTTGACAGAAAAACATATAAAGAACAGGAAAAAAGACAGGTCGTGAGGTGTCAACAATATATTGGAGTGCGTTTAAGAACGGTGCTCCTAATGCAGAAGTATTTTCGCAATGGTTATGACTATGGGGAAAAGCAGATCTTAGCAAGGGTTATTGGGATCTTAAAAGAAAAATGTGGGTAACCACGCAACCATAATTCTTTAAAAAAAGCTTTAAAATACAAAGAATGTATGGTATTTTCTTTCCAACTTTAAGCTCAATTATCTCTGAAAAATGCGTGGTTACACCCAATTTTCTTTTTAGATTCTGAAAGCGCTTGCTAAGATCTGCCTTTTCCATATAGTCATAAAACCGCGCAAAAATACCTTCGTATTAGTAGGCAAATTCCTTAAGAAACCCTTATATCTCGGACGTACTAGATCCGAGATGCGCAGTAGCAAAAGGAAGCACCGTCCTTTGGGGAAACTATTGGGTTTATTTTGGGTTTTTGGACAGTCAGATTCTGACGGGTATTTTTATAGTTGACCTTAAAGATAAATGCTATTCACCAGTTTTCTTTTGGTCGAGGTAAAATTGGAAGGACTGTATTCTTCCTACAATGATTACTTTCATTTCCATTGAAGGTATCAGAGGACAATTCATTGGAAATCACTGACGTCGGTGTATCCAAACCAGCAATAGACATCACAGGTACTCCTGCTGGAACACCCGTCTACATCGCACCCGAGGTGTTTCATTCCGAGAAGTATGATTGCAAAGCAGACATCTACAGCCTCGGCATAATCTTGTCGGAGATGTGGTATGGAAAGCCGGCCTTCGCCGACGTTCCGGAGAAAACGCCGGAAGGTTTCTTTGCTTTGGTGGATGAAGGCTGCCGTCCAGAACACGTGAAAGGATACAAGCAACCTCCTCCCCGCTGGGAAAAGCTCATGAACCTGTGTTGGAATAGATACCCAGAGAAACGCCCCACTGCCAAAAAATGCTACGAAAAATAACTACACTTTCTGCAGAGGTTTAAGCCCATTACAACCCTTCGCAAGCCTAAAAACTAACTAGGTGTTACTTTAGAAACCAGTGATCTCATATCATATCGGAAATATTTTAAGCGTGGGAACCGTCTTATTTTGTAAATTACCTTCCGTGATAAGTAGTTACAGAAAGGATTTTTAGTTACCGCTTGGACCTTTACGGTGGCATAACATTAGTGATGCTGGAGAGGGGTGGGGGAGAGCCCTTTCTATCTTCCCTCCCTGTCCCCTCCCCTACCGTAATTTGTTGCTTTTTGGTACCTTGAGCCAAAGAGTGTATGGTAATTTTTTTGTTTTATTTTCTGATGTAGAAAGTGAAAGCGACCATCGGAATAAACACCTTTATTACTTTTGATAACCGGAACTGATTCAATTTCAAATTGGTTTTGGCATTACTTTTCTAATATTTTATGCTGATCCATGATTATAACCAACGGATTTTCAAGTCCTTTCGTATCATATTGTACTGTGCAGTATTGTTTACGTAGTCATCTTGTATAATAATTTCATAGAAGAACGAACTCCCTCAAAAACAGACCAAAAAGTTGTTTGCTGAAGCATTATTAACTTAGTAATCTTGAAGAACAATTTTGTAGAAAGCTATGGATATGTATGATTTAAGGTCAGAGGGCATAAAAGGTGTTTAATTTATCTAAAACCTACCACAGGGAGTCAATAGGTGCTAATAGAAATCATCCAGGAAAGTCAAGCTCTTGTTTCCCTATTGTTTAAATTAAAACAGAAAACGCAGCTGGCACAGAGAACCCTGGCAGCGTTTCAGTAGATGTTGAGGGTTTCAATATCTTTGCATCTCTTTTACCATCAAAGCAATAACATCGGCGATGTTTTCAGCGTCAGCGATTTTGTCAGTAGATGTAGCTTGCTTTGTAAGCGTATCCGTGTTGGAAGCATCTTTTTCGCTTTTTGGCTGCGTGAAAATTTGCGCTAGCGCAAAAAATGAAAGGAGCTGTGAGGGTAGGGGAGGCGAGAAAAGACCCCTCCCCCTTCCCCTTTCGCGCATTTTTTTTTTTTGCGCTCGCCCCAATTTTCGCGCGGCTAAAAGCGAAAAATGATTCCAACTGCAGAAAGCCCCGCGGAAACGCTTGCCACGCGGGCTACATTAGATGGATTCCATTCCTAGGGACAGAGAATAGTGTAATTGAGTTTTAGTTATAAACCACTGCTTGGCGAAGTAGAAAATATTAAGCGATTTGCAGCACAAGGTTCTCTGTCTCTTCGACTTCCAATACGTACCTTTGTTTTAGCTTTAGTTGAATGATCAATTATATCTCTTGATGTTTCTTTTGTTACCATTTTCCTAGAATTCAAACTTACACCCAGACAACCACAGATGACCTTTGTTGGCGATGTTTGGCTCTAATTTTAAGCTTCTCAAGTAGAACATAAAATACACGGAAGAGAAGATCATCCTCTCTTAATATATGTGAACAATGGGAGGAAATATATACACAATTTTCAAGTTTCCCCAGAAGACGTGGGTACTCGTCCATCAGAATTCGCTTTTATACCCTCACTTGCCGTCGCACTGCAGTTGCACCTCCTTTGACAAAGTAATCTAACTGCATTCTTGCCCGTTTTGGTTCATTGTTTTAAAATATCCCGCTGAATTTCGTTTATGACAATTTATTCCTAAGTATTACCATAGTTGCCAGTCTCATATTTGTCAGATGGACCGCACCAATTAAAAGGCATGCCCTATCAGTTCTTTGTTTTCCCTCAAAATGGTGCATAAAATTCCCCATGTGTGTCTTTTTGAAGGAAAGAAAAAAAAAATTCTTCAAAATCCCTCTTGCAGTAAGTAGTACACCAATAATCTTCAATTTTTAGCATACACGTTGAAGCAAATGTTCGTCTGCTTTTCTGCAACATTGATAATTACGACCTGCATCACCCCAAAGTTTTTCCCTCAGCATTAAGAGAACGGGATATGCGCAGACATAGGAAGGTGTGTTATGAGCTTGAAGTAAGGTACTGTTGCAACCTACTTGTCTCTACAGTTGTAACCACTGCTTTGAAAATTTCGAAAGTTGATTAAACACAACTGAGGGTATTGCTACTCCCCCGTGGATACGAAGCTAGTCTATCGCAAGGTTACCCCAAAGCAGTATGTCGCTAGTGCCCATTTTATACACCTGGGTGGGGTTAAAGAGAAGGCAGGATGGTTTGTATCAAAGAAAGTCAGCTTGCTGACATATATCTGATAATTCACTCGCCGGACTGTCTAACGAAAAAGTCTGTCATAGTGTAGTCCCGCCGAAAAGGACCATTTTGGCAACGAGAATCGAGTGTAGTTGGGGCATGGTTAGGTGATGCATTTTTGTCGGGATGGATGATGTAGGTGTGGTTTAAACCAGGACTAAACAAAGTTGAAGTACAACAATAGCTCTTGCTGACAGTTATTTGTTGTCTGAAGATCAGAGGCAGGGAAAGCATAACTTTTTCCTGATAAAAATGATCAAAGATCCAACCCTTTGGGGCCACTGACACCTATGCTACTTCAACCTATAAAGAGTCATAACCCTTTCCCAAGGACGGGATATAATACAACGGCTTTTTGTCACATCTTGACATGTTTCTAACCAGATTTAGTGCTTTTTTTTAAAATATTCCTTACCAATTCTAATCAAGTGAGCAGAAATATATATGCATATAGTTTAATCCAGTAGCTTTTTGTTCTGCCGGAGTTACGTTCCGCTGTATTCTAGTTTATTGAAGATTTTGTTATATAGCTTTAATGGAATTTTTCACTTTCTTCCTTTTATAGCCTCTTTGAGGTTTCACGTACTACAAATATATCTCAGTGGGATGTGGACTCTTTGAAATGTGCTAAAAAGCAGCGAATTTTACGGAAATATGAGATAAACCAAGATTTGACGATCTCTGGTTCTTTAGAAAGGACCAATATAAGGCCAACAGCTATTTGTGGGATCAAATCTGCCAATCAAGTCATCGGTGAGCTACAGTTCTGCGCCCACCGCAAACATTGCACTCAAGAAAATTAACTAACAAAAGTAGAAGTAGGAAAATTGAACTTGCCGATTCAGCGTGGCGTTCAGGTTAGATTCAATATCTGCAAGAACGAAAGTCCAAATGAAACCCTTAGACACAATACAGCAATGCACGTGAAGAACAAACAATCAAAAATGTTACTGTAAGCGTTTTATGACTTTCTTATAACCTGCAACAGATTTTAAATCTAACAACACAGTGTAATAACATCCCAAAAATCTTCAAAATCAGTAGTGTCGCTAAGTTGTAATAATGTTTAAATGATACAATATCGATGTTAAGTGAGTGTGACCGTATAAAAGCTATAATTGTAGGCAGAAGTAGTTGAAACAAACCGCAAAATGCAAGCAATTTTCCCTCTTTCTGAATGAAAGCACAGACAAGATCGAAGGACTGACAGCTTATCAGGATTTCGTTTGGAAGCAGAACAAAATCGAATCAAGGGAGAGATTGGGGCGAATTGTTGACGCTACATTAAAACTGAAAACTTTGTAACTAGAGGTATTGCAACTAGGTACTGCAACTAGGTATTGCAACTTGTAACTAGAGGTATGGCAACATTTTTGTCTGAAATTGCAGGTAAAGGTTAAAACGCACTAAGCCTACGACTCAAACCGCTGACCAACAGAGCGAAAGTCCAAGGCGCTTAACACAAAACTTCACAGCACTCAAGCGCAGAAAGCTGATGCAACTTCTGGTTTCCAGTACCTTGAAACTTAGGGCGCATTCTTTTGGAACTATTCCGGAATAGGAATACTCGGATGTGTCCGTTTTGAAATGATATATTTCGTTTTCCGAATGAACGGAATATAATTTCGTTTATTCTGCTCCCTATAGCAGAATAAACAAAACGAAAGCAATGCGGCTTACTCGGAATAGACAGAGAACGCGGGAAATCGGAAAGCGGCCGCAGACATAGTAGTAGTCCTCAGGTCACCTCCGCCAGGGGTATTCCGTTTATAAAAGAAGCTTTCTTATCGAAATTGCAATTCCGTGTATTCAGTTATTCCTAAACTGGAATAAGAATAGTCGACCCAAAAGAATGCACCCTTGTACTCGTTCAAAGGTTTACTATCATTATGTTTGTATAAAAACTAAGTAAGAAATCTCCTGACAAGCCGAATTTCAGTCACACCGACAGAACCTTTCGCTGACAGCTACTTCATTTCAGCTCACACTGAACATATTACTCTCACGTGATTCCATAGAAATAGAAGGAATACATAAAATTGGTCCTTTTAAAAATGCAATAAAAAATAAAGGTCGGAGTGCTCGTTTTGACACAGCATGGATAGCCATTAATAGTAACTATACGAGCCAAAAGGTTATCTTGAGAGGCCCTAGTTATCAGAAATACTGGACTAGTTCAACAAAATTGGCATTTATCTTGCATACTTTGTATAAAAATTTGAGGTTACCGTACTCGTTTAGGAGAAAATGACCAATTTTTTTTCTCTCAACAGCTCAGTTTTAAGCTTTAAGTTTTCCGCTAATCATGCAAAAAATGTTGCGCAGTTCGGATGCGCAGTACAATTGAATGCAATCACCTTAATTCACTGAGATGAAAGTGTCAGTTTCCACATTTGACTGGATTTTGTTTTGCAAAAATGACGGAGGGGACTGCGCACGCGTCCGACGTTTGACCGCTGTGAAACACTTTCCACATGAAGACTTATCGAAGGGGTGGAGGGGTACCTACTACCTTGTTTAATTCTTAGTCGTTAGTTCCAAGGTCGGCCACGATTAGCTATAAACTACGAAAATCGAAATATCGCAATCTTAGTTGAAAAATGTTCAGATTTCTCATTTAACAGCTGAGAATTAACAAACTCTTTTTAAACTTCAGTTGTTTTGAAGAGCCTAAACTTTTAACCAGAGAACTCTTGCCAGAGAACGTTTTGTTATTGTTCGTAAAAACACACAGAGATGCCTACCGAGTTAATGTAGAACTTTAAAATTAGGTAGACTACGCTTTGACATATTTCTGACTTGTCCCATGGTTTTATTTTTCCAAACCTTTCACTGAATGACGTATACACCTAATTGAAAAAACGTTGTCGTGTGAAAAGCATATACTATGAACGATACGACCCAATGGTTTTCTGAGAAGCAGTAGAACTTGCTTCTGTTCTCAGGCACCGTGGGGACAATATTAACACAGTATACCCACATCTACTCCAAAACGTTCTTAGAAATGAAAATGTCTTCAATATCAATATATGGAACTGAGCAGCAAGCTTGCCAGTGCTGTCTTCCCAGAATTCCATCACGTCGCATCGTTCATGGTTTATACTTTGCATCCGACCACGTTTTGTCAATCAGGTGTGTATAGTTTATACCACAAATCTTAAGTGAAAAAGTTATTCATATTCTTTAATCAACAGTCGAGAAACCCTTCTTAAGATTAAGCTCTTCTTAAGATCCAGGTTCCTTCCACACCTAAGTTTGTAAAAAATATAGAGATGACTCTTCAATTTTTATATTATCTAACCTAGTACGTCTCACTTCCCAATATATATACTCCATAAACCAAACGTATCTACGGTGTTACTCTAGATCTCGACTAAGAATACTACCGCTAGATATATATTTTTATTTGTCTTAACAGTGTTTATTTTTGCTAAACCTCAAAATGGCATATTTCACATTTATTCATCGAAGTGGAGTTGAACAGTCATGGATAATTGCCAAGCCGCCAGGCGGCTAAGGAAATATCTACCACTCTTTATCGACACCGAGGTGAATAAGTGTTTTATCATATATCAAACCAGTGGATAGCGAGCAATAAATATTTCTCTCTTTTTTTTTTTCGAGCAATTAAGAAAAACTCCCCCACGAATTGTGAAAAAATGACGGGAGGTGAATAGCAGCTACTATCCCTAGTTTGAGTGGCAAATCAGAGCGTGCGAAAAACACTATTCATTGGTTTGCTATATACTAAAATCTACTATTCACCTTCCGACATCGTTGTGGATTTCGCTGGCGAGTTTTTCCTCATTTCTCATAAAAAAATTGGACTATTTGGTGCTGGCTATTTACCGATTTGGTATATAATAAAACGACTTTCACTTGATGGTGTTGAAGAGTGGTAGATATTTCTATTTTTATTTCAAATGTATTGTAATGCGCATTCGAAAATGCCACATTGATGTTTGCGCAATATAAAGCTCATTAAAGTTAAGTTAAGATATTTATCCTGGCCACTTTGCGGCTCGGCCAATATCCACCACCATTCATCTCCACTTTAGTGAACAATTGTTAACTATCCCATGCAAGTGTGAGTAGCCAATCAGAGTTCGACAAACAAAAACTATCCATTGGCTTGGTATATTCTCATTTCACAGATCATAAGTGAGCGTTGATTATTCAGATTTTTACCTAACAGCAGAGAAACTTTTGTTTAAGTATAATTTCGTGTCTTTCACAAGGCGATATAGAATTATAAACAGGATTACTGCAAGTTTTAAATAACGTTAACTAGTCCTTGGTATTAGAGCGGTTTTCAACTGAGTGTCGAAAGTAAATCGCGTTTTGCTTTGGTTTTTCTTTACTTTGCTCAGTGATTGGTTAAAAATCCTGCGCCACGTTCTCCACCAATCAGAAGTAAAACTCAAAGCAATCGCAACTTGCTCGCACGCGTTTTCCCGTGCTTGGGGTAATTACTTTGGTTTTGGTTTTACGACACTCAACTGAAAAGCACTCTGTCTAAAGGAGCTACGTCACGGATAACGCATCTTGGAAAAACTGGCAAGTTTTTTCAAGTTTGTCATTCGCAATCCGTCTTAATCTCCTTCAGTCGTAACCATCCTTGTTTAGTTTTGGTTTATGATTACTTCCTTGGTGTTTTTCTCCCTAAGAAAACTATTATTTTGAGGTTTTCTTTAATGAGAAAACAATTTTGTCAGATCAGAAAAAAATGAATGAACGCGCCGTGACATAGTTCCTTTAATGAGTTGCCTCAAGGATTTGGCAAACTCCTTTTTCTAGCTTATATAGTTACTCCATAAATCACATAGAAGTGACAACGTAATCCACGGAATTACTCTACAACTTAACTCCATAAGGTAAGCCAAGATGTTATTGACTTGTCTTTACCAAGTGGTTATTTTTGCAAAACCTTCTAATTTCACTGCATCCCAATTAGTTATAATCATTCAGATTGTTCCGCTAACAGTCAAGAAACCCTCGTAAAAATTTAGCTGTTTTTAAGAGTAAGACTCCTTTTGCACTTAACTCCGTAAAAAACCCTTGCTGACATCTAGTAAGTTACACTACAATTTTTAAATTACGTAAGCTATGCTTTTATATGTCACTTAATCAACCTCTTGAGATTTGTTTTCGCACTGCTTTAAAATGGAATTCATCGTAAATTAACCAAAAATCGAGACACCTCTTTGGAGTAATTAGCTCCTTTCATAAAAAAGCGAAACAATCGAGGTTTTTCAGTAGTTACTTGTAGCTAATGCAAAAAAAAGCAAAACGATACAATTGGGACTGGGGCCGCATGCCCTGTAGGGGAAAGGATAGCGTGGGGGAGGTGGAGGGGGGAGAAGGGATAACTGGGTGACATTTGATGGGTACAGATGTCTCCAGCCTTTTCACGATCACTATACGCGCGATGCAGGATACAACTTCTAATTTCGCAGAAAGAAGTGATGTGTAACATTTTAAAAAAGCGTGGTACGGGATACGAAAAGTATTGAAATATTTGTTGGGGAGAAAAATGACTAACGGCAAATCACGCGACCCAAGTGACATCGAATTATGTCAAGGCGGAATCGGGAGAAGGATTCGGATTGGCCTGGCATGCGGGATCGAAAAAGTGTATTTTTGATCCTCGGCGAAAGGATGGCACGCGGCATCACTACAACTACTTGGATTTCTACAGGGTTATCCTAGTACTTGCACTTTTTTTTAAGATTCCCTTTTTTTGTACGGCTAGAATTTTGCTTCAAAGTGCTGTGGATATATTATATCAAAAGGTCAATGAATCCTAACACCCAATCCATTTCTAAGAGTTACAATGGTCTAACAACCGCTGTAGACAGTGCAGTTATTTCGTCGTAACATTCTTTGGCTGTGGGGCGTTCATCTGGGTTTCTGTTCCAACAGTTGCTCATCAGCTGTTTCCAGCGGGCAGGGGGCTTCTTGCAACCGTCCACGTGTTCTGGGCGAGTTCCGCCTTCCACAATGGCAAACAAATCTTGCAAACTCTTAACCGGAACGTTATTGAAAGCCTGCTGTCCATACCAGATCTCCCACATTATTATGCCCAAACTGTAGATGTCGGCTTTGCAGTCATACACCTCGGAATGAAACACTTCGGGTGCGATGTAAACAGGGGTTCCAGCGAGGGTACCTGTGATGTCTATTACTGGTTTAGATATGCCAACGTCGGTTATCTTCACCAGGTTCTCTTGTGATAGCTTCAATGGAATAAAGCAAAATTTACATCCACAACTAAATCTTCATACAAATACATATACATATACATATTCAGATATACATGTAATGGAACAAAGCAGGAAATAGGCTTTCTCTCGGCACAATAGGGTTACTGGTAGTTCATCACAGAAAGAAAGCAGCCTGTTTTAAACCCATGTGATTAATTATGTCAGTAAGTTAAAATCGCCTAGCGGAGATGATCATTCAATCGATGCTTATGCAAGATTTCGTCTTTTCCCTCAGGCACTTTCACAGGTCCGTGGCAAGGCTGAAATAACTGGGGGGGGGGGGGGTTCGAGCAAATTGGCCTAATCAAACCCTTTTTCCGGTCAAAGTACATACACAGATAGATACTAACACTGTTAAACCACATATTGTGTCGATTTCGTCAAAAAGGACACCTTTATGTGGACATCGTTCGCGGAAAATTTGCCAAAAAAGCCTAGTCAAACCCTTTCCCCGGTAAAAGTACAGACGCAGATAGATACTAACACTGTTCGCAAAACCACATATTGTGTCGATTTCGTCAAAAAGGACACCTTTATGGGGACATTGTTCGCTGAAAATGTGCCAGAAAAGCCGCTTCCTGTTTGCTTTTTCGCCGACCAAGTTGTTGGCAACATCCACCATATCCACCATCCACCATTTATAGCATCAGTCTTAAAAAAGTATCCTTAAAGCTACAAGGTTTGTTAAAATTCAAACATTTCGACACCTATTCTACGAATATCGGACATGTTTTACCTTACGCTCGTAAACGTTTACATAACGTTTGCCACTCAATAGGGTGAGATAAATATAGTTTTGTTCCTTGGACATGTTTTGTAGCAATGGTTTAAAGCTCTCAGCAAATACACAGCAGTCGCTTAGCTATTAAAGGAATTAAGGTCCTTCACATTCTTAAGCTATACTACCAGGGTCAAGGTGATATGGGTGAAGAAAGACATTGGTAAGAAACGTGGGCGACTGAAATGTACGGTAGCCTAGTAGATTTTTGAAGCCCACTTGCCTGGTGGCTGGTGACTCAACAGATGCTAAAGGTTGTGGAATTATAAAGGGCACTTTTAGCGTCAGCATTCAAGACACACATCAATTTGCTTCAATAATATATTTTTTGGCACATTAATTGTAATGATTTTTAACTCCCAATAATATTGGGGGGGGGGGGGGAGCTCGAGCCGCCCCTGCCCATCCTCCTGCTACGGGCCTGTTTCAGATGGTGTCTCGTTGCTACCATGGAACTGAGAAATATTGACTCGTTGCATGGGCAACTAATGTATGCAAATCGGCGATAAAATTAGGGAAGGGACCCCAGGTTGAGCTGTCTAGAACCTCAACTATTTAAAGTATCGATCCGGTTAGGAAGAGCCAGGCATCCTGTTCAAGAGACTTCTTTTGATAGCATGCTTACTTGGACAAAAGAGGTTTTCTTGGTAGTGTAACCATAAGCGTTTTAAAATTTAAATTTCGATAACCAAACACATTACATGCAACAACCTATAACCGTTTTGACACAGTGAAACTGTTAGAGGGACCGTATCTTTTGGAAGGAACGTCAGAGTTGGAAATAAAAATTCTTCCAATCTATATTTGTTAAGGAAGGCGCCAGAGTTATAATTCTATGGTAGTTTAAGATGGCTCGGCTGTAATGTTGGGCTCACTCGTCCCTGGCGAACTTTGGGTCATAACTTTTCCGGTTTTAATTGACGCGATGGCCATGAACTTTGGGAAAACTTGCAGGTATCGTTTAGCACTAAGATAATAAAATTCGATTTCGCTGGGGAAAAAAATTTAAACGATATTAGAGCATAAGCGGGCCCCAGTCTTTGAATGAAATTGCACCCAGTGAAAAATTTTACTTTTTTTTTTTGAGTTTTGGGAAACCACTTATATTGTTGTGAAACGTACCCTAACCAAGTTTCAGAAAAATCGGATAGGAGAAATGTGGCGGTACTAAGGTCATCTAAATGTACCCCTGATTCTCTAACAATTTTCCACGCTTGATGCTCTTTGACAAAACAATCCCGGAACCTGAATTTCTGGGAGACGCCTTCTCAGCTTGGCCCTCAGATTTGGCAAGTACTGAGAACGCGTCTCCCAGAAATTCAGGTTCGTGGATTCTTTTGTCAAGGAGCATCAAATATGGTATCAAGTATTACCTCAATATAAGTGGATTCCAGAAATTCAGCAAAAAATACAACAGCAAAATTTTTCACAGATGCAATTTTTTTTAAAAAACTGGGGTCAGCTTATGCTCTAATCTCTATCGCTAAAATATTTTCCATAGTAAAATCGAATTTTATTGTATTATTGCTAAATGATAGCTGCAATGATAGTCATCGCATTAAAGCCGGAAAAGTTATGTCCAAATGTTTGTCATGGTGAAGTGAGCCCAACATTACAGTGGAGCCACCTTAATCAGTTATCACGAAATGATAAAGACAGTGTAAACGTAACCGTCTCATACCAAGATGTTTTCCAACTTGAGATCTCTATGGACAATTCCTTGCTTATGAATGTAAGCAAGGGCATCAGTGATCTGCTTTACCCATCGGCATGCTTCTCTGACGACCGCAGGGTTTTCGGAATTTCCAGGAACTGATTCGAGGTGTTCAAAGATGTGGCTCTTTAAGCTCCCTTTACACTTTTCCATAACAAAGACGACTCTTACGTTGTTTAAATTCTTGAGTAGTGATGTGCCATGAAACTTAACAATGTGTGGGTGCTCAAATTTTCTAGCGAAGAGAAACGGCGTTCATCAGTGAATATCGTGACATGGTCACGCATTTAATAATGTACGTCATTGTTTCTGTCCTTTCGTCATCACTAATATCTAATATAAACGGCCAAGCTTCCCGTAAAATAAAGACACCTTAATATAATAGGACAACTTACCTCACGGAGTTGCTAAGCGTAATCGAAGATTGCCAAACATTTGACATTATTTTACGTTTGAACCTTTTAACGTCTATGTCTTGACCTGTCCGCTAATGTACTAGAATTGTGCGAAGAAATATAATATTGACTTTTCGACTTTTTCTTGTCATTTATGCACAAGAACACAAGACAGGGGGACAAAAATGTGCTCACCTCAGTAGTTCTACCTCCGCCATGATATCGCTTGCATTTTTCTCATCGAGGAAGTCATTACACACCTTCAATGCCACTGGTTGGACGAATCCATGTCTTCTCATCGTCCCTTGGTACACAGCACCAAACATCCCACAGCCAAGGCGAGAAGGCGTGTCCTCTTTCCAGATTAATTCCTCGCTGGTGATTTCATTGGCGCGAACGTCTAGTATTCCAAATACTGCCAGCTGCCCTCGGAGACAAGAACCCTCATCCATTATTGGTTGGTACAGATCTTCGATTTCCTTTTTTGAACGCGTTTCATCCATGAGCTTCTCACATAGCAACTTGTCAGCCTGAATCAGTTCTGGGATACGGGCTTCAATCTGCTTCAGGCAAAGTCTAGCGTCTTCTAACTGATCCTTCACGAACGACCGAAGCTGAAAGTCGTTATTGACCGCATCAAGAAATTCCTCCGATTCTTTGGCCATGAAAGCACACTTGTCTGCTTCGTATTTCTTTAGTTGCTTTCTGTCTTCCAGCTTTTCTTTAATAGCCATGACACCTACAACTGGAACACCGATAATCAAAGCCACCAGCCCGAGTGGAAACCAGATTGGACTGGTGACACCAATGACGACTTTTTCACCGGTAGTAAATCCAAAATCAAATGGATCATCGACATCGACATCGACATTGTCAGCTGTTACTGCACCTTGGAGATTTCGCAGCTGCTCTTCAACAAAATTGTAACGCTGCTGAAAGTGCTGCACAAGGGATCCACGAGCATTTGTAAAGACCTGGTTGTCCTCTTCCCATTGCTCTATGATTTCTCGCAGCCTTCTTGACAGTACTATCATGATTTGATTTTCTGTCACTCCCCATGAACTTTCTGCCTTGGGAACTTCATCCAAGGTCCACGAAGTGAAGCGAGTTTTTACTTCTGCAGAGGAGAGATACTTAGATATCTTCAGCAGAGCTTCATCTTCGCGGGTCTTCAAATATTTGTTAAGATCTCCCATCACTTCGTTTTGTTGCTGTTCAATGAAAAGCAAACGCAAAAGAATGCGATTTATTTTTCGGACCACTTCTTCACGATCTCTGGAAGCGTTTTTCACAAATGCTTTTGCTTGGAAGATTATCCGTGAAAGAAGGTTATCCAGCCATCTGTAACAAAAAATGTTTACACGTTTTGAATTGTAGCTGAGGGAAACTGTATGTAATTGTTTCTAAGGTGGAAAAGGTGCAATTAACCGGGTAAGAACACGCACTCTACGCAAATACGGCTTTATTTTGAAAATGCTCTATGATATCGTTTCTCAAACCGTTCTGTCGCTTGAGCTTCTTTTAAATGTTTTCGCATTAAAGCGCAATGTTGATGTTGCAGAAAAGTCAACGACCAACAATGTTCCTGTTTATAGCGTAATAATACTGAAAACTCGAGATCCTTATAATTTGCTGCCAGAAAATATTCGTGTATATTAAGACGCACCCCAAATTTAGCGATAATTTTCGACAGAAATACGGAATTTCGAGAAAAAAACGGTGCGCCTTATAACCGAAAAAGTACAGTAAGTGGGGAGGCAGTAATTGGGAGGAATGTGAACAATTTCGCGTTATTGTGTTATGATACGCAATATACAAATGTAAGATGAGCCTAGAGGAGGGAGTCACCACAAAGGGATTCCGGGAAAACGGGATTGAAGGGTAAGACAACCGTGAACATACCTCACTACCCCTTCCCCCTCCCCCGGCAGCGGTTACAAGGAAAGTATCCATGTTTTTGGCTTACAGTTTTTAGGAACCACACCTAACTTTTACAATCGTAAGACAACCATGAACAACATACTTCACTGCCCCTTCCTCCTACCCTAGCAGAGTGGCTACAAGGGAAGGAATTTACACAGATTTAAATTAAACTTTCTTACTTCCAGCGTATTTCCATTCTCGCATCAATGCTCTTTAAGACCATGGACCTCATGCCATTCATCAGGGAGGAAAAATCTTCAGTGATGACCCCAAAGTCCTGTCCCTTGCTGGCTTTCATGGTTGACATATAGATGATCTGTGACTTTGGATCAAGGCCAGGCCAGCACCTTAGCAGTTTCCTGACCACGTGATTCTTGACCTCTTTAGTTTCGTCCCCTGGCACTTGGTCCCACTTGTTGCACACGAACAAAGCACACTTCGAGGGCAATGTCCCTTGTCCTTCTAGCGACACTTTTCTTACTTCTTCTAGCAATTTCTCAAGCTGAAAAGACAAAAGTAATATTGAGCTTCTCTCAAAACTTCTCTGTGACGACAATCGATCAGAATATCAATTCTCTATTATAGATTCCGATGAAATACCAGGATTTATCCAGTGAAGATACGATTTTTATCTTTCGTAGATAAAGATATCACGGTTGTTATGGCTACATCAGTCTCAGCCAATAGGAAAAGAGCACCACAGCATCGAGCGCGCTTAGCTTTCTTTCAGAAATCATTCGCTTAGAAAACAAAGTCAGTCAGACGTCTCGTAGTCGAGATGGAATTCTCAAATCCAGTACCCAATTTTGACCTCAGTTTCTTAGACGGAGAGCGAAACGAAAGGACTGATGGAAGGTCTGTTCGGGTGACAGGTAGCGAAGTTTATAAGCTGATTGAAAAGGAGGAAAATGCCAACACAAAGAGAAAGACCCTGTAAGACATAAGCCTTGTCAAGCAGTCAAGCAGTTTCTAACAGAACACGGCGGGAGCAGAAGCATAGAAGGTATTCCAGCAGTTGAACTTAACAACTACCTAGGCAAATTCATATTCGCTGTAAGAACAAAGAAAGGCGAAGAGTACGAAACTTCTTCACTTAGAGGAATTTTGTGGAGTGTTGAACGCCACCTAAGTCGAGCCAGTCATGGGGAATCTTTAATCAAAGACGACGATTATCAAAAGACGCGAGATGCGAGATGCCCTGAAAGCCAAATAGAAAGAACTTTAAGTGTAAAGAAGATCCTCGCAGTTATTAACGCAACTTATGCAGTTGCGAAAAGAAAGCCTGAAAAAATCAGGCTTGCCGGGATTCGAACCCTGACCTCCGCGATACCGGTGCAGCGCTCTAACCAGTTGAGCTAACAAGCCAACTGGGAGCTGGTCATTAAGCTGGTCATTAAGCTGGTTCATCAGTCGTTCGCAGCGCTTACTCGTGAAGATAAATGTCGTATCTCCGCGCGACCATGTAACATCCTCTATATCTTCGAGGCCATTCGTCACTATAAAAATGAGTAGGAGCCCTAAGGCAAATCAAACCTATTGCAGCCTGACCTGATCAATTACAAATAAATGTCAATAAAAGAACATAGCAGAATAAGTAACGTTAACGAATTTGAGTAAGTTTCGATTTAAAGTCGTAAAATGTTTAAGAGCGACTTCCCACAAATATCGACCAATATCGACTTTTGGTGGCACAAGTGGAAAAATCGATTTCGCTCATATTTTGCTCATAGATGGGCCCTAGTAGGGGCGTAGCCAGGATTTGAAAAGGACCAGAGACATTTTTCCCTCGACCCATTATGCCGCTTGAGTTTCAAACACGATTTGAATTGTGAAAAAATTTGATACTCAAGGTATCATCCAAAAAATCAAATACACCAAAGGCTCAAACCTGCAACATAGTGCTGCTTAAAAAAAATAGATAAAAAATAAATAAATAAATAAATAATAATAATAATAATAATAATAATAATAATAATTGAGATTTTTTGCCCTATTTTCCCTTGTTATAGCCAGCAGCCCCTTGATCACATATGCTCCTTTGTCTTCTGATTGAAATAATAGCTATTATAATTCTTTCTTTTAAACACATGGCAATATTAAGCAGCGTTTATGTAGAAGAGCCGCAGTCTCCAGTCCATCATGGCTTTTCAGTAAGAACATTTCTCTTTCATTTCGTGTACAAGTAACCAATCATGTAGAGAAATAGTGATCTAAGAACAGATGAAAAATAGATGTTCAAAACCTCTCTAATTTGGGTAGCCCTAAATTCGAATAAAGTTCAGCAGCTGAAAAGTTTCGCGTCTGAGCCGAGCCTTAGCCATCCTCAGCCCCCTAATTTTCCGCCTTTTCATACACTAGCATCAACATTGAATCACGTGGCTTCCCTGGAATGTGCGTAAAACGATGTCTTTTGTTTTAATAAATTAATATTTTAAAGAAATAAGGGAAGTTGCTTCACATGCGGCGATTGTGCTTTTGTTCAAACGTTGCTTAATTTCCCGTCCGTTTTATATTTCTGTTGTTTTGCTTTGTTTTTCAGCTACGCACGTGCGTACGTGCGAAAAGGTAGCTACGCCCCTGCCTAGTGAGAAACTAAACGGGCTGTACTTAATTTTTCCAAATACGGCTTCCTTTCGTGAAAATTCGAGAAAAACCGTTTTGCCCGAGTTGAGCTTAAAATCCACTTACGGTGAGATGCAATTTTCCCAAAATTTGATCGGTTTGCATATCAAACCAGAACTAGATACGAAACTTCAAATACCGTATTTCCGCGATTAAACGCCGAACCCCAAATAAACGCCGGGTATCAAAGAAGAAATTGTAAATAAGCCCCTCAGACGTTTATTTGTTATATAATAAACTTAAGATTTAAGGGAAAAATACACGGCTGCCAAGAAAAACAAATAATAACCCTTTCTTAAAAAATGGCGGGCCCAAATACACTGATGATTCAAACAAACGCCAGGTCCCCCATGCCAAGTTTGAAATAAACGCCGGGGGCTTTTAATTGAGAAAATACGGTAACATGTGTGGTTTTCCTAAGTCTTCTTGTACTGATTAACAAAGAGATTTGTAAAATCTAACTTACTGTTATGCCCGAAACACAGGGTCTGGAAGGAGGTCCTGGTCCCGCATTCCCGCACTTTTTCATCACTATCCCGAAGCCATAAACGCAAGATGTAGATTGGCCCTTTCGATTGATATTTTGCACTCGCCTGGTTGATTCGGCTTTTCCGCTAGAACGTTTATTTGGGTCGTGGCGATTTCCCGACTTCCCGACAGACAGGCAAAGAAATCCCGCATCCCGTGCGCAAATTTTGGCGAATCTCGCTTCCCGGGTAGCAGTCAAATCCCGAATCCCGTCAAGATATTTTGCGTTTTCCCGAATCCAGCACTGTTTTTTGTCAAATCCCGGATCCCGAGAATACCCTTCCAGACCCTGGAAACAGATTTACAAAAACACGCTATGACTGAGAGTTTTTTGCAACCAAATTTTAGCTCTAAAATATGGCAAATTTTGACTATGGGCGATAACTTAGAAATTCATAAAATGACTTTCTGTGGCTTATTTATATACTGCTTTATTAGAATATGAAAAGAAATCCTTGGGCAAATCGTTTTAAGTGACCCGCAGGGCCTCGAGTTCAACCCCTATATTGTCGAAAGTGTGGCTTTCGCGTTGTAAACAATTGCGTGACACCGCAAGTCACCGAGACTTACGAGAGCCTAAAGGAACACCAGAAAAATAATTTAGAGACAGAAATGTGAAAATGTGTAGGTAGAGTTTCGCTAGAGAGGCATTTCTTATCTTTTGGCTTTTTGCTCTTGCTTCTCCTCCTTAGTTTTCCGATGCTTGTAAATATATGTTTGTTTGGCGACGGCGAGTTTGAGAAATTATAATCGAGATCGTCGTTGACCTGTGCTAAAAAGGAACTGCATGCCTCTGTTAATCAAAAGCGAACTTTCGGAAATCAATACAAGAGTAAGAGTAGTAAGTAAGAGTTGCATGACCTATAGTATTGTGAGCTGGTCACCGGAAGTGTCACTGGAGAATTTCGATCTGAAACACCCGCAGTTTACTTTCTTGATAGACAGGGAAAATTGCAGCTAAACACAATTGACGGGGGATAGAATAAACATGACCATAGTGCGTGATGAACTAGTTTCAATTTTAACTGATTTCAAACGTTTTTTTTTTATGGGTTCAACCTTCGCTTTTTACCTCCTAAGGAATGCTTTACTCTGTCTGAATAATGCTTCATGCCCGGCAGGGTAACTTCCGTATAAAAGAGACGGAGATGTTCGTCGTCTCGCTTAGGGGTGTTTCGTTTACTCATTGTTATCATTCGACAAATGGCCTTATTAAAGTGGCGCTGGAATCTCGAACCCTCATTGGAAGTGGAAGTTGATGATAGCTCAATTTAACTCTTTGCTAAAATGAGGGAAGCCAGCGAAACTGACTTTTTCCAGAGTCCGTTGTTGGTTAAACAATTACAATGAGTTTTGTTCCCGTTCCCAAAGGCGACTAGAGCTATTGTTTGGCCATGGAAGAATGGCTTCAAAAGAAAACCGGCGTTATAGCTTCCATGGTGTTGTCCAAAAACAACGCAGCCTCTGGAAATAAGATTGCAACGACAGGATGGTGCTTCTGGTAACCAAACCCCTCAAATGTGGTCGTCACTTAGCATTGAAATTTTTCAAGGTGGTTTGGCTAAAGAACGCAAGGTTCTTTCAAAAGTGCACTTTCGTTTTGCATATTCAGTCAACTCCTGAAGGAGATGCCTGCGCAAAAGCCGGGATTGGTGAGCGGCGTGCACTCTCAGTTTGCCCAGCGATAATAGTGATGGTTTGAGGATAAAAGTGTAGATGTACAGTGCTACCTAACTTGTGAGATATCATGCAAAGTCTAACACTAAATTTGAGCACACATAACCAATTATCATTTCTTGCACGACCAGCGCCACTGACATCCCTAGCAAAAACATGTGTTTGATGTTGTTACATTACCGTAAGCATGGAGAATGCAAAAGAAAATATGCCAGAATTGCTCTTTCTTGACTAAAAATCGGTAAGAAACTACGGTTAAAGAAATGCTATTCCAGCAACTTTTTTTGAATAGGTGTCAACGACCATGGCAATGGATAAGACGTTAATGATTTAACGCAGGAGCGCATCCAGCGGGGAACGGGAGGGAGGGGAGATGCCACCCCCGTCTGTGGAGTTGTTAAAGCTTGAAAAATCCTAGATCCGCAAACGGGAACTTCTAAAGTCCACAGAGAGCCTAAAATGACGCTAGTGTATTAAAATGATCATGAAGCATTGGGCTAAGTAAAAGCTTCTTTCCGGGTGTCCTCTTTTGTGGGTACATCCTTCATCCGGAAGCAAGAGGCGAAGGCTCAACGCATCAAAAGCATGTTATGATTTTAAAATCAGTTAAAATTGACACTAGTTCATCAAGCTGACCAAAAATCATTTTCATTCTACCCGCGATATTGCGTTAAGTTGTAATTTTCCCTGCCTATCACAATGGCCCAGTCTAAAACATTCCGTTAAGAACATATAGAAGAAAGTGAACTGCGGGCGTTTCAGACATTCTCCAGTGACATTTTTTTAGCGAAAGTCCCATTCTGAACAAATGTGTTAACTTTGTGTTACATAAGCTTTTGAAATGCACAAGTGAATGTGCCAGAATAACTTCTTCTTGACTTTTACTGCTAAGACACTGAGGACTTGCCAGCGCGTTTTTTTTGGTCAGGTATTAGCGACCAGGAAAATTGTAAGGTTTTTAAGTGATTAAACGGGAACTTAAGACGATTTCCGCTCAACGTTCGAGCAGTAAGTGCAAAAATTAAGTTACCAAAAAAATACTTGCAGCACTGTCACATTTTGAGAACAGATAAGAAGAACTTATCGTTACTTTTGCTCCCAAGCTGACCCCGCGAGAGAAAATTGGATTTGAAGTTATCCATATTTCAATTAAAAAGACGCTTCATATCAGTTCAAAACAAAATGGCGCCCGTTTTTAGCATACTTTTACGAGATTTGAAATTAATTTTCTTCAGAATGCTTGAGAATTTCCTCGCGGGGTCACTTGGGCAAGTGAACTAGAGTGAGATGTTTCAAATAGCATTTAAAATGTTACCGTGCTATGAGTAGTTTTTTGGTAAATATTTTTTGCACTTATTGCTCTAACGTTGAGCGGAATCCGTCTTAATCGACGAAGAGCCCAATATGACATCTTCAGTTTAAATTCATTACACTGTATTCAGACTAAGTAAAACATTCCTTAGGAGGCTGAACGCATAAAAAAACGTTTGGAAATCAGTTAAAATTGAAACTAGTTCATTAAGCACTACGGTCATGTTTATTCTACCCCCGATATTGTGTTTAGCTGCAATTTTCCTGTCTATCAAGAAAGTAAACTGCGCGCGTTTCAGACATTCTCCAGTGACACTTCCGGTGACCGGCTCACAATACTTTTGGTCATGCAACTCTTACTTATAGTGTCTACGTTCGTCTAGCAAAGAAATAATTAAAAAAAAAAGCATATTTACTACTGGTAAATTGTATTGATTTCCGAAAGTTCGCTTTTGATTAACAGAGGCATGCAGTTCCTTTTAAGCACAGGTCATACGACGATCTCGATTATAATTTCTCAAACTCGCCGTCGCCAAACAAACATATATTTACAAGCATCGGAAAACTAAGGAGGAGAAGCAAGAGGAAAAAAGCCAAAAGATAAGAAATGCCTCTCTAGCGAAATTCTACCTACACACTTTCACATTTCTGTCTCTAAATTATTTTTCTGGTGTTCGTTTAGGCTCTCGTAAGTCTCGGTGACTTGCGGTGTCACGCAATTGTTTACAATGCGAAAGCCATATTTTCGACAAAGTAGGGGTTGAACTCGAGGCCCTGCGGGTCACTTAAAGCGATTTGCCCAAGGATTTCTTTTCATATTCTTATAAAGCAGTCTATAAATAAGCCACAGAAAGTCATTTTATGAATTTCTAAGTTATCGCCCATAGTCAAAATTTGCCATATTTTAGAGCTAAAATTTGGTTGGAAAAAGCTCTCAGTTATAGCGTGTTTTTGTAAATCTGTTTCGGGCATAAAAGTAAGTTAGATTTTACAAATTTCTTTGTTAATCAGTACAAGAAGACTTAGGAAAACCACACGTGTTATTTGAAGTTTCGTATCTACTTCTAGTTTGATATGCAAACCGATTAAATTTTGGGAAAATCGCTTCTCACCGGAAGTGGATTCTTGAGCTCAACTCGGGCAAAATGGTTTTTCTCGAATTTTCACGAAAGGAAGCCGTATTTGGCAAAACTAACTACAGCCCGTTTAGTTTCTCACTAGGGCCTATCTATGAGCAAAATATGAGCGAAATCGATTTTTCCACTTGTGCCACTGCTTGGTCGATATTTGTGGGAAGTCGCTCGTAACAAGTTTTGGAGAAGCCCCCCCCCCCCCCCCCCCCCCCAACCATACAAACTCCAAATGGTCTGATCTTTAGGATTCATTTATTCACCTCGACAGGATTACCACTTTTTGAAACGTGACATCTTATTTATGGACATCATTGTAATTAATATATTGATTTCAACAATTCAGGCCTCAACGGTCAGTCCTTTTGTCATTTTTACAGTAACGGCCACGTTATTTCATTTTTCTCATTTTTCATTTTTTCTATACGTTCCTTATAACCTGAATAAATCAGCTTTCTTTTTAAATTAATCTCCTGAAGCCGTTATCTTATTGATACTTGGGTATTGATACTTGGGTATTGGGAATTAGTACCACAAACACCATGGTCTTCATTAAGTCTGTATTTTCAAAATTAAATCCATTCATAAATGCGTTCACTTGTTTGTAAATAACGTTTTCTTCTACTGGAATGAATGACAGCTTTATGGAGTTACACGTATTTACTGCGCTGCTACTTACTCTATCTTTTTGAACTCCTCCAGCGTTGGCACTGTTGATGACATAGATGAAGGCAAAGGCCTGAGGCAGATACTGTGTGACTATCTCATCCATAATATCAGACTCGCCAACTCCAGGACTATCAATAATAACCACGCCTTTCTAAAACACAGAATCAAAGGATACCGCTAAGTTTGTTCATTTAAAAATGTTTTAACAGCAACAACAGCGATGACAAAAACAACACAACAACAACAGCATGCATCAATAAACAGCCAACCAATCAAAATCAGTCGAATCTGAGACCCAAAAAGATGCGTTTTCCGATTTTTTTTTTCTTTTGGTTTCGATATCATTTCCTTACTTGTTTTCTTTAGCCTCTTGGGGCACATATAAGTTACTGTTTTGGAAATGATTCGCTATATTACTTTTGAAAACAACATCAAATTGATAACTACCTGCAAAAGACTATGAGGCCAAAATAGTTCAATCTTCTTGTAAACTGAGCCTTTCTCGCGCTCACTTTTTACGTGTACATAAGGCGAAATCTGTTGAAGGTAGTTCTCGTTCGATTGCTCTCGCAAGAGGATCTTCTTTGTTAGGAGTCCTGTGTCAGGATCCTTGTCTTTATAGTGGGCTACAATGCTGCGCTGTTTTCCATACTTCAGTTCGCAAATGGTGGAAGTTGTGCTAAGAACAGAGTACGGAAGAAGCTCCTCTCCCAAGATAAGATTCACCAAACTGCTTTTGCCAGAGCCTGTCTCTCCTGTAATGGTTTAAAAGTCACTACTTTAGCATTGTCAGTTAAAACTAAGATTAAAAGTTAATTAGCTACGACATGTGCAAAATAGACTGATAATTTACTTGCTTATTTCTTTGAAAATGTAAAGAATGAGCGACTAAATTGTTCCTGCCTTTTCTTTATTGAATTGTCGATTTCTCTAAAGTTTGATTTCCACTGTTGCGTAAATCGTACGTGCCTACGGGAGTGAATTTAACTGGCTTTACGTGCGTAAATAAAATTAGAGACGATGTATGAACGGCTTACGTAAACGTAACTTTTAACTTTTTACGTTTACGTAAGCCGTTCATACATCGTCTCTAATTCTATTTACGCACGTAAAGCCAGTTAAATTCACGCCCATACACAGTAATTTTCAAAGAGTTATTTTAACTCCTGTAGTGGAGTTGAACTATCTCGTCAAGGTGGAGTTATTTTTTTGGGAGTTATTTTAACTCCGAAAAGGAGTTACTGTATTCTTTAGGGGAGTTAAGTTAACCCCTAAATTGGAGTTACGCTGGTAAATTTAACTCTTTTTTTGGAATTAAATTTCAGTTTAACTCTGCAAGGAGAGTTAAAATAGCTCCCTTTTCGGGGTCATTTTGGAGGAGTTAGTTGAACTCTCCTTAGGGAGTAATTGTGGAGTGATTTTAACTCTCTAACAAGGGTTAAAATAACTATCTTTTGGGAGTTATTTTCGTGGACTTATTTAACTCCTTTTAGAGAGTAATTCTGGAGTAACTTTGATGGAGTCGTTTTGGAGGAATTGGGATAACTCCCTATC
This sequence comes from Siderastrea siderea, assembly GCA_964030785.1. Taxonomy (NCBI): domain Eukaryota; kingdom Metazoa; phylum Cnidaria; class Anthozoa; order Scleractinia; family Rhizangiidae; genus Siderastrea; species Siderastrea siderea. The sequence continues at coordinate 8,425,144 of OZ034975.1, forward strand.
AGAGTCATTACTTTATTATTGTATTTTTTCACTCTGCTTCAAGAGGTACATCTTATTTTGGGGGTTAGGGTTGAAGGCGGAGTGCAGGGACTCGTGTATCATTTCTATGATAAACTTCGATCTCAATTTAATTATGAACGCATTTTTTTGGAAATAAAGCAAAAGATATTGTGGTAATTCATCCACTGAAATCAAAAGTTTGGTAAGTTCCTCTCTAAAATGGCGTGAATTCTAATATTTCAATTCAAGAGCCCGAAATCAATGCGCCTCCATTCACTGGTCAGCAGTTGTCATGTGCTCTTTGTAACATTAGAGCAGGCGCCATTTTGAAAGTGACGGTTGCTCGACGGAAGCAAGATTCATTTAGCTAGCATTTGTTCGTAGTTTGAGGACAAAAAAGCATCTCTCAAGTTAAAACAAAGGTGGAAGATTGCATCTTTTGCATTGGATTACGTGCCAAGAAATGTTTTGGAGCCTTGCATGCGGATTTTTGGATCGAAGTGAGCAAATGAAATCGACGTTGTGAACATATTAACAACAGTGGATCAACGACTGTTTTGGCGGATTGTTGAATTCGCAAAAGGCCAAACGTAGGAAATATGGACATTTTGCCGGTAAGCTTAAGCTTGGAACTTCAATTTACTCTCAGCCTAAAGGCTTCCCTTCCAGTTTGTCATTCAAAGGAGATGTTACTAGCTAGGAAGCTTAAGTGGCATTCTCGCTACAAGCGGTCCACTCGATTTCGCGACCAAAAATAGTTTTCCTTTATTTTTTGTTTGTGAAAAGGGTTTGGTACACAGGTATCAAAACCACTTTATTTATTTTCCAATTCTTTATTTTCGCTTTGCTACAAGCCAAAAACCAATTTTGCCCACAACGGGGTTTCGGCGGTGATCAAAAGGCTGAAATTTATGGATTTTGAGATGCGCGCTACGGCCAACTAAATGCAGGTTACGAAATTTTGCTTTGACCTAGTATCTAAGATACACCGACCAAGTTCACAGACAAAATGTGGAAAAAGTTGATAAAGTTTTGAGCACGTCAGGTGAAGTTAAAGACAACCTACTCTGAAGCCTACAATAAGATCCCAAAAATGGACCAAATACAACAAACAATTTCGTATCGTTTGCGGCCTAAATTGGGTTAAAAAACAACATCACAGCAAAGTTCTTGCCTTATTTAATCAATTTGTAAGCTCAAACGTGCGGGTGTCTCCCTGGATCACAAGCGAAAACAGGTTAGAACTCCGCCATTGACAGCGTGTTAACGTTAATATCGCTCGTGTCAAAGGTCACTTACATCACCCTAGAACTTGGCAAAAATACTTTATTCGGGGATCCTAACCCGTTGCTGTCCACCAAAATAAATGTCTATAGCTTCCTTTAATGCTCGTACATCCAATTTTGATCCAGAACAGGATGAAAGTTGCGTTAAGTTGATAAATATTCATGGCGGGTGACGCTCAACAAAGTAAACAACGTCGGGTATCGTAGTTGATCCAGATTTCTGCTCCGGTAAGGAACACAAAACATTTTCAAGATCCCTAGAAGAAGAAAAGAAGTTATGTAGTTGAACTCTAACAATGAATTTAGGCTGTTCAACACCTCCTGCAACTTGGACGCGGTCGAGGCAGAAAAATATAATTTGAAAAGTTGTAGCGAAAATCGTGCTAGTTGTCCAGACTCACCTGGGAACCGGCCCGCCAGAAGGTGAAATGAGATTATTTTCGCCTATTAGTTGCCCGAGTTTCCGTTTTAGCCTTGGGTCTAGTCGTTCGGTAATGGACTGTAGGAATCTTCTTTTCAGAATAAAGAGAAATTGTGAAGTTCGCAGTAGTTGGAATTACTCATCTCAGAAGACTTGGGACGACTGCAACGTTTGCCTACGTCACAATTTGTCACACAATCTTATCGATGTCGCGCGACTAACTTAGTAGCAAGCGAAAAGAGAAATTAAAAAAAAATCCTTTGCGATTTAGGCCCTGTGCACTTAATGATAATTTATGGAAAGTGGTGAACAGGTTTCATGTAGCAAGTGGGAGAAAAAAAGTGCGAGGGTGACGGGGTGCATTGGCGTTCACTGAAAACATATAGAGGATATTACACGGCGGCGCGAAGATAGGAATTTTATTTTCGAGTGGTAAAATATTGTCTTTTACCACGAGAAAATAAAATTCATATATTCAAGCCACCATGTAATATTCTTTCTATTATATAGAGAAGAGTATCTTTGCACAAGAGTAAGAGAATAAGAGAGTGTAAGAGCGGAAAATGACGTGATCGATATCCTCACTAGTGAGGATATGGAAAATACGCCACTCGAGTCCCAGATGTAGTTTCGTGTGAACTTTACGAGTGGTCTTCTTTCCACTAAAACACTCTTGTATCATATAGGGAAATACGTCACAGCCGGCGCGGAAAAAGTCGGAATAATGAATAGGAAATATCAAATATAGTAGGAAACGTGAGTTGTTCTCAAACTGAGCAGTTGAGAGAGAAAACATTTCTATACTTACGACTAGTTACGTAAAATAAATCAATCATTAAATAAATATTCATTCCAACGCCGAGGAATCACTGGACTGGGGAGCACTACCAAACTAAGATATCCTTAGTGCCACTTCAAATATTGGACGAGGTGTGGGTGTTGAAAGAGAGCATATAACAAAAATCAACGACTGCGAGCCAACAATTGTATAGGTGTGGCTGCACGTTTATTCAATCCAGAAAATAATGACAATATATGAAAAGATAGACGCTTTCTTGATATGTTTATCACTCCGTGACTCGCTTGACCAGAGCGCGTTTTCTAACTGTCACAGAAAGTTGATGAGCATTAGTTCTTCACCACATTGGCCAGGGCAATAAAACCGAGTCACAAAGATCCTGAAGGTTCCAATCAAGACGCTCTGTTTGAATGCTGGGAGCCAGGATGCTTTTGTGAGTTCTCCACATCAGAGGGACCTGAAGACCACATCCACTTTGGGCAGCACGACAAGGCAGCAACCGTCAGAAGGTTTGTATGAAAGACGTGACTGGGCATCCACGTTTTCATCACTGGCACTAGAATCCAAGCTATCAGCAGGGGGAGGCTCCGCCCCTAGGCTCAAACCCTTACCCTTTAATATACCAGTTTTTTACCCAAATTGCACCCTTTTCATAACCTAGAGTAAGAATGTAGCCCTTTCTTATACACATGTTTATATCCCAAGGATAAGCCAAAAAAGTAGAATATCTCATTGTCGCAACGTTTGTATCTGGGCTTTCAGTCGCCCTGAGTCGGTTACTAAAGGCCCTCAACTTTCGTGTGTTCCGCGTCATTTTTGCCAGAATTTGGCACCTTTTTATATACTTAATAGCTGCTTTCTCTTTTACTCAGCAGCGCACTTTGATGACCTTTAATATACTTAATATACTAAGATAACGATTTTTCCAATCTTTCACTACGCTGCAGGCTCAAAAAGTCACCCTTTTCGGGCGGAGCCTCCCCGTATACTTCACTATAGGAAGTGCCCTCGCCCCACCCCCATCCCAATTGGAAAGTGTTTGTGAAGTAACAATCGAATTGTGCGACAGAGACCAAGGGAAAGGATCGAGGATTTCGGAGAGGGTAAAAGAGTACCCTACAACGCGATTTGATATTGGCGAGGAAAGACTACGAATAGCTGATTCAGTCAGGAGTCAGGAGACAGGGTTATGGGCTCCTGATTCAGTACAGGTGTCAGGGGACATGAGAAAGGCCATATTTGACATTTCCTATTCATATTTCCAACTTACGACTGTACCGTGCGTTGTGACGTATTTCTCTTTATGATATAAACAAGAGTGTTTTAGTGGAAAGTAGACCACTCGTAAAGTTTACACGAAACTACATCTGGGACTCGAGTGGCGTATTTTCCATATCCTCACTAGTGAGGATATCGATGACGTCATTTTCCGCTCTTACACTCTCTTATTCTCTTACTCTTGTGCAGATACTCTTCTCTATATAATAGAAGGAATATTACATGGTGGCTTGAATATATGAATTTTATTTTCTCGTGGTAAAAGACAATATTTTACCACTCGAAAATAAAATTCCTATCTTCGCGCCGCCGTGTAAAATCCTCTATATGTTTTCAGTGAACGCCAATGCACCCCTCGCACTTTTTTTCTCCCACTTGCTACATGAAACCTGTTCACCACTTTCCATAAATTATCATTAAGTGCACAGGGCCTAAATCGCAAAGGATTTTTTTTTAATTTCTCTTTTCGCTTGCTACTAAGTTAGTCGCGCGACATTAATAAGATTGTGTGACAAGTTGTGACGTAGGCAAAAGTCGGAGTCGTCCTAAGTCTTCTGAGATGAGTAATTCCAACTACTGCGAACTTCACAATTTCTCTTTTATATACTGAAAAGAAGATTCCTACAGTCCATTACCGAACGACTAGACCCAAGGCTAAAACGGAAACTCAGGCGACTTCTGGCGGGCCAGTTCCCAGGTGAGTCTGGACAACTAGCACGATTTTCGCTGCAACTTTTCAAATTATATTTTCCTGCCTCGACCACGTCCAAGTTGTAGGAGGTGTTGAACAGCCCAAATTCATTGTTAGAGTTCAACTACATAACTTCTTTTCTTCTTCTAGGGATCTTGAAAATGTTTTGTATTCCTTACCGGAGCAGAAATCTGGATCAACTACGATACCCGACGTTGTTTACTTTGTTGAACGTCACCCGCCATGAATATTAGGGAGCTTACGAATCGACGACTTTCGCACGACGACGCCGTTGGATTGCGTGACATGCCTACTGCGCATGCTTTTGTAGGCAGTTGCCGGCGTCGAGCAAAGTCGACGACGTTGTTTTGAGCAAATTTACGGCGTCGCCGAAACAGAAGAACGTGAGGTGAGTTTTCGAAGTTTTCTCTCGATACTTCTGGGGATTCTGCCAGATAATTCAAGAATCACATCAGGGATATGTTCTTGACATAAATGTTTCTGACTTTCTGTCTGTTTTCATTCAAGTAACGCCCCAAAATACCCTGAGTAGAAGCATGGCAAGTGAGACAAGTGAAACGCCAAGTGACACGAAAAAGTAAGGATGAGATTGCTGAATGAAAACTCATTTATGTTAATTACACCTTGTTGAAGGATAAGACATTTGCTTTTGTTTAACGAATTTTGAAAGAAATTAAAAGGGGTGTATATTTTATAGTCGGGTCTATAATAAAATAGGAAAATATTTTACTGGAAGCCGGGACTGAAAGCAATACACGCTGCTAGATTTCAAAAAGTTAAGCTTGTAATTCGATGAGGTTCTTTATTCTTGTCCTGAGTTATCTTTTAGCCAGCCTGAAGTTGTAGAAACACAAATTTGTCTCGGCTTTTCTGCTATGCGAGCGAGCAGATGATCTGTATCACATTTGACATCTTACATAGGCTTGTAAATGTCGGGCAATTTTCGTTTTCTAAGCTTTGTCTATTTTTGGTCGCTTCGGCTGTTAAGTCTGCCGTAGATATTTCGCATTTTAAACAATTCACTTGCCCAGCTGTCCAAGAGATCCAACACCGCCCAACGATTTGTGGCTGTGGCCGGTCTCAGAGGACGTTATTGCCGATTTTTTAAAAAATTATATTTGCTGTACATTATCTTATTTAAAAGTTGTATTTATATTTTTTAAATCATCTTTTAACAGAATGCCTAAAATGAAATGGACAGTTAAACATGACTCCTTGCTTGGTTGTGAGATCCATAGTTGGGAGCTCTGGAAGTTTCGTGCAGGCACTAGAGAGCGGGGCAACTGCTTAGAGGAGATTTGTAAAATCCTAAACAACATCAAAGAGCCCAAATTTTTCGTGTCGCCAAAGAGTTTGAGGGATCGCTTGAAGATACTTGAACGAGATGCAAAGGCCAGGAAAAGGGAGGCTGAGAGGGGCTCGGGAATTTCGCCCGAATTCAGAGAGATAGACCAGGCAATGGAGGACTATCTAGAGAGAAGAGACGAGGAAGAAGCTAAGCACACCAAAGAATCAGTTGAGGATCAGAAAAAGAACGACCAGGATAAGGCAACAGGCGAGGAGATGAGGGAGAGGGCCATGGAGCGGTTAGCTCAGACTAAGAAGCGAACTGGAAAGGACGAGCCGCGAAAGAAGCGCCAAAAAAGCACTGACACGCTTGACTATCTAAGAGAGGCAGCAGAAAAGTCAGAGCAGTTAAGGAAGGAAGAGCTGGAGGCAAAGAGAAAACATGATGAAGCTGGCATGACTACTCAGCAGGCACTGTTCACTCAGTTGCGAGATCAACAGCAGTTACAGATGCAGCAACAGCAACAGCAACAACAGCAGTTTATGCAGATGATGCAGATGATGTTTAACAGCCAGCAAGCACAATCACAGGCAGTTATTGAACTTTTAAGAAAGGAAAAATAGTTTTGCAGCAGTTATTGTTGACGTAAAAAATATTTTGTGCGTCTCAGCATTCATAAATAGCTGTTGGCTCTTTGCTTATTGTAAAACCTACATGTACTTGTACGTTGTGTTTGATTTTGACGTTGAAATCTTGCATTGAGTTATTGAGCTTCAAAGAAGGGGCAATAATTTTGAAGTAGTTGTTTTTCTATGATATTCTGTACACCTTAGCATTCGTAAAGAGTTGTTGATTTTTACACTTTATTGTATTTCCTTATTTCACTGCTAGGTGTTTTTCTATTTTGAACTTGAATGCTTGTATATTTCGAAAATTTCAAGCAGTCAGAGTTTTCATGTTGTATAACTAGAGTACTATTACAAGTGCATCTCAAGAACATTGCATCAAATAAAGTATTCCTCTAAGGATGGCGGATCTAGACCAAAATACTCAGAGGTGACAGAACCATATAAAATACTTCGTGCATTCTGCATTAACGCACACGTTACATACATTTTACCCACAGCACTCAAACCGATTTTAAGGTTCTTTTTAAAATCTAAGAATTTAAAATAGTTAACGATGTCCCCAAATATCCACTCCACGGAAGAGCGGACTGTGCTCATCGAGGTGTTGAAATCTTGTTGAGCTGGGATCAACACTGCGCCCTTGTAGGGCCTTTGTAGGTGTGCTCGTATCGGGTAGGCGGGGTCTCCGTACACACAAAGAGGGCGGCCTGTTACGGGGCAGTTGGAAAACCTCTGGAAGTCTTGCAAAAATCCCGAGGCAGCTAGCATAAAACTGTCATGACGTCTTCCCTCAATTGGGCCGAACAGGTTCCCCACTAATCCATTAGGTAAAGCGACAGCCTGAAACTTGATGGAGTGAACTCGTTTATGGCCATTGTAAATGACTCTCTGGTTTTCGTTAGGCCTGCAAACTGGACGTACAGTTCCATCCACGAATCCCCAGCAGTTATCAAGGGCAGCTCCTGCCTGTTGTATTACATTAGCATATTGAAGAAGCTTGGGAGGGGAGAGCAAATCGTGGTTATATCTTGTAAGGAGATGATGCCACCGACCGTAAATTAAGTCCATCATGTGGTTTGTTATGATGGAAAGCTCAGGAACCGGTCTTGCAAAATGACAAACCAAATCTCCATATCGGCAAGGATAAGCAAAGCGTTTAAGATACATGCATAATGCAGGCACCGAGGCTACAACTAAACCATTGTAAGTTGTTATTTCGTCAGGTAACTGCAGCTGTTCAGCAAGTTTATAAATGTCCTTCCTGTCGAAACGAAACTCGGCCTTGCATTCGTCGTTCGTTTTCTCGTCTAAATCGAATCTTTCGTAGTTCCAGTACGGAAAGTCTGGATTTGTTGACTTGTAAGCATCGTATAAAAGTACAAACTCTTGCTCGTTTATAAATCTGTTTCCATAAGCGTATGCAATACATGCTCTTATTTCTCTGAAGTTGGACATTTTGGTTTGCACAACACTGCTTTAATCGCGAAAAGAAGAAAACAAACTTCAGAAACGGCGGGAAAATAAGCCTGACGCGCGCCAACCAACGTCGTCGTCTTCAATAAAATCGTAAATTCAAATTTCTGCAGGACGGCGACGCGGGACTACATGACGGGACCCAACGGCGTCGTCGTGCGAAAGTCGTCAATTCGTAAGCTCCCTATTTATCAACTTAACGCAACTTTCATCCTGTTCTGGATCAAAATTGGATGTACGAGCATTAAAGGAAGCTATAGACATTTATTTTGGTGGACAGCAACGGGTTAGGATCCCCGAATAAAGTATTTTTGCCAAGTTCTAGGGTGATGTAAGTGACCTTTGACACGAGCGATATTAACGTTAACACGCTGTCAATGGCGGAGTTCTAACCTGTTTTTGCTTGTGATCCAGGGAGATACCCGCACGTTTGAGCTTACAAATTGATTAAATAAGGTAAGAACTTTGCTGTGCTGTTGTTTTTTAACCCAATTTAGGCCGCAAACGATACGAAATTGTTTGTTGTATTTGGTCCATTTTTGGGATCTCATTATAGGCTTCAGAGTAGGTTGTCTTTAACTTCACCTGACGTGCTCAAAACTTTATCAACTTTTTCCACATTTTGTCTGTGAACTTGGTCGGTGTCTCGTAGATACTAGGTCAAAGCAAAATTTCGTAAGCTACATTTAGTTGGCCGTAGCGCGCATCTCAAAATCCATAAATTTCAGCCTTTTGATCACCGCCGAAACCCCGCTGCGGGCAAAATTGGTTTTTGGCTTGTAGCAAAGCGAAAATAAAGAATTGGAAAATAAATAAAGTGGTTTTGATACATGTGTACCAAACCCTTTTCACAAACAAAAAATAAAGGAAATCGCGAAATCGAGTGGACCGCTTTTAGCGAGAATGCCACTTAAGGTGAATACAAACGGTTAGCTGTAAAGCTGTATGCCTGCAGCTTCGTGTTCAGTTCTTTTGACTCTGTTTAGTTGCAATAATTGTTAGCAATATAAAGTCTGGGGATTGCCATTGAAAACTAGCATTTAAATGTAAAGAGTTCAACAATTCTTTGGTGGAAATGTTCTTGTTTGAAAGATATTATTGGAAGCTAAACAATCTGAAATGACCTCCATGTTTTAGCCTTTTTTTACTCGATGAAGACTAATTTACATTGCAAGAAAACGTGAATGATATCGTTGTGTTTTTGTAGCAATGTTTTGTAGGCTGTTGGAAACTATGTTGTTGTTGACCACATCTGAGGGTCTGCTTCCCTGCAGATGTCAAGCATTTGAGAAAATGGATGATACCATGTTTGACTAAAATTCATTCATTTTATTTATTAATTGGCTGTGGTGGTCATTTAGGAATTGCATTCATGCGTGTAGGTGCAAGTTCAAGAAGCCAACTTTGACTTTTGGTGGATGTCAATTCATGAAAGCTGTGTTGGTAATTTATGATGAACAGGTTTACCAGTCCTTATACTTTAAGGCCCACCTTCACCCAAATGGCCTTGTGACCGTTTGTTATTGTTTTCAAATGGCTTTATTGTCCTTCTCACGATCTGATTGGTTGCCAGAATATTTCTTCGAGCGAGAAAATCGTCACATATATTTAAAACAAATCGAAACAGCGAACTCGTACCGATTTGCACCAATTTACATGAACGACCTCAATCTACAAGTCTTTTGGCTTCCATGAAATGTATTTACTCCCCGAAACGTTGGAATTATGTGTAGCTCACCACATGAAAGTTTCAATGAAATAGAAAGCGAGAACTCAGTTTATGTTTGCATTTCTAAGTGCCAGCAAGCGACTAACATTTACTTCGACATTCAATTGTTTTTGTTTGCAAATTGCAATCTTATTGTCTTATAAAGTAACAGTGATTTTGAAGGTCTTTCCAAGTCATTGTAGAGGTTGGTCTGATGGGGAATACCTGTAAACAGCGTATGCAACTGGATAGCAACTCACTGATTATCGTTCGCAAAATAGCACTTGTCGGGTGACTCCTGTATTACAATTGTAACCTTTGGAAGCCAGCCATACATATGTACTAATTTTCGATCAAATCTACCTGAAAAACTATGGCTAACTAAGAAAACTATTATTGAATTCAATCATATGACGATAGACACAGAGGAAGAAAAAGAAAACAGTTCTGCAAAACCATTCATTTATTACACAGTCGCGAGCTGTTTTGTTTACATCCCACGAATAAAATTGAATCGTTCGAATCAAACTTACTTGCGAAGGTCCCACATCCAACACAATCAGATCACTACAAGAGATTCATTAAATCTCCGTTTTTTTTTTTTATCTTTTTTTTTGCTTCATAACACAAGCTCCTCTGAGACGAATACTGACAATATTCTCCTTCGGGATAACCATACAGCATCTTCAACTGCAAGGTATCTTTGGCAGCAACATGTTGGACAAAGTAGGAGTAAAAAAAAAACACGTTTGGCCAGCACAGTCACAAAATAATTCCTGGAAACAACAGCTTGATAATTGAAGAATAAATTCCTGCATGCTTATGGACGGTTTTCAACAAGATGACTCTGAAGGAAACGAATTTCAAAGAAAACCTGCTCAGAAACAATTTCGTGTTACACGAAATTCATAAACAGCAACCGCGGTGCGCAAGACCTTTTGGGTGAAGGTGGGCCTTAAATGAAAATTAAAATTTAAGCGAGTTGTAATTTTGTAAAAGGTTTGGACCCATGAGTCATATCATAAGTTGGTGAAGTATGATTGTCCGGGTGAGTGTAGTCCCGAGAAGGAATGTTTGTGGTGACATTGACTGACGTTTCGACAACCTCAGCAAATTCGTCATCAGGGTCAAACCAGCTGGCTCTGATGATGTCAATGTCAGTCAATGTCACCACAAACAGTCCTTCTCAGGAGTACACTCCCCCAGATGATCATACTTCACAGACTTGTGGTTATAATTTTAAAGAAAAGATGGAGTTGTGTTGAACAAACATGCACTGAATTTTGCTTTATTCTCGTTTCAATTCCAGCTTTCTTCAAATTTGAATTCATAACATTTTGATTTTCTTACCTGGGAAGATTGTTCATCATTTGGCTCCCGACCAGCGTTTTTAAGTCAAAATTTAGTACAATCAATTTTAATTTTAATTGAATTTGCCAAAATTCACATGGGTGATCATGTGATTAGTAACCACTGTAGCTGATATTTGTTTATATCACAAGGGGCAAAAATGAAATCTGTAACCATGCATTTCTGCAGATTAATAATTGGAGGTGATATAGCACATTGGTGTTTCTGAAGGCACATTTTAAAAATTATTGTATCCTGTTTGTTGCAGCCTTACTTATAAAGTTCTTAATGCTCCATACATGCCTGCATACATGCAGCTGAAGGTAGTGATATTGAAGAACAATCACATTAATTTTTGAGGTTTTTTCGAAATATAAAATACAGAAAAAAGTTAGAGTGATTTTAGTTAACCCATGAAACAATATCTAACAATTAGTGTCTAATAGTCAAAGCTGAACAAAAGAAAACAATGGAATTAGTGTGTAATAGTGCGTAATAGTTTAGTATCTATTTCACGGGTTAATTCAAATCACTCTAAGAGAATTGTTGATATATATTTTAAAATCATGTTTTAATTGTAAATCACTTGTACTTTCTTTATTTTCATTTTAGCTGTTGTAATCTAATTGCAATACTGTTGTCTTATCAACTCAATTGATACATACATGTATCTGACAATGTAATTTCCATGGCTAATGAATTCCTATTTGGCTTTGTTCTGTTCTCTTTTTTTCATTGTTCTATGACAACATTATTGCAATTAGGTGTATACCAGTATTTATAGTGACTTAAAACCCTCAATGCTCCTTAAGGGGGAAAAAGTTTAAAATGGTTTTAAAGCACACAAAAGAAATATTTTGTTCCTGTTCCAGATAATAATTTAGGAAAATTGAATTTTGAGCCAGTTATAATTTTAAACAAAAGATAGTGTTGTTGAATTTTACTATATTGTCATTTGAATTCCAACTTTCTTCAAATTCGAATTCATAAAGTTTTGACTTTCTTACCTGGGAAGATTGTTCATTAGGGCTTCACCAGAGTTCTTCCGGTTTTTCAGTCAAAATTTGAAACAATTTGAAAAGGTTTTATTTAACCATGTATTTCTGTAGATTGGATAATCAGAGGTTCTAAAGGACATCAGTCTTTCTAAAGGGTATTTCACAAAACTATCCAGCCTTAATTACAAAGTTCTTTTTATGCTCCATGGATGCATGCAGATGGAGGTAGTAATATTGAAGAACAACTACATTTATGAGATTTTTTGGAAATATAAAATACAGAAAAATTTTAAAAGAATTTAATATATATATATATTTTGAAATCATGTTTTATTTATACATGCTTGTACATGCTTTATTTTCATTTTATATAATTATATACTTATATGATTATATTGTCTTAGAAATTGACAGTAATGTTACTGTTAATTCAAATTCTGTAAGAAACTATTGTTCATATAAGAAAATGAAATAGGATTGAATTAAAAATGTTGTACCTTTTATAGTGACAGTCAATTTGTGTGATGTTGCTTTTTATCTAAGAAGCTAATAGGGTGAATGTACCGGAGTTAATTTTACTCTGACTTCAGAGTAACTACAACTCTGATTATGGAGTTAAAATAACACTAGTCTTTGATGGAGCAGAGTTAAAATAACCCTAGTCTTTGATGGAGTAGAGTTAAAGTGACTCCCTCGTTGGAGCTATTATAACTCCGAAATTGGAGTTAAATTTGGGAGTTAAAATGACCCCAAAAAAGGAGTTATTTTTAACCTTACGTTTTTACTCCACTTTTGGAGTTATAGTAACTCCCATATGGAGTTTAAATAACTCCTTTTATAGAGTTAAAGTGACTCCCCCACTGGAGTTGTCATAACCCCCAAAATTGGAGTTAAATTAAGGAGTTAAAATAACCCCGAAAAAGGGGTTATTTTTAACCTAAAATTTTAACTCCAGTTTTGGAGTTAAAATAACTCTTTGAAAATTACTGTGTACGCACGTAAAATTTAAAGGATGCCATTAATTTAAAAACATACATCGCAGTTTTGTTTACTTCTCCCGGAGTTTGGCCACAGAAGAAGCTGCCGGCCATGAGACTCAGGATGTTTATCAGTTGTTAGGACCTCTATCCTTAAGATAAAGTTTAGGCTATTGGTTGGACTTTCGTTTGGACCAAAACTTTATTATTTGTGCCATGCTCAAGACAAAATGAGCATTGTCAGTTTATCCGCCATAAACCATCCATCTTTTTGAAGTTTTGCTCAGTTCCAGCTAATCTCATTATTTCGTCTATAACTATTTACCTGCCACAAGTAGGAAGTATTCCTTGTGTCCCAGTTGCAATTTGTGATTGTTCATCTTCTCTTTCAGATTGCCCACTTTCTGTTGTAGTAAACAAAGGATTTTCTCATCCATTGTATTCACACATTTCTCTGCTTCGTTGTAAAAGCCCAGTAAAACTTGTCTTTTCCTGGAATCTTCGTCTTTGGCTTGTGACAAAATGGAAAAGGCCTAGACAAAGGAAAAAGGTTATTGCACAACAGCTAAGTACGATAGCTGTGTTCTCATTAAAGCTTGAATCATATATATTCCAGTTATAACTGAAACGAAACGTATCCCCTGATAAGTCTCAAAATGCAATGATTTTGAGCTAATTCCACTATCTCGCATGTCTGCAAGATTTCTGCAATAATGAACTGCGTGTTTGATAGTTTCAAATAGACCTCTCGCCTGATTATATATAACTGCAGTCTTCTCTGCCTTAGTAGTTATGTCAGTTATCTCTTGAAATTTCAGAAAAGAGGTTTGAAGTTATACTAAACAAGCACAGCGTTTATCCAAAGGCAACTGCAATTCGTATGTTGTTTATACACAGTCAGGTCGTCGGCATGTTATTCCTCAATGTCCCTCCTACACGTTACGCACACGGATCGCTGGTTCAAGTAATATTTACCGGTAATTAATGATTATCCAGTGCAATTTTCAGCATTTAAAATAAGGTGTAGCTACTGTAGAGAAAATGCTTGATTTAGCTTTTATTCAGTGTAAATAAAGTTTTCATCCTTGGGAACCAATAAAATCCATGCAAGCTCTACGAGATGGAAGTTGTTGATAGAATTTGAACAATCTATATTAGATTAATTTAATCCAAAACTCCTCACCAATAAAATATTTTTCCAACATTTACTTTTAAAGGACATAAAAATCATATAACCTGTATATCTAAACTGTGTGGTATTTATCGAAGTTTCAAGTTTCAAGCTGTTAATGTTTAAAGTTGAAACAGCTACATTTAGTTAATTGTGTCGGAATTATTGCCTTTAATTTAACACTGTGTAGCTAAAATCCTTCTTATTTCTCAAAATGATGTAACAGAATATGATGCAAACTTTATAGCTCTTTGCCATTACTATTAGAGCAGTAACAAGCAAACCCGTTTACATTATATTCACTTCTGTATCTCAGTTTGCGGTAAGTGTTCACGACCGATTAACCTCCACATTTACCTATACAGGATTGTTTTAATTCCGTTCCGACACTGATTCCGTTCTGACACTGGTTTTGCAGAGCCTGTTTAACCTACCCTGTAATAAGCAGCGTGTTACCGGTACCTCAGAGCACGAGATATAAGAATATCTCAGACATGTCGAGAAAATTTCTACCATGAGGAAACCATGACAGCCCTTATTGAGACTTGGCTTCGGTCATGGTCGAATAAACGTCGCCTTACTCGCTTTGCCTTTACACAACGATAATGATAAATATTGAAAACAACAAACAAAACTTCTGCAGTTCAAGAGTGAAAACACTCCAACATTTCTTTGCACAGATTTCTTATCAGCAGGTCAAAGATTAAGAAGTCTGTTCCCTGCATATAATGTCTAAATATTCTCAGGTATAACTGATATAGTAAGCATATATTATCCTGGCGTTTTGGAACATCGAAACTATAATTTCAAAGCCGTTTTCGACAGGCCCTAGAATTGTGACGATCGACGTTATACTCCTCGATGCTATACCCTATTTTTCGTAACCACCCTTGACGGCTCATTTTGAGTAAATTAGATGCCCTAATTAAAAACAACAAACTATGACAAAGGGGACGTCGCATCGCCAATTGCAAGTAAGATGCGCTATATACGGCCATTCTTTACAGTCACATGGCTATGAAACGGCTCAGTTTAGTGCACAAATATCATTTTAGAGGCTAATGGTCGTTATGACTAGGGATTGGGTATTCGTACCTGTCCCGCAGTCCAGCTGGGGGTATTTGTCGACTGGTGCAATTCCTGTTTAACTCGATCCTTCATCTGATCTAGTGTTTTTAATCCTTTGCACGAAATATCGAGCGCCGTCATCGCTTGGACCATTTCTGCTATATCGTCGATTTCATGAATGGTTTTTGTTTTACCAGCAGCCATTTTGCACGAGGGCGTTACTTGACTAGATAAAAATCGAAAGACTACATGAAATAAACGTTTTCCAAGGAGCAAAACTTAGTACTTGCTATCCTGATCCTTGCAGGTCCATTGCTGCGTGAACTCTCCAAGAGCAGAATGCATGACGAATGATATTCTGAGAAACCTTTTGGTTTATAAGGGTGGGGCAGAAAGAAGAGGGGTATCAATTACTTGATGTAACGGTGGTGCTTAACATTTTCAGGCTCCACTTACCCGAATTAACGGCACAACCATTGAGGCGGCTGAGAAAACGCGAACAGTTGGCCGGTAATCGATTCCCTGAATGTGTACATGTATAAGAAGGAACCATAAGTTCGCTGATCGGAGTCTATTAGGGCGCTGATTATTTGTCACAAAAGGCCGGCCAGAACTGTCAGTCTGGGAATGACATGTGCCATTTTGAAGGACTGAGTCTATCGGCAAGCAAAGTGGAGAATTGTAAATGGCATGCACCATTTTAAGGAATAACAAGGACCGATAGAATAAGTCCTAAAAATTGGCGAATTGGTTCTATACGAACAGACCATTCATGCAGGCAATCCAGTTCTGATAGTCAAACTTAGAACGCGCCCTGGGATTATCCGAAATCAATTAACCGAATTGAGCAAGGGTGAACTGAATTGAATTATTCTATTAGCGGACGAGCAATTGCAGATTGCAATCCCGCGGAAATTGTGATTGCGATTGCAAGTGAAGGTAAAACAGCGAGTTTAAATTTGATGGACGAGAACCCACAAGTTATATGCTTCTGGGGAAACCGATTTGCAGTGAAAATTTTGTATTTAATTTCATTTATTTATTTTAATTTTAAAAGCGATGAATTAAGGCCAAAGAACGTTGTTTTTGTCAACGTTGGTGGTGACTAACCATGAGTGACGCGTCTCCTGTCATTTACATTCTGGAACATTCAGGGTCAAAAGTTTAAATTCTAGGAAAATGGTAACAAAAGAAACGTCAAGAGACATCACTAATCATTGAGCTTTCCTTTCAGCTAAAACAAAGGTGTGCATTTAAATTCCAAGCGACAGAATACATACGTTCTGTTGCGAATTACTTAACATTTTCCAATTAGACTTCCACTCAATTTCCGGCTTGAATTCGAAGCAGCAGAATACGGTCTGTTCCACTTCGCCAAGCGAGTTTCGCTATTATGTGTCCCGGTGAGAATGGAGTCCATTCAACGCAAAATCGTTGAGGCTGAAAACATTGCTGCAGTTATTGCTCTGATGGTAAATCTAAACATGGAGACAAAGGGATGGAAAAAAATTGAGCAGATGCAAGAAAGAATTTGCCAACATCTAAACGCTCAAGAAGACATAGACCCACCAACGAAGTTCACCGTTTCTCCACAAAAATATATATATAAAAAAAGATAACACATATCGCCTGGATCATCTCCAGAGAGCTTTCATGACTCCTAGGAGATCTGTTGTCGTCTCAGGCTTAAATTCGTGGACAGTTGAGCGACTACTTGTGTACCGAATGTACTTTGATCGAAGTGGGATCGACTAAAATACTTAGAGGCGTATACGACGTTTGGCCAAAACGCAAAAAAGTTCTCTAATTTTCTTATATAATCGGTATGAAGCTGACGAGTAGAAGTGAAATTTAAGATGAAACGACCTTATTTAACATTTTTACATTTTCGGTGTATTCCTGTATCTGCATTTATATTTCTATTGTGTGCAAGTATAAAACACTATGACTACTGAAGACATAATTAGAAACGATCGTATTACAAAGCTCTGACGCATGAAATCACCAAGAAGACACTGGCGTCTCATTGCGGACATTTAGAAGGAAGAGGAAGCCCTTTGGAGTGGCTTGTGGGCCCTCTATTGTAAGCTAGAAGAACAGGACTTGCAAAATAAGATCATGTATGTTTTGTTTTTCTCTAGACGGAAACGAGGTTTTTGAGAAAAGCGAACTAATTTGGACCAACTGCAGTTGGTAATGATTGGCATTAAATAAGGTGGAATAATAAAAAAAAAAAATTGAAATAAATAACAAGTAAACTTTTTTATGAGAAGTATTTTACGGTGTCACACGGTGTATCACCGTACACATATCACTAGTGATATGTGTATCCCCTCCAATATGGCTGCCAGTGATATGCATATGTGTATCCCCTACCCCCCTCCCCTCCAAACAAGTGCCTGTTTTGTTTTTGTCATTTTTTTACAGAGTATTTGTATCATTCCCTTTCGACTAAAAGAAACAAAGGGCACGGGATTTTTGAACGCATGGAAGTTGTTGTCTCCAATGCATATACTTTACTGTTTACATGCTGTACCGTTGCATTAGCATGTTCCAGGCTCCGAGATAGTGGGGAAAGCGTGAATTGAGAAAAAGAGCGCGAAAAAAAAGCGAAGGGGCTGGGGAGAGACAAGGCGGCGGAGCCTGTAAGCACTTTTTTTAACGGCCTGTTCCGGTAAACCAGCTCCTGGTATACCCTCTGATTGGTCAGTTTTGACAGCCGACATCAACACCTCGTAGTGAGGGTCATTTGTGACAATCAGAAAGATGGTTACCGCGAAGTGCGCGCGTGATATAGATGAGTCCACGTTATCTACCGCTCAAGAGGACTGTCTGCGCAAGGAGCAGAGGACTTGTGTACTAATCTTGGCTCGTGGAAGATGTTTTTGCAATTCTGACAACGGGTTTCGGCAAAAGTTTTTTTTTTTAGCTGTTTACACGTCTGGCAAAAGCTGCTCTGAATTCAGAAGCTACGATAATAGATAGTGGTTTCGGTGATGCGAGACCAAGTGCAGCGGCGATTGGGAAATTTGAGGACGTAGAAAGGATCATGCGGAAAAAAGCGAGAATTGCAAAGCGCAATTTAAGTGCTGGAGATTTCAGAGATTTCTCTGTTGGATGCTAGTAACGCAATAGGACGATGGAGGTACTATGTTTTAGTTTCAAGAAGGCGAAATTCAACCACGACTACAAAGAGGGAGTTAAAACAACAGTGCAAAAAGCAAATAAATGTAAAGACGATCCTCGCAGTTATTAATGCAACTTATGCAGTTGCGAAAAGAAAGCCTGAAAAAATCAGGCTTGCCGGGACTCGAACCCTGACCTCTGCGATACCGGTGCAGCGCTCTAACCAATTGAGCTAACAAGCCAACTGGGAGCTGGTCATGAAATTGGTTCGTAATATACCCGGGGAAGATGAAGATGAAATTATGAATATATGATATTCATATATTTGAACTGCGGAATGAAGAAATAAATGTAAAGACGATCCTCGCAGTTATTAATGCAACTTATGCAGTTGCGAAAAGAAAGCCTGAAAAAATCAGGCTCAGGCTCGAACCCTGCCTGATTTTTTCAGGCTTTCTTTTCGCAACTGCATAAGTTGCATTAATAACTGCGAGGATCGTCTTTACATTTATTTCTTCATTCCGCAGTTCAAATATATGAATATCATATATTCATAATTTCATCTTCATCTTCCCCGGGTATATTACGAACCAATTTCATGACCAGCTCCCAGTTGGCTTGTTAGCTCAATTGGTTAGAGCGCTGCACCGGTATCGCAGAGGTCAGGGTTCGAGTCCCGGCAAGCCTGATTTTTTCAGGCTTTCTTTTCGCAACTGCATAAGTTGCATTAATAACTGCGAGGATCGTCTTTACATTTATTTCTTCATTCCGCAGTTCAAATATATGAATATCATATATTCATAATTTCAGTGCAAAAAGCCTAGCTGCTATACGATCAAAGGAGACTACAACAGTTTCAAAATAGCTTGGACGTTTTACGCATTTAATTAAGATATCCGCATTTAATTAAGATAACCGCAAACAATAAACATCAATTCACGGCCCGAGAAATCACTGATCCTTTTAGAAAGCTTCACTTTTTAAAGCGGCTCCAAAGGAATCTGGCAATAAAGGCGAGCCAGAAAACCAAACTAATTGCCAAAGAGTTAGCACAAACGATGGCATAAATAAAGTTTTAAACGGCTCTAAGAACGGCTAAATCCTCCAGACAGTACATCACAGCTGGAGACTTCCGTTTCTTGGTCAAACACATCAAAGGGTCAACACAACCTTCCGGCACAACAGAATAAATTCAGCGACTAGCGGAAGTTGTGTTTGGCCTATAATTTTACATATCATAAAGAAATCCCGCCGATTTGACTGGGCAACAAGTTTTTGAACATCGCATGAATACTGGTTAAAATTTTCGAGCAAGTTAAGCAGCTAACCCGTGCTTGTGGAGCACTGTCCAATCGATTTGACAACGTAAACACCAACAGTGCCTGTAAACACCAGCATTTCCTTGTTTTTCACCGAGATTGCGCGAAAATTCGCGCGAGGAATTTGAGAACGATCCCAACAAATTGGCATTTCGACAGCCGAAATCTAACTATCTAAAAACTTGCTAAAAGTGGGCGGAACAGTGTCTATAAAAAATGCTTACAGGCTCTCTCCCTTCCCTTTCCCGCCACCGCCCCCATTTTTCCAGATCCCGCGCGTTTTATTTTCGCGTTCCCTTTTTAATTTTCGTGCCGTCCCAACTATCTGAGATTTTTCCAGATCCCGCGCGTCTTATTTTCGCGTTCCCTTTATAATTTTCGTGCCGTCCCAACTATCTGAGAGCCTGGAACAGGCTATCGTTGCATAAAGGATCAAGCTTTCGATGCACTTTTTATTGAGCCAAGAGAATAATAGGTATGATAATCTGCACAACAGCAACCAACCGACATCACAACAGAAATCACTAAGCTGTTAGCGCAGACCGCAATGCGGACAACATTCGCATCCGTTTGTCTCTATCTCTCTATCTGACACAGTTGTGTTACTAGTTGTGTCAAATGATTGCAATTGCAGTACTTTTCTTTAGCAGGAGAACGCAAACCTGGCTAAACAGACAGAAATCGAGGGGATACATATATCACTGCTCTGATTCAGTGATATGTGTATCCCACCATGCGGACCACATTAAGCCTCAACATTCAAACCCGTTTGTCTCTACCTGACGCAGTTGTGTTGCTAGTTGTGTCAAATGATCGCAGATGCAGCAATTTTGTTTAGCAGGAGAACG
Organism: Siderastrea siderea; assembly: GCA_964030785.1. NCBI lineage: Eukaryota > Metazoa > Cnidaria > Anthozoa > Scleractinia > Rhizangiidae > Siderastrea > Siderastrea siderea. Next base: position 8,445,595 of record OZ034975.1, read on the forward strand.
TAAACCTGGTTAAACAGATAGAAGCCGAGGGGATACATAGATTCCTTTGTAGATTCGTAGATTCCTTCACAAAGTACTGGTTACAGTGTTGAAAAACTAAAAACAAAACAATATCTTGCTCCCCTCTCGAGCCGCCATTTTGTTCATGTGTTGCACGATGTTTGAAGGCCGGGATACTCAGCTTCAGTGTTTTGTGTATCCCTACCCGGTATACACATATCACAAGTGATATGTGTACGGGGATACACATATCACGGGGATACACATATCACTGTAACAACGATATTCAGACTCTAAATGACCTTCGTTTTGAACAGGCTTTGCAACACCAGTCATACAAATTAATTGCAAAAAATGTGGAAAAGACGAACTAATCCCCGAATGAACCGGGCTGTGACATTCAATACCATTCAATATGTCACACTGTATTCCCGCAAATATTGTCCCTAATTTATTCTTTAAATCAAGGTGGAGGTGAAGAGGTGTCTTCAATGTAACCAGAAAGAAATCTTAAGATTATTGCTCTCTTCCGCGTCAATAAAAAAACTTGGTTCAGAATGATTCGCGAAAACTGAAGGATAAGTTCAATTTATCTAATAAAGCATTGAAACCAGCATCTCTCCTTACCCACTCTGTTGCCTTTGAACCATATGTTAAAGTTGCCTCGTCAACTTCCTTTGACAATGTAGAAAAATGGTACAGCGTTTATTAGAAAGCGCAGTCTGGTCCCGTCAAGGATTGATAAAGATATCAAGAAAGCGTCTATCTTTTCATATATTGTCATTATTTTCTGGATTGAATAAACGTTCAGCCACACCTCAGTATGCAATTGCTGGCTCGTAGTTGTTTGATTTTTCTTATATGCTCTCTTTCAACACCCCCACCCCGTCCAATATTTGAAGTGGCGCTGAGGATATCTTAGTTTGGTAGTGCTCCCCAGTCCAGTGATTGCTAAGCGTTGAAACGAATATTTATTTACTGATTGATTTATTTTACGTAACTACTCGTAAGTATAGAAACGCTTTCTTTCTCAACTGCTCAGTTTGAGAACAACTCACGTTTCCCACTATATTTAATATTTCCTATTCATATTTCCTATTCATATTTGACTCTGTACCGTGCATTGTGACGTATTTCTCTTTATGATATAGACAAGAGTGTTTTAGTGGAAAGTAGACCACTCGTAAAGTTCACACGAAGCTACATCTGGGACTAGATTGGCGCATTTTCCATATCCTCACTAGTGAGCCGATGAGGTATTAAATTTTCTGCTCTTACACTCTCTTACTTTTGTGCAAAAATACTCTTGCCTATATAATTAAAAGAAAATTACAGGGTGGTCTGAGTATATGAATTTTATTTCCTCGTGGTGAAAGGCAATATTTTACCACCCGAAAATAAAATTCCTATCTTCGCGCAGCCGTGTAATATCCTCTTCATATTTTTGGTGAACGTCAATGCGCCCCGTCACGCTTGCACTTTTTTTTTCACTTGCCAGATGAAACCTGTTAACTTCACCACTTTCCATAAATTATCTTAAAGTGCACAGGGCCTAAAGAGCAAACGATTTTTTTTAAACTTTACCTGACGTGCTAAAAAAATTATCATCTTTTTCCACATTTTGTCTGTGAACTCGGACGGTCTACCTTAGATACTAGGTCAAAGCAAAATTTTGTAAGCTGCATTTAATTGGCCGAAGCGCGCCTCTCAAAATCCATAAATTTCAGCCTCTCGATCACCACCAGAAACCCTGTTGCGGGCAAAATTGGTTTTGGTTTGTAGCAAAGTAAAAATAAAGAATTGGAAAATAAATAAAGTGATTTTGATACATGTGAACCAAACCCTTTTCACAAACAAAAAATAAAGGAAAACTATTTTTGGTCGCGAAATCGAGTTGACCGCTTTTAGCGAGAACGCCACTTAAAATCAATAGCCTGTACCGTACGAGTGACACACCAACAGTATTAACAGAACAGACACATGAAGGACTGAGCTATTAATTTTAAAATACCACACATTTCAAGTTAACTTGAATCTTCTTTTTGATTCACTTCCCGCCGTCTAGGTTGCGTTAGCTTGTTTTAAATTTCAGCCCTTCAGCAAGAATACCATATAAGTTAAATCCAGTAGAATCTGCTAAAGAAGAACGTAGAGCAAGAACTGCATGCAATAATTATCAAACTAGTGAGCTGAGCTATTTCCTTGATTCAACAGGCTCATCTATAACGTTGTCTCTTCAGATCTAAAGGTCGGTGGTTCGACTCCCAGTCCCTGCCATCGTGTTGTTTCCTTAGACAAGAAACTTTACCCCACGTTGTCTCTCTCCACCCAGGTATATAAAATGGGTACCGGCGACATACCGCTGGGGGTAACCCTGCGATGGACTAGCATCCCATCCAGAGGGGAATAGCAATACTCTCAGTTGCTTCATGCTACAGAAACCGCGATAAGATCCGGCCGTGTGGGCATCCTTGGCTCTTGTGCGACTTTACCTTACCCTAAAACGTTGTCTTGTCGCGAGATCGACCGTGGAAGAATAAAAGTAAAATGAAGGGAAAGGCCTTACATGACAAACACCCACTTAAGAAATAAATTTGCATGCGAAATCATAAGTGCATTTTCCTGGGGAAAAAAATGTAAACAAAACTTAAGCGTACGTGGACGGTTTCAACGGCAGTTCGAATCGAAATCTTATCGTGTCGAACCCACGGTCCAAATGAGTCCACTTCTTTTCAAAACTCGTGCTCTCATTTTACAAGCCCCGTTCTTGTAGCTTACATTAAAAGGCCCACAAACCACTCCAAAATGCTTCATGTCCTCTTTTGGAAACCAGTTGTCCACCATGACCGCTATTTGTGGACAAGATGTTTTATATCGGCACATAACAGAAATATTAAATACATCTAACTACAGGAATACAACGAAAATACAGAGATGTAATAGGTTGTTCCATCTCAACATTCCATACCCAAAAAATAGGGGATTTTTCGGCGTTTTAAATAAACATTGTACCAGCTTCAGGTATTTTAGTCAACCTCCGAATGGACCAAATCAACTGTCGACGAATTTACTTTTGAGTCGAAGACAGTTCTGCAAGGTCAGTAATAAACGCTTTTGCAGATGATCCAGACAAATCCTATCTTGCATCTGCTCAATATTTTTCCATCCCTTTGTCTCAGTGTTAAGATTTTCCATTAAAGCAATAACGCGGGCGATGTCTTCAGCCTCAACGATATTTCGTTGAATGGACTCCATTCTCACCAGAACACACAATAGCAAAGCTCGCTTGGCGGAGTGGAACAGACCGTATTCTGCTGCATCGAATTCAAATGTGCACCTTTAGTTAATTTTTTTGGCCTATGCCGGACTATGCCGGAAAGCTCAATGATCAATTATGTGTCTTGACGTTTCTTTTGTTACCCTTTTTCCTAGAATTTAAACTTTTGACCCTTGATGACGACTGGTCTGAAATATAAATGAAAAGAGGTGTCACTCAGTTACCACAGATGACCTGTTTTGGTCACATTTGCAAAAACAACATTCCTCGGCTATAATTCTACGCTTTTAAAATAAAACATAAATGAATAAAAATATGCGAATGAATTACGATTATGACAATTAAGCTCCAAACCAGAATTACCAGGGTTCAGTTCTAATTTAGCTAGAGGCAACTACATTTGTCAGAGCTGGCTGGCAAGATCTAATGCGCCAATTTTAATGCCATTGTTTAGTCAGTCCTTAGTATTTTCCTAAAATGGTGCATCCAATTTACATAGTGCAAAATGCTACATGGTATTCACAAGCTTACCGGCCTGACAAAATGGAGTTAAGCACCTTTAGACTACGCTCAGTCAACTTACATGTTTGCTTTATATAGCAGGGAATAGATCAACGTACAGGCACCATCGTTACAGCAAGAACATGATACCCCATCTTCTTTCTACCCCACCCTTCTGAACCAAAGTGTTTCTTAGAATACATTTGTCATGCATTCTGCACTTGTTTGTTTACGCAGCGATAGAGCTGCAGGATCGGGAAAGCAAAAAGCTCCTGCTCCTAGAAAAGCATTCATTTAATGAAGTCTTTCAACGCCTGTCTAACTGAATTACCATTTCGAGCAAAATGGCTGATGGTAAAGCGAAATTTAACATTGATGAAATCGACAATATCGCAGAAATGTTTCAAACAATGATGGCGCTCAATATTTCGTGTGAAGGATTAAAAACGCTGGATCAGATGAAAGATCGAGTTAAAGAGCAACTGAACCAGCCAGCAAAGACACCCACTTGGACTGCAGGACAGGTACGAATTCCCAATCGTAAAGAGTAGTAAGAATTGGTCGCATTGAACCCGATAATCACACAATGATTACGCGGGTACTGGCAACGCAATGCCCCATGCAACATAGGTTATTGTCTCTAAGCCGTCGAATTGTTACTGTGCGAAGAAAATAACATTATTAACATATACGTGTTCCCGGAAATCGAACCGCGGCGACAGGGAAGTAAAATTATACTATCGAGTATCAAATAGGCTATTAATTAAACCGTATATACTATTTTTTAAACTTTTCCATTTCTTTAGCACAAGAAACTTATAAGAGCTATAGATAATATCGAAAAAGGAGAGCCGTAAAGTTGACAAATGTTCAAACTTGAGGATTGTAGTGTGAAAGAAATATAGACGCGGTCAGTTCGTGATAACTATGTTTACGCTGAGAGGCTGACTTCTTAGCCTCGACCCTTCCGGGAGGTTATCTACTTCAGGAAAATTTCCAGTATGTTTCAGTGTAAAATTACTGGTAACTGTGATTGTAGTTTGCACCACATGTATTTTTGTTTTTTCACTGTGTTAAGGCGAACCGAATGAGGCGGTGTATATTCAACAATGATATCTGTTGTCATACTTTATGATCAGCGGCCCACCTTGATAGAAATTTTCTCGACATGACTAAATTATTCACCTCTACTCGGTATCGCGGTTTGAGCTCACGTTCTGCTTAAAGGTGCTTCAGGATGGATTTTAACAGAACCTCCAAACTTGCGAAAATTAAATATTGCAAAGCATCGCAGCTGACATCGCGACCCTTCAGAATTGCGTTTTTATTGATATTTTGTAATTTTTAGTGAAACTCTTCTGCAAAATATACAACTAAGAACGCGTTTCCTTGTCACCACGTTAATTGCACATTATAACCTGCGCAAAATAACATCTGTAGGTAAGGGAAAAATTCCGACATAATTAACTACCGGCTCCTTCAACTTCACAGTACTGATTCCGGAATGTAAATGACAGCAATGAATCACTTGATCATTTCACGAATGAAGTGTTTAGTGACATTCAGTCGTCTTCTGTACTCCAATAAAGACTCGCTATAATATCGATATAAATAAAAAAACCATTGCGTATTCGTAGCGTTTTTGCACTGGTCTATCGTATTCTGTGTTAAACTGATAACATCGTATGGAAGATTTTAACTTCAAAGAATAACTTTTTTGCAAATCAACAGTTCAGGGTTCTGTTTGACTCTTGCAGTCAAAAGGTTATAATTAAATCTCTCTTAGTTACAGAGCAGGATTCGAGAGTGAATTATGAGGTTGCTAAAAAAAATCTCAGACAATTTTCTAGAGTAGCTCAATTTGTTCATAAACAAAAGTATTTCATGCATGGGATTTAATTTTTTTACTGACATGCACATGGTCACCTATCAGGGTAACATAAATTTCCTGACTTTCCACTAACCTGACAAATTCGAATGCGTGCCAACAGCAAAAAAAACAAAAACAAAAAAAAAAAACAGTAAACGGCAAAACAAATTTTATCAGCCCGACGGCAGTAAACTAGGACCCAATTGTAAGGCCTAGAGTAATTGATAGTGGGTGCATGGTTGTTGAAACAGACACAGAACACAAAAGGCATTCTGAAAGTTGCTTCCCGGCCCTTTGCAGGGCCTTTTTTGCAGGGTCACTGAAGCACCAAAAAGAATCATCTCTTGATGCTGTATGCTGAGTGGTGCTAGTGATTAATTAAAAAAAGTCATGATCAATGTCACCCAATTGAAGTTCAAGTGATAATGACAGAGAAACATCCCTTCTATAATTGTATTGATTGTCATCTATCGGTCAACAGATTCACTGATGGTGTCTAAAATTTTTATTGTTACAAATACCGCACTGTTGTTGAAAAAAAGAAAAAAATCTGTCTCCAGATAGTTATTAAGAACTATGGTGTCGTTAGTAATCGGCTGTGGATCTAGGTTTTCCATGGAGGCTTTCAACCCTCCACACCAGGATCAGACCTCGGCAGCTAAATCTTGGCGGACACTGTGTTACCATGTGTACCCAGGGTCTGTGAAAACCACCCCCACTACAAATGAAAAAAAAAAACAATTAAACAGTATTCCAAAGTGAAATTTGAAAAAAAATAGTTGTTGGTACTAGTACTGAGCCAGCATTTTGCAATAGCCTTAAGAGGGTGTATTTGCTGTTCTTCGGGCAGTGATAAGGAATTAGCAGTGCGACCTGACATTATTTTTTTTTAGTGCTGTTGTAAAAGTAAAGCGAATATGACTGACAAGTGATTTCAATGTTGATTCTACACTCTATATAGAACGCATTAATTTTCCTTTCTGCAGACACCAAGGCCAAGCTGGAAATGAACTATAGGAATTCCTACTTACATTTTTAATAAGAACCGAAGGGCAAACCGGGAAGCTCTGGATTACCCCTCTTATTGAACTTTGTACTAGTTATCTTAGAAGCTATCTGTGAGGTTTTGCGCTCAAGCTAGGTTATAACTAAGTCAGTCTGCTAAGTTTACTTGAAAGACGCTCCTTAGAGGGTGTGGTTGACGGAAGGAATTCCTTCCCCATTCATATTCCTTATATTTATTGATTATTAATTATCATTATTATTAATTATTAATTACTTGGTCTGTTCTTCAAAGTACAACCAGAGCTAAAACCTTAGCCTTGCTTCGTTTAACTGAGTACAAGATAGAGAGAAGGAAACGTGACTAGCAGAGTTTAGTGCCCTTAATATAACAGCCAAACCTAATCTTCTGTTAACGTCAGTTGTACTACTCAATCAGACAAAGCATTTCTTGTTGGTGGTCACGACATTTTGTTTAAACAGTCAAAAGGTGTCTCAAATTCTTAATTCCTATTGTCATTGTTTTTAAATGCGCCCACCTGTGTTGATCTGACGATCAGTGTGTCTAGAGCTACAAGACACCGAAACAATAAGATGCAGCAGAATCCAGCTAGGCTAAGAAAGTTTGGAGAGAACTTTGATACTCAGTGCAGAGTAGTTGATTCCTGGCTCCAACCAACTTTCTACAAACTATCAGCCTTATAAGCTTGTGAACGTGGAATGGATGGGTCATTTCAACTACCTGCTGTTTATATAAATTGAATTTCTGAATGAAACACTTTAAATTCCTTTATCGCGTCTCCAATGGACCCTTTTTTTTCAAGGATGTTGGTCGTACTATGATATTGATAGACAAGACTTGACCATTTCCAGGGTTTATTTTGGAGCGCGGCTTTGCGGGACTTCCGCAATTCGAAAAAAATGCCGCTTAAAATTTACGTTGGGGCGTGAAATGGGGCGCACAAAATTGACCCCAAAACCAGAGCTATCTGAAATAAAGTATTCGAAAACATCACTGACCATAAGATTGATATGACTGCAGCTCTATACTTCCAAATTTACAGCCTCTTACTGTCTCAATTGCCTTTCTCTTCTTCGTGAGTTTCTGTGTTCGTATTGTGCATTTTCTTAAGTTCTGAGTTATTCTTTCTCATCCATACATATATAACGATAACAATGGTAAACAAAAACAGGGAAAGTCATCGTTTGCAAGCAACGCAAGTCATTTTTTTACTAGAAAAACATCCGGGATTCTGCAGTTACTCGACTCCAGGCCTTCTCAGTAGCTCCTTTCTTGGGCCGCCTTTCTTGAAAAAGGACCCCCTAAAAATACAAAGAGGAGGCCCACTAGGTTCTCATTGGCCAATTGCTACAATAAAACCCACATTTCACGAATAATCCATTAAGAAAAACAACAACAAGTCATTTACCTGAAAAAGGCTTACAGAGTGAAACCAAAAATTTGAGAGATTTATATTATACTTTCAATATTTTGGAAAGTGTTTTACAACTCAAAGAGTTTTAATATCAGTTAAGAAATTTGTTTACTTCTTATTTATTTACCAACCCTTCGGTGTATTTTCTTTTCCTTTTTTTTAATTCCATCAAGGTAGTCAACTTCCCACACTCACACATCGCTGAAAAAGTTCATAACGACGACCAACGCTAATGGCAAAAATGGAACGAAAACATTTGAACCAAACATTCAAAGCTCTTATAACATGGCTTGTTGTTGCAGCATTAACTACACGATGCCATTCTTGATTTCTTTAAAAGACAAGAAAAATGCTTCGAGGAAACTGAAAGTGACTTATTGAATCCGTGTACCTTCGGGCCAATCGATTTTTGATTTCAAATTGAAAATACAAAATCAGCATTTTTGTGCCTTTCGATTTTCCAATAGAAATTGAAAATTGAAAATCATCCTTTTTTTCTGACTTTCGATTTTTCAGCTTTCTTTTCGTTGCAGAAAATGTAATATTGAAAATTAACTTTTTTAAAGAAAAGTTCGATTCAATTTTTCTTTTTTCCTTTTTTCAGTTCTTTTCTACCGATTGAAAACAGAATAATGAAGATATCTGAACTTTTGATTTTAATTTAGAAAGTTAAATTTCATATTAATTCCATTTTTTATCTCAAAACACTAAATCAAAACACCAAAAACAGCAGAGGTTTCGGGGGGGACTCGCCTAATTCGCCCTCCCCAGGCAGTGCTTTTCTTGTTCTTTTCACTCTATTTACCTTCGGGCTGAAGTGTTATTTTTTCATAGAAAAGTCCTAAAAAATTGATCAAGAAAAATGTTAAGAGCATATCGTTGACTGCAGAAAAGTTTTTTTTTTTTTGTGCTAATACCGTCACATGTTTTGATCACCGTGCGCCGCTCACTCGGATAGTATGACTGAACAAGCAAACAATATTATTGCATGCAGGTTCCTGGAAATATTGTTTTCGACAAGTAATTGTAAAGATATGTGACTGTAATGATTAATATTTCTTATTGCTTATATACATTGCATGTATATTTATTTCATATTTAAATTAAAATTTGAACGTTATTTGTGTTTGTCTCTATGGTACTCGGATTTGAGGGCGACGATGATCATCGGATGTGCAAAGGAAGCTCGAAGCCCTAATTTAATATTTTAAAATGTACCCATAGGGCAAAACAAAAGCCCCCGAAAATAGCACCACTTATGCGAATACATAACGGATATTGGCAGGCTGCCAAAAAGATAAAAGAACCTTCCCTCACCCATACCTCGATCAAAAATTTCATACCCTAAAAATCTAGAAATCCCCTAAACCTTATGGTCACTTTAAAACTCAAAACGCCACGCAAAGTAGGGTACCGTTCGTCTTGCTGCACTGAAAAATGAGTAGTGCTTATTAATTATCCCAATTTCCTTTCCAAAAAAAAATTTAAACTAAATAATGCACTCAAATCCTTGTATAAACAGCTAAATTTGTCGCAATTAATCTCACGCTAGCTGGAAACACCATCTTTTTCTGCATGCATTGCGAGACAGTTTTTTTTTTAATGGACATGATCACGGGTATTGAATGGTGTGGGCAATGACGTTGCTTCCTTTCTTTAGGCCTTTTCACGTCTTAATCTTTCCTCGTAACTGATGATCCGACAACGATTCCATTTGATTTCAATAAATATTTGACAACTTAGAAAGACTTTTAAGCCGTAGTCTTAGACTAGATGAAATGCATTATGCCGTCGGTGGAACGTAATATGCTCACGTTAAACGTTGGGGCGGCTTATAAAACGGTAGAAATGCCAATGAACCTACCATTTTATGGATTTTTAACGCTATTTAAATGGATATTCGTACCTGTCCTGAAGTCCAGCTGGGCTTCCTTAGTGGCTGCTGCAATTCTTCGCTTACTCGAGCATTCACCTCGTCCAGCGTTTTTAATCCTTCCGACGAAATACCAAGAGCCCACATCGATTCAAGTATCTCCATCAAATCGTCAATTTCATCGATATCTCTCGTTTTAACCGAAGCCATTTTCAACGAGCTAAACTCACAGCTTACGCAACAGGAAAAAGGGAAAGTCTACATTGATAGGGAAGGCTTCGAAATATCAGGAGACAGATAATATTTTTGTCATGCTTGGATGTGCATCGCACTCAGTAGCTATGGTGGGCATGACAATTTAAGGAGGCTCGCAACAGTCTTTTTGGCCTTGGAGTGTATCTTTTGAAGTCAATATTTCGCATAGAAGGTAAACTTCGATTTCCTTGATACTACACCACCTATTCAACATATGATCAAAGTTTATTTTCTCACTGGTTTCCTAGCAACAGCTGTCACCATAGCAACGGTAATGGACAGCCCCTCATTTTAAATAATGTCGAATATCTCGAAAACTAGTCAGACACTTTATGACGAAACTTGAACTATTTGAACTACTCAACCTACACAACTTGTATGCAAAATTAGGGAAAAATCTGTAAGAGCGTTTTCATGTAAATCATGATTCATTTTTTACGGGCTGATTTTGGTCATTCCTGCAACTTTCTCCAATATTTCAAGAAAGATAAAACTTAACACTTTCTCTTTTCAGTTGAAGGATCTTTTATGATATCAAAACATTGATTTCTTAATGTACATTGAGCTTTCTAGGTGGCTGCGATGTTAAGATATTTATATTTAAAAACTGCTAAAATGCAGCACAAATCAGCCAAAAAGTTCGTAATTTGCATAAATAGAAATATTTCTTAACTGCCCTTACAGATTTTTCTCTTAAACTGATTGCCGTTAGAATAACAATTCTTTTTGATGTTCCAGTGAGTTTTAGGCTGAATAAACATTTCTGTTATTAGATAAGAAGCCTGAATCTAGGTCGAGTTTCAGTCGTTATTAACTTTTCACGAGCAACAGTTTTATTTTGTTTTTCCTGGTCTATTTCACGGTTATTCACGTGCAATGAACAATTATACACCTTGCGCTTATGTCCTCTCATGCGCTTATAATTCCTTCTCATAATAAAATAAATATATTCGTCTTCTGAGCTTGTTTCTCTTCATTTTTCGGTCCCAGTGTAATTAAATCCGTAATTAATAATGCTGAAACGCCAGTCAGTATTTAAAGAATAATGGAAAAGAGTCTCCAGGAAGAAGCTCAGAAGACGAACATTTTTTATTGTTATGAGAAGAAATTATAAATGCACGAGAGGGCACAAGCGCAGCGTGTATAAACATTCATTGCACGTGAATAACCGTGAAATAAACCAGGAAAAACAAAATAAAACTGTTGCTCGTTGAAAGTTAATAACGACTGAAACTTGACCGAGATTCAGCCTTCTTATCTAATAACAGAAATGCTTATTCAGCCTAAAACTCACTGGAACATCAAAAAGAATTATTATTCTAACGGCAATCAGTTTAAGAGAGAAAACTGTAAGGGCAGTTTAGAAATATTTCTATTTATGCAAATTACGAACTTTTTGGCTGATTTGTGCTGCATTTTAGCAGTTTTTTAATATAAATATCTTAACATCGCAGCCACCTAGAAAGCTCAATGTACATTAAGAATGTTTTGATATCATAAAAGATCCTTCAACTGAAAAGAGAAAGTGTTAAGTTTTATCTTTCTTGAAATATTGGAGAAAGTTGCAGGAATGACCAAAATCAGCCCGTAGAAAATGAATCACGATTTACATGAAAACCTTCTTAAAGATTTTTCCCTAATTTCGCATACAAGTTGTGTAGGTTGAGTAGTTCAAATAGTTCAAGTTTCGTCATAAAGTGTCTGACTAGTTTTCGAGATATTCGACATTATTTAAAATGAGGGGTTGTCCATTACCGTTGCTGTGGTGACAGCTGTTGCTAGGAAACCAATGAGAAAATAAACTTTGATCATATGTTGAAAAGGTGGTTTAGTATAAAGGAAATCGAAGTTTACCTTCTAGGCGAAATTTTGACTTCAAAAGATACACCTCAAGGCCAAAAAAACTGTTGCGAGCCTCCTTTAAGTCATTTAATTATTCGAGTCGAGGGCAGGGGTTGAGTGTCCGTATTGTTTGCCCAACGGTTTACGAAGAGTATAGTAAACCACCAGTCATTTGTCAGTCAAAATAATATCACAGACTTCATTAATGTAAAAGCCTTAACGAGGCAAAAATATACTCAATCACTTGTGAAGGTCTATACTACTCCAAGGATTGGAAATAACTTAGAGGTTCACTGTAAAACACTGGTTATAAACTGTCCCTCCTTGGTTGACCTCGTTTCACCTGCTTGACAGGGAACGGAGGAAAATGCCAAAGAAGATACTGAAGAAAATACTGATACTTAAACCTAAACTAAGATAATTTGGTTTTGAAAGAAGGAGGTGACAATTGAGAGAGTCATAGAAAGAATATTGTCCTCAGAATGATATTAAGGGGCTTTCTCTGGAATCTTTATGGTCATGATTGTTGTGCTTTGATTTTAAGTGCATGTGTTTAGTCTTCTACAATGGCAATTTCATAAGCCTCCTAGAAGTCTTTAATTTAAATAATGTCAGGGAGCCGTCGAGCGATGTTTCGTACTCTTCAGGTGACCTTCGACAATCAGTCGGTGATTTTTTTGAAATAATCCGTAATGCATTGGTAATTTAAGTAGTATTTATGTCCTTCCCTCAGTGAGAGTGCTGCATTTGACTGAGCTCTGTTTACTGGGCCCCAACACCACTGTAACCGACAGAAACAATCGTGTGGGATAACTTGGCTAGCCGCTATTTATTAACAACAAACTCAACAGTTAAATACAATCTGTTCTAATCCGTTTTAGCCAGGCAGTAAAGGTGAGGGCCAACTATCGTAGAAACTACGAAACGTAATTAAAACAACAAAACATGCGGCAGAGGCATGGGGAAGAGGCGGGAAGAAAGACACGTGAAAGCTTGGTGTTGCTCGTCTTCAGACAAAGAACAATATAACCGATTGCCAAATATTCGACTCCTATATACGGTGCAGAAGGGGGGTGCAATAATTGGCCCCTTATTTAACATTGCGTGACAGAGTAATAAGGACATTATGGTATCAACGAGGAAACGACAAAAATATTTTATTTGCGAGCAATAATTCATTTACATGCTAATATAAACCGGTGGTCCTATCCAGAGGGATCACCACCTTACCGCGATGGAACAGTAGGTGTCTCTATGACCCCTAGAACGTCTGCTGGAGTATTATACTCCTGGTAGGGACACCCATGCTGAACAAGTCGAAGGGTAGAGACCAGGTGAAGAGTGATCCCCTGGCCCTCCAGGTTAAGGGTTGGGCGGTGGGCTAATACCCGCTCCTGTAAAAACCTGCTTATTACAGATACCGAAACTAGTGTTGCCACTGCGCCCTACGGGCAAAAGAAACTGCACAAAATAGGGTCAGATGGCGAGCGCCAGTGGTAGACCTATGTTCCACCAGGAACGAAAAGAATAAAGTCTAAACCGGTGATCAAAGAAAAAAGGAAAAACAACTACTCCTTTATACTGCGTATTGAATTATGGATAACTACTGAAATTGTAACAATCAATAATAAACAATCATGTATAACAAAATCTGATTATGAATACAAAAATCAGTTAAAGACCCCAAAAGGCTAATAGGGCAATGAAGAATGTTTGTGAAGCACTAAAAGTGCGCATAATTAAAAACGCCCCAAACGCGAGGCAAAGATAAATGTTCACACAGAAAGCGGAAGGAAAAGGTAAAACTGACTTGCCCAACGGTAATGGCGAACTCAACTGAACAGAGTATCTTCAGCATTACCAATATATTCAATGAATCACTGCATGGTTCAGTTGGACGCCCCCCCTATTTAACGTGTACTTCCGTCGGTAGAAAAGCCAAACAGGCAACTGAATAAAATTCATTTGGGGAAAAGAACGATTTTGAAATTCCAGAAGAAAACGAAAATGAGGACAGAATTCAAGAGGATGAATATGGTAAGATGAACGTTTATTCGTTTGTCTCACGATGGAATCGCTTTGAGTTGTTGATCGCGACGTTTCGACTGCAATACTGCTAGTCTTCATCAGGCGATGAGGTCAATTGTTTACGTGTCGCTATTTGTAGCATGATGGTTCGCTGCTATTGGTGCATTTCGATCCTCATTATTATTCCGACTATTAGATGTTGTTCCCTCACAGGTCCGTTTTGTGGTTGGTCGGCTGTTGTGCTTTCTGATCGTAGGTATCCAAGCTTCTGGAATTTCGATTCCGCTATCTCTATTGATGTTATTAGGATGAAGTCTTATATGGATAGCCTCTTTGACCCTACGTGTGTACCAGTGAGGGTCACGATCAATAAACTTAACTTCTTTCCAAATAGGAAGATGCCCCGTTTCGTTAGCGTGTTCCGAAACTGCGGAGGTTTGTGTACGAGCAAGCCGTATATCTCTGTCGTGTTCTTTTATCCTGTCTTGCATCGCTCTCCCTGTTTCCCCGATGTATACTTTGCCGCACTCACATGGAATTTTATAGACAAGGATGAATATGATTGACAAGAAACGGTTTTAAGAAAGACTTAAAGCGAACGAGATCTTATCAGACAAAAAGCTTGGATGCGACCAATAAGGCTGCGCGGAGAATGGAGAAGAGGGAGATTAAGCCACTGACGCTCTCCGTACTACAATGGAAGTAAGGTTTATATTTTTTCGACTAAGATTCAGCTAATTTGCATCGTAACATTTTTTTTATAATTTTTTGTCTCGAAACAAAATATCTAAGCCTCAATTTATGGCGCCAATTAACGCGCTTTTGGAAAAATAGCAAAGACAAAAGCTCTGCTATCCACACCACTCTCCTGTCCTCGCCATTTCTCCGTCTACGCCATTGTTCACTTTATGCCATTCCACACGCCCTCCCCAGTTCTACCGTTCTCGCCATTCCAGTGTCCCCGCTGTTACTTTCTTCTTGTTATTCCACTGTCCACGCCATTCTAGATTTGTTTTCCAATTTAGGGATCGTTTGCGGCGCTGTACAGGTGTGGCCTGCTTAGTGCTTTCGATGACAACCTTCCGAGACTCCTATTCATCCAAAATTAAAATATATATCTACTAGTAATGCTAAACACTGGCTGTAAATATATGATTTTTTTTGGCGGAGGTGGGGGGGGGGGGGGGGGGAATTCAAGTTACTAGGGGCATTTGACTATTCACCTTTATATGTAAGAATTTGGGACCCAGTACTTAGGGTTCCCTTAGTATCCCGCGATCGGATTCACCTAAGTTAATTGCCTAAAGGTATCGCCATACACCCTCTTATAAGAAGAAAATCAGGCACCCTCCTCCTGTTTCTCGCCTCTCTTGCACCCTTCACACTCCTAGCAATGCAATAACATTTGTCATGCAGTTTGCGCTTGTCATGTCACAGTCGGCGGAGATGCATTCAGCCGCGACCGGATGACAACGAAATACTTTTTGCTGCCTGAAAAATCGTCCTTTTCATTTTTCCTTAGCTTTCGGTCGATTTTCCTCTAATCAAGTTGCTGTGTCGTGTAAAATGGCTACTGGTAAAATGCCGAAAGACATTGATGAAATCGAAGATTTGATGGAGATGTTTGAATCGATGTCAGCGCTTGGTATTTCGTGTGAAGGACTTAAAACGCTGGAGGAAATGAAAGCTCGAGTAAAGGAACAATTGCACCAGTCACAAACAAAGCACAGATGGATTGCAAGACAGGTATAATTACCAAATTCAAATAATAATTTTAGTGAAGAAATACACTGATATACTTCGAAAAGCAAACTAAGCATTAACATTACAGATATTACAAAGCAAGTGGAACCACTCAGTTCGGAGCAGACGAGTGTTCCCTTTGGCGTCGTTGTATCCCATGTAAGGTTGTATATTGCATTCAGTTTTACGTCGATATTTGGTCATAAACTTGCAAGAAAGGGTCGTTTTGTTCGGAAATAATGATACTGAGACTGGGTACAGTATCTTGGTACCCAGAGCTTGACGTTCCACGCAATCGCAACGATGACGGATTTCTTGATATTCTCAGCCCGTAACGGAATTTAAGTATTTATACTGACATTGTATAATCCAGTAGGCATAAACCGAATTGTTTAAATTGAAACTGAGACGCAGAAATGAGTGTCCTTCAGAGGCTGGCATCCGCACGCTGAGGTGATAGATGTTTAGGTCTCACTGGGGAAGATTGTTCATCAATTTCTTCATGTAAGGAAGTGTTTTAAACAACATTATAGAGGGGAGGTTTCATTGTGCCGCATATATTTCAACTTTTGGCTTTTTATATTGAATGCAAAACCATCGATAATGGTGTAAAAGCGCCTTTGTGTGAGCGGTTATTCAAATTTGGTGGTTTTATGAGCAGAGACGCGACCGGCTAACAATGCTTGCATATTTTGTTTACACACCCGAATATGCATGCATTTAGGCCCGCATCAATACCTCTTTGCAGTTTCTAGATACAGCTGTAGATATGAGTTTCCTTGCTAAAATGTTGAGTTTGTGTTTTCAGTTCGTGCTTTTCACTTTATCGGTGCTTAATTAAAATTTAGTTGTTCAAGTATGTCATTATTCTACCTTTGATATACCCTCTGTCCTCGATTTTTAATTGGCAATGCATGATTCAGTTGATAAGACATCTGAGTGAACGTCTTCCAGAAATAGAACAATTGTTTTAACCAATGTAAACAATATATTTGATTGTCTAAGAAAAGTATCCCGAAAAAGAGAATAAGCAAATAACGAGTGCCTTAGCATTCTAGACTTATTTAGCATTCTTTTTTTTAATAGTTTGGGAGGACAGGTATTGAAAAATAAACAGCAATATAGCTGCTGTTTCTGCTCTATGTTGCTTGATTTGACTGATAATCTAGCCAGAACGTCATGGTAGCCCACATATAGGTCAAGAACGTCATGCTAGCCCACATATAAGGCACTAATGTGAAGGTAAGTGAGTACAAGTGAAGGGAAGTGAGTACAAATGAAGGAAAGTGAGTACAAATGAAGGAAAGTGAGTACAAGTGAAGGAAAGTGTGTGTTAGTGGAGGTAGGTGCGTTAATCAGTTGGTGTATATATTCATATAGGATTGTAATGTTATTAGTGCCGTATATGTGGGCTAGCATGACGTTCTTGCCGATAATCTCACGCAAATTTAATTCTCAGTGTTAAAACACGATACAATAACTAAAAGAAACACACTTCTTTTAGCGCAATATCTTACACTGGAAACTGCGATGAACTGATTATGCCCATCCGTCATTGCGTCAATTCGCTTGAGAATTTCATCTAAGTGACTTCTGTGAAAAACGTCTGTTAATTAGTAGAAAGGGGCACAATTGGTGGTCCGTTGACCACCATCAACATATTAGCGGCACAAACGAGGCACTGCCATCTTAATGTATATGTACAACGCTTGTCCATTGTGTTTCACTCACCTGGACCCCACGAGAACCGCCATACGCCAACTCTGTATTTTCTCAAATATGGGAACCATATTTTGGCCTATATCACGTAAAAACTTGTTTACAATTCTAAATCTAACCTTTAACTGAACGTAACGTTAAGCCGCAATCCAGTTCTAGACCTTGTGTGACTTTCTTTCGGTCCTTCCTACAGGCCTTCTCGATTTTGTCTGATGCAAAAGATGAAGAAGCCAAGAAAAGACAAGGGCTACTAAATTTTTACAACGAAGCAGAGAGCTTCATGGAAAAAATGGATGGCAGCATTTTTGCTTTGCTGCAGCAGAATGTGGGCAATATTAAAGGGAAAATGAAAAATCACAATGTGCAACTGCAGCAGAAGGGATACTTCCTTCTTGTGGCAGGTAGGAATAGTCTTACATTTAATTAAAAAACTTAAGCTCATCCTTTGCTCTTCACCAAAGGATGCAAAGTTCCCTTCTATCATTTTTATTTATAATTTCCAATCTAAGTTACTGAATTCCTGGCTTTCGTATTGGTTTACCACTCACAGCCTATCAGCGAATAATCCTGTTTTTTGTCTTATAACGAAATAAAATGCCATGTCAGCGGCCCCCTCGTACCATGGGGAGGATGAATTTTGTTGTTTGTCCTAGGGTAAAACTGTTCACCACGTAGCAAACGTCTTGTCCAAAAACAAGGTAAACAATTAGCAGCGATTATGGAAGTGGAGAATTTAATAAAACATTTATTCCACTCTGGCTTGTTAAATCAACTCGGCGAGTTATTTATCATCTCGTTTCCAACCCGGCCTGGTGGTATACTCGGTCAACTAACCGTGCTCTACCTGGATTTTGTTAGAGGGGACAAAACCTCCACTATGCAGTTTTAAGACCTGAAAGAATAACTTAGCATTGGTTTACCAATACCGAAAATAATATTTCATGGCATGGTGAGGGGCGCAATGGTATCAGTAGTGGTTGACTAGTTGGACATTTGATCAGAAGATCCTAGGATCGGGCTTGAACTTTGCATCCTGTTGTGTTCCTGACACGTTTCAAATTAATTTCACACTATGGCAAGCCGATTATAGCAAAATTCAAAATGATTTCTTAACCATTCAATCTTTGTTTTAAAGACAATTCAATGCACATTTCAGACAATTCAATGAATGCTTCATTCAGTTCAATGCATATTCAATTCAATGCTTCATTCAATTCAATGCATATTCAATTCAATGCTTCATTCAGTTCAATGCATATATTCAATTCAATGCCCCATTCAATTCAATGCATATTCAATTCAATACCCCATTCAATTCAATGCCCCATTCAATTCAACGCTCCATTCAATTCAATGGTTGACCACGTCTCTCTCTCCAGAACAAATCTCAGAGAGTCTGGGAACGAGAATGTAAATGATGTTCAACGCCATATTGAAATAGGAAAGTACTGTAGAAAGTAGTTGCTTTGTATGCTAAATCGGAGGGATAATGGAATCAGATAGTGAGTCGTTCAATTTAGAAGACCCACCGATGTTTCTAAATTCTGTGTTAGAAAAAGCAGAGTTGATTTGCCGTGAAGAAAACGTAGACTCGAGCGCAGTGGAAACCCGTCAGTGTAAAAATATAAAACGAAGACTACGCACAGCGGACTGCAGACTGCATATAGGGGTACAAGGCAGACTAGGGGTAAAATGCAGAATGAAGACCATAGAGTGCAGTCTCACTGCAGACCAGGGGGAAAATGAGAGAAAAGACAGCTGGAACTGCGCCTGCGTTCGTAGAAGTTCATAGAAATTATTAAAAACTATTTAATGTCGTCAAAATGTTTGCAATTTTTTTTGGCTTCCTAATCGGAAAGTTTGTTTACTAATTGATAAGTAGAAAAGTCTTTCCACCAAGGATTGTCCGGAAAAACGTTGTTCATAGAACAGTTTTGCTTCAACTTCAAGCTGTAGATCATTCAGAATTTGATCGACTACGCAAAACAACCTGTGTAATAGCGAATAAGCTCGGACGGGAATAAATGTAGAGCTAAATATCTTATTAATCAGGACCTTAGTGTACCAAAAGATCGCTTTTTACAAATAAACTTTATTTGTGAACTAGCTGAGGTAAAAGTCAAACCCCGCCGGCTACATGTAGTTCCCGGGCGGTCACTCATCCAACTACTAACTTCGCTCATCGTACGGACAGAAGTAACTTATGGTACCTTGATCATAGAACCCCCCCCCCCCCCCCCCTCGGGATCATGGACTGGTATCTAATAATTCAATCAGTTAAAATATTTACCTTTTGCTTTCCATTTTCGTCTTTTTTTTCGGATTTTTTATAATGTACATTGGGCTTGAAAAAATTTTGTGTGGGAGTAACGGAGTGAAATGTCTACCATAATGAAACATTCTTCCGATCAGCGAAGTTAAGCCCTGTTCGGCGGGGTTAGTACTTGGATGGGTGACCACTCGGGAATTACATGTAGCCGGCGGCGTTTGAATTTTACCTCAGCTAGTTCGCAAATAAAGTTCATTTATAAAAAAGCGATCTCTTGGTACACTACAGGTTCCGATTAATGAGATATTTAGCTCTACATTTATTCCCGTCCCAGCTTATTCGCTTATTATAACACAGGTTGTTTTGCGTTAAGTCCGATCAAATTCTGAATAATCTACGGCTTGAAGTTGAAGCAAACCTGTTTTATGAACAACGTATTCCGGACAATCCTTGGTGGAAAAACTGTTCTACTTCTCAATTAGTAAACAAACTTTCCACTAGGAAGCGACAAAAATTGCAAACATTTTGACGATTTTAAATAGATTTTAATAATTTCTGTAAACTTCCACGAACGCAGACGTATTTCAGGCTGTCTTTTCTCTCATTTCCCCCTGGTCTGCAGTGCAGTCTGCGGTCATATTGCATTTTACCCCTAGTCTTCATTTTACCCTTAGTCTGCAGGCTGCATTTACCCTCAGTCTGTATTTTACCCCTGGTATGCGGTCTGCAGTCCGCAGTCTTTGTTTTTCACTGACCAGTTTCCACTGTGCTCAGAATCTACGTTTTCCTCGCGGCAAATTAACTGTTTTTTTCCAACACAGAATTAAAAAACATCGGTAGGTCTTTTAAATTGAACGACTCATTATCTGATTCCATCATCCCTCCGATTTAACGGAAATAGCATACAAAGCAACTACTTTCTACAGTACTTCCTTATATTACATTCTCGTTTCCAGATTCTCTGAGATTTATTCTGGAGAGAGAGACCTGGTCAACCATTGAATTGAATGGAGCATTGAATTGAATGAAGCATTGAATTGAATATGCATCGAATTGAATATGCATTGAATTGAATGGGGCATTGAATTGAATATGTGTTGTATTGAATGAAGCATTGAATTGAATGAAGCATTCATTGAATTGTCTGAAATATGCATTGAATTGTCTTTAAAACAAAGATTGAATGGTTAAGAAATCATTTTTGAATTTTGCTACAATCGGCTTGCCATATCACACCAAACGACATGATATACATTCTTATAATACTAGAACGACGCTTTGAGGTTAACCTGCGATTTTTGTCTTTGAAATTAATCTAGACATTTAACTAAACGTGCGCTTATTTCCTCCCTTCTCTAGTCTTGCTTGCTTACTTGCCTGCTTGCTTGCTTGCTTTGTTTCTTTCTTTTTTTTTTTTCATTCGTTTTCACGTTATTCATCTCGCCCAATGAGCTAGTGCCTCCCTCATCTAAGTCGACATAGCGTTCATCGACCGGGTGTTTAACCATAAGCTAATCTTTATATGTTAAAAGGAGAGACAGGCTCCGGGAAAAGCACCTTAATAAATCTTATTCTGGGAGAGGAGCTTCTTCCGTACTCAGTTCTCAGCACAACTTCCACCATTTGCGAACTAAAGTATGGAGAACAACGCAGGATTTTAGCTCACTTTAAAGACAAGGATCCTGACACAGGACTCCCAACAAAGGTCATCAATTTGCGAGAGCATTCGACCGGTTCCACCGAGCAGACCTACCTTCAGCAGATCTCTCCTTATGTCCACGTGAAGAGTGAGCGCGAGAAAGGCTCCATTTACAAAAAGATTGAACTCTTTTGGCCTCACAGTCTATTAGAGGTAGGTACGTAATTATCAAAAAGGCTAATGTAATGCGAATTCTTTTCATGTATAGCTCTGACTTAAGTGTCCATCAGTATCACAACAAAAGCGCATACGGATAGAAGCAACTTCTAACACAGGCCTATGATTTTCTAAGCGATTTCACTCAGGTTGACATTTTTGTGTTTCTGATGTTTCAGTAGGTGATGATTTCTGGGTAAGCAAGGGGTTTTGAGTATACGGTACATAGGGTTTTTACTATTGGGACGCAGTATTTTTGAAGGTTGTATGGTTATTTAGTGTATAATTTGTTTTAAGCAGAAGAATTGAAATCTAAGATTTCTGTTTTATAGTTTAGTATACATGTCTTAAAAATCTATACTTTAAAAAGTAGTACACTATATTAGCATTGAGGCAAACGTTATGGGTA
This sequence comes from Siderastrea siderea, assembly GCA_964030785.1. Classification (NCBI taxonomy): domain Eukaryota; kingdom Metazoa; phylum Cnidaria; class Anthozoa; order Scleractinia; family Rhizangiidae; genus Siderastrea; species Siderastrea siderea. The sequence goes on from OZ034975.1 coordinate 8,467,674, forward strand.
CGGGTTATTTTATATAGCTCACTGTCTTTAAATGAGACTTCGTTTGTGTCAATTTTCACCTAAACAAATAAGTTGATCAATTGATTGATTTTGGTACACCTTTCGTTTTTTTTTTTAATTTTAGAACGGCGTGGTTATCATTGACAGTCCTGGGGTTGGCGAGTCTGATATTATGGACGAGATAGTCACACAGTATCTGCCTCAGGCTTTCGCCTTCATCTACGTCATCAACAGTGCCAATGCTGGAGGAGTTCAGAAAGATAGGGTAAGTCTTAATTAACTCCTTGGAGAGATCACCCTTGCGATGACGCTGACTGACACATGCACACATACAGTCCCCACTCACCAACCCATGTTTTGAAAACTTCTTGAGATAAAAGACGGGAAAGGTATTTTTCATAACATTTATGAAGCACATTGAACATTTTTACTGATCCCAAATCTCTCCCTTCTTTCTGAGATTCAACTCTAGTTGTTTTTCTCTTATTTTAGTTTGCCTTTTTGCATTTGCTACATGTACATCGCTTAACAAGAAAATAAACGAATAGCGTGGGAAAAGAGGTGAAAGTCGTTAGAAGGGAAAAAGTCACTAAGCCCTTGTTGTGGTTCTGATTCGACTAAAGTAACAAAGCAAACACGTATGGATAAAATCATGATGTCTTGGACCTTCAAGAAGAGATATTCAAACCAGTCTAGACTTTCTCAAACGTCCTTCGCTTCTCATTTCCGGTTCCGGTGGTAGGCCCGTGCGCAAAGGACTTTAATCACTTGCAGCGCGCCAAATATACAGGAGGAATTTTCCTCCTGTGGATCTTATCCAATCAGAAACAGTGTTACGGACGCGCCGTCAATCAAACTGGCTCACGCCACATGAAACGTGAGTACGTGACTGAGCTGTTTTAATCAAACTTTATCGAGAGACTTCTTTTGATCGCTCCGTGTTCACGGTCTATTATACATGGCCTGAATTCAACTGCAAAGCCGAGTATAGTGACTATAGGAATCAAGTCTTCATTGTTTTAGTTATGCTTAAAAGAAAATCATTTGCAACTTGTCTCAAGTCGAGTTAGATTTTTGGCACAAATCCGTAGAAAACAATATTCAACCCGTCGGTAATTTTAAATCTTAGCTTATGCTTAAGCTCATATATAAAGTTTAAGGATATTTTAGTTTTCGCAAACCCAAAACCTAAACTTTCAGGAGCGAAAAAAAACAAACAAACAAACAAACAAACAAACAAACAAAAAACTAGAGTGAGATTAGAAGCGTAGAACTCGGCGTAGCAAAAATATGATACGTAGTTCGTCGCTTGAAGTTGAAAAATTTGCTCACTTCTCATTTCCGATGGCGCTTCACGCTCTCGCGCTTTGAAAAAAAATTCCTGAGTTCGACCTGTGGGCAAGGCTAAATTTGTCGTATTTAAAATAAGTTTGCTCTGATCATCGTAACATTTATGCTTTATTCATTTACAATTTCGATAGATTTTGTTGGAATCGCCGTGGAGTAAACAAAGCTCGTCTCTTCGATGTTGACACTTTTTCAGGTCGGGCCGTCGATTTGTTTTTCGTCTGACAGTTTAGTCAGACGCTTCACGCACGTAGAACCAAGCTTTTCTCTTGTCTCTGAGAAATTTCCTCACCTTAAAAACCCTCTTTGCGAGGGTTCGGTTTCGACCCGAGCAGCTTCGCCAAATATAATCTGAAAGCGATTCTCCGCTTGCGCTGCCAACACACGTCCGAGAAGAAGTTTCAAATTTAGAGAAGTCTTCATCTTCTGCGAACCTGTCAATAATCTCATTAGGGCAAGGTTGTCGACTAATTCACTGCATTGTTGCCAAATATTTTCGGCAACAGCAACATGAACAAACGTTTTGGTTGGAATACCTATAAACTTTCCGTTACGCGAAAAGTATTTGACAGATCCGCCCACAAGACAAGCGACTGACACGGTACCAAAAATAGTTCCTGTCAAAATGACGTCACTTGATGCGATTTCCTGCAAGAGAAACAAGTCGAGCTCCCGCTCCCTCGCGCTCGGTATTTTGGGGTTTCACGCTTCCGAAATCGCGCTTCCAAAAAAAAAAAAATCTCTGAGCTCGACTTGTGGGCAAGTCTAAAACCAGTCTTGCTCTTGATTTTCAGCTCGAAAAGCTGCTACAACAAGTGAGAAACATGTCGCTTGAGGATCAAGGGGAATTTTCGTCCCAGTGTGCTTTGTTTGTATGCAACAAGTGGGACCAAGTGCCAGCGGAAGAAACTAAAGACGTTAAGAATCACGTGGTGGAAAAACTAAAAAGGTGCTGGCCTGGCCTTGATCCAGAGTCACAGATCATCTACATGTCAACCATGAAAGCCAGCAGAGCACAGGACCATGGTTTAGTCACCGAAGACTTTTCCTCTCTGATGAATTCTATGAGGTCTATGGTCCTAAAAAGCGTCGATGCAAGAATTGAAATTCATTGGAAGTAAGCAAAAGTGCGCCTTTTTTCAAATTATTGGCGCAGTAGTGTAAGGATCATGGTTTCTGACTAATTCGGTAGCAATATCGATAGTGAGGATCGTATCCGTAGGTTCAGTGGTTCCAGTCCAACGGTCTCTGCATCGTGTTGTATTGTTTTCTAAGACACGTAATTTTACTTCACATTGTCCACCTCTACCTAGGTGTATAAATGGTTATACAATAACGTCTCAATAAACCACTTGGGATGTTGGAATAACACTCTAAAATATTGTAAATCACTCGCCTTCGGCTCGTGACTTGCAATTATCTCTTCTCGTGTTATTCCAGCACCCCGCGTGGTTTATTGAGCTCATAAACCATAGAAATGTGTGGTATAGCGCTTAAGTATCAAAGAACGTTTAGGGCGAATCCAAACAAAATGCTGGGCCTTGCGACGGACCAGCTTCATACTGCAGGCGGGAATAGAAATGCTCCCGGTCATTTCATGCTGCACGGAAACCTGATTCAGCAATGAAATAATTTTTATCTATTAGTTCGCATCATACAACATAAACAGATGGATGCATGTCTAAAGTCAATTGTGTGTGTTTTTTTTAGATGGCTGGATTATCTTCTTTCACGGATAATCTTTCAAGCAAAGGCGTTTGTGAAGAACGCTTCCAAAGGTAGGGAAAAGGTGGGCAAGGAGATCAAAGCTATTCTTTCCCGTTTGGATTCAATTGAAAAACAACAAAACAAAGTTATCAGAGATCTCCACGAGTATTTAGACGAACGTGCTGATGGTGCTATGCGGGAGCTCTCCAAATACATTTCGTCTGGAGAAGTAAAAGAACGTTTCACTAAGTGGACCTTGGATGAAGTTCCGAAGGCGGAGAGCCCCTGGGAAGTGACCGAAAACCAAATAACAAAGGTACTGTCAAACCGGATTCACGAATTCATACAACAATGGGAAGAAGATAACAGAGTTTTTGCAAACGCCCGTGAGTCACTTGTGAGACACTTTCAAGAGCAGTATAATTTGGTGGAAGACCAGTTGCGGAATCTTCAAGGAGCTGTTACGTCTGACAACCTTGATGTTCAAACTATTTGTGATCCTGAAGCCTCTTTAACTATGACTGAAATGGTCACCATTGCTGTCACCAGTCCAATCTGGTTTCCAATTGGTCTGGCCGTTTTAGTGTTGGGTGCTCCTTTTGTTGGCATCATGGCTGTTAAAGACAAGGTGCAAGATACGATGAGACTAAAAAAGTACGAAGAAGACAAGTGCGCTTTTATGGCCAAAAAATCCGCAAACTATCTCGATGTTGTCAAAACCGGACTTGCACTTAAAACGTTCGTGAAGGATCAAATGATAGAAGCCAACCTCTGCCTGAAGCAAATTGAAGCCCGTATCCCAGAACTGATCCAGGCCGACAAGAAGCTATATCAACAACTCATTGATGAAACAAAATCACAGAAACAAATGCATGATCTCTACCAACCCGTAATGGTTGAGGCTTCTGATATTCGAGGAAGGCTGGCTCTATTTGGAATAAGAGAGGTTGGGGTCATGGACATCAGTGATGAGGAGCTAGACTGGAAAGATGACGGATCTCTTCTTGGCCGTGGTATGTCAGGTGTTGTGTACCAAGGAAGGATGACAAGACATGGAGTCGACCAACCAGTGGCACTGAAGGTGTGCAACGAAGTGTTAGATGCCAAGAACGCAAGCAGATTCATGGTGGAGGTCGAACTGCTGAGGTAAGCAAATCTGTCTACTTTAACGCTTATTATGCAGTGCAATAAGTGATCACTATTTGATTTATCCACTTCGTGTCCAAACATGCACTGTCAAAGGAGCAGTATACGGGCATTCTGCTCGCGTTTGTACCCCTCTGAAAAGCCCATAGTCACATTAAAGTAAATGAAAACCAAAAATACTGGTCCATTTCTTGTTCAAACACCATACTTAATCAGTGAAACTAGTAACAAGTGTCTTTGGCCACGCATAGCCAGGATGGAAATGGCTTACGACTTGTATTTTGCAAGAATAATTGAAAACTTATTATGGTTTGCTCTCCGTGCAAAAATTCACTTAATATCTTCATCTATAAGTGTTCCAGGAGCATTTTGTATATGAGGGAAGACACTTCATCATAATTTTAGCAAAGTTTTCATGAAACGCGAACAAAATCCCAGTGATACAGCCCCCTTTAAGCATACATATGTAGACTACATTGGGTATAGCGGTAAGGTCGTAATATTCTTGGGTCTTTCTAAACAAAATAAAAATTTCAAGTGGTCAGAAATATGAAGTTAGGCTTGACGTGTGATGTTCATCTAATTCGCTGCCCCAATTTGTTGTTTTATTACATTCTTTTGATTCTATCAGTCAATTAACAACAATTTTCTTTAAAACAAAAAGAAACAGGGCCGTCACCTCAAGCGAATATCATGGGGCGATTTTGTTTTACCGTCGAACTTCATTATGAGCTCTTTCAGGGATCAAATATCATCCGATATGCTCTAACCACAAGAAGCCAACATTAAAGGACACGCTGTTTTTAATTAACGCGTGTGTTTTACCGCCACTGTGATTGGTAAACGCTCATCCTATTCCCTTGATTGGATTGCTGTTCTTGCAGCCTCAGCTCTGCATGAATAGCACTTCCTTAGCGTTTGGTCAACCAAATTTGTATACACTGCAGATTAACGTGGGATCATTGTAACTGGCAGCCCCGCTACTTTGCTTGTGCACTTTTGTAATCACTCCTTTTTGTGAACTTGGAATGTTGTTGTTTAAAAAAGGGTTCTCCTTCTCCTCGTCAGAAAATTAGACCACCCTCACATTGTGCAGTTATATGGCACTTCGCTGCTCAAGGATATGAACACCTCTAAACTGATCTTGGTCATGGAAAAATGTAAAGGAAACTTGAAGAGCCACATCTCGCAACACCCTGAATCCGTTCCGGGAAAAGCAGAACATCGACAGACTGAAGGCGGAGGACTAAGCGCACCTCTGGAAGCCTGTTCTCGGGGTACTGTCATCCGAGAAGTATGCCGATGGGTCAAAGAAATCACCTCTGCTCTGGCTTACATACACAAACAGGGAATTGTCCACAGAGACCTCAAGTTAGAGAACATCTTGGTATGAAACTTAAAATGGTAGATTTAAGCATATAAAAACACGTATTTAATGAATCCATCATGTCGTGGGATACCTGTGTGAAAGTGATAGTACTGAAAGCACATGAATGTTCGACCCTTATCTTGCCCAAAAAGAAGGTGGCGTGCAACTCGTGAATAATTGGTGTAGGATTTGTCATAATTTTGAGACAAGGCAAATTGCACCAAATGTGCCGTTGATGTTTGGGATGTAATAGGTAGTATGAAAAGGTTTGAATGCAAAATAATATGAAAAATCTCACAGATCGAAATGAGTTGAGGCTACCCATTTGACAGAAAGACATATAAAGAACAGGAAAAAAGACAGGTTGTGAGGTGTCAAGAATATATTGGAGTGCGTTTAAGAACGGTGCTCCTAATGCAGAGGTATTTTCGCAAAGGTTATGACTACGGGGAAAAGCAGATCTTAGCAAAGGTTATTGGAATCTTAAAAGAAAAATGTGCGTAACCACGCAACCATAATTCTTAAAAAAACCGTTAAAATACAAAGAATGTATGGTATTTTCTTTCCAACTTTAAGCTCAATTATCTCTGAAAAATGCGTGGTTACACTTAATTTTCTTTTTAGATTCTGAAAGCCCTTGCTAAGATCTGCTTTTTCCATCTAGTCATAAACCGCGCAAAAGTACCTTTGTATTAGTAGGCAAATTCCTTAGGAAACCCTTATATCTCGGACCAGATCCGAGATGCGCAGTAGCAAAAGGAAGCACCGTCCTTTGGAGAAACTATTGGGTTTATTTTTGTTTTTTGGGCAGTCAGATTCTGACTGGTATTTTTATAGTTGAACTTAAAGATAAATGATATTCACCAGTTTTCTTTTGGTTGAGGTAAAATTGGAAGGACTGTATTCTTCCTACAGTGATTACTTTTATTTCTATTGAAGGTATCAGAGGACAATTCAATGAAAATCACTGACGTCGGTGTATCCAAACCAGCAATAGACATCACCGGTACTCTTGCTGGAACACCTGTCTACATCGCACCCGAGGTGTTTCATTCCGAGAGGTATGATTGCAAAGCAGACATCTACAGCCTCGGCATAATCTTGTGGGAGATGTGGTATGGAAAGTTGGCCTTCGCCGACGTTCTGGAGAAAACGCTGGACGGTTTCTTTGCCTTGGTGGAAGAAGGCTGCCGTCCAGAACATGTGAAAGGATACAAGCAACCTCCTCCCCGCTGGGAAAAGCTCATGAATCTGTGTTGGAATAGATGCCCAGACAAACGCCCCACAGCCAAAAAATGCTACGAAGAAATAACTACACTTTCTGCAGAGGTTTAAGCCCATTACAACCTTTCGCAAGCCTAAAAACTAACTAGGTGTTACTTTAGAAACCAGTGATCTCATATCATATCGGAAATATTTTTAGCGTGGGAATCGTCTTATTTTGTAAATTACCTTCCATGATAAGTAGTTACAGAAAGGATTTCCGGTTATCGCTTGGGCCTTTACGGTGGCATAACAGTAATAATGCCGGAGAGGGGTGGGGGGAGAACCCTTTCTACCTTCCCTCCCTGTCCCCTCCCCTACCGTAATTTGTTCCTTTTTGGCACCTTGAGCCAAAGAGTGTATGGTAATTTTTTCATTTTATTTCTGATGCCGAAAGTGAGAGCAACCATTCGAATTAAACACCTTTATTACTTTTGATAACAGGAACTGATTTAATCTCAAATTGGTGTTGGCAGTATTTTGCCTTTTTTTAAGCTGATCCATGATTATAACCAACGGATTTTCAAGTTCTTTCGTGGCATATTGTACTGTGAAACAAATTATATGCCAAAGTATTGTTTACGAAGTGATCTTGTAGAATAGTTTCATAGAAGAACGAGTTTACAAAACCCCCTAAATACAGACCAAAAAAATTGTCTACTGAAGCCTTATTAACTCAGTAATCTTGTAGAATAATTTTATGGAAAGGTATGGATATGTATGATTAGGAGCTAAGCCCAGTTTCAGAGGGTATAAAAGGTGTTTAATTTATCTAAACTCTACCACAGGGAGTCAATAGTTGCTAACTGAGAAATCATCAGGAATGTCAAGCTCTTGTTTCCCTATTGTTTAATTAAAACAAAAATGCGGCTGGCGCAGACGAACCCTGGCAGGCTACCTGCCCAGGTGTCCGAAGTGGTGTTGTCGAGCGTTTCAGTAGATGTTGAGTTTGTCTCTCTTTAAACTTCTCAGTATTCATATTTACCATCAAATCAATAACATCGGCGATGTTTTCAGCGTCAGCGATTTTGCCTTATATGTAGCTTGCGTTGTAAGCGTATCCGTTTTTGAATAACTTTTTCGCTGTTTGGCTACGTAAAAATTGGCGCTAGTGCAAAAAATGAAAGAAGCAATGAGGGTAGGGGAGGCAAGAAAAGGACTCCTCCCCCCCCCCCTCCTCCATTCGCGCTTTTTTTTCTGCGCTCGCCCCAATTTTTGCACGGCGAAAAGCGAAGAATGTTTCAAACCTGCAGAAAGCCCCGCGAAAACGCTTGCTACGCCGACTACATTAGATGGATTCCATTCCCAAGGACATAGAATAGTGGAATTGAGTTTTAGTTAAAAACCTCTGCTTGGCGAAGTGAAAAATATTAAGCGATTTGCAACACAAGGTTCTCTGTGGCTTCGACTTCCAATACGCACCTTTGTTTTAATTTTAGTTGAGTGGCATTCTCGCTAAAAGCGGTCCACTCGATTTCGCGACCAAAACTAGTTTTCCCTTATTTTTTGTTTGTGAAAAGGGTTTGGTACACATGTATCAAAACCACTTTATTTATTTTCCAATTCTTTATTTTTGCTTTGCTACAAGCCAAAAACCAATTTTGCCCGCAACGAGGTTTCCGGCGGTGATCAAAAGGCTGAAATTTATGGATTTTGAGAGGCGCGCTACGGCCAACTAAATGCAGCTGACGAAATTTTGCCTTGACCTAGTATCTAAGATACACCGACAAGGTTCGCAGACAAAATGTGGAAAAGTTGATAAATTTTTGAACGAGTTAGGTAAAGTCAAAGACAACCTACTCTAAGGCCTATAATGAGATCCCAAAAATAGGCTAAATACAAGAAACCATTTCGTATCGTTTGCGGCCTAAATTGGGTTAAAAAACAACATCACAGCAAAGTTCTTACCTTATTTAATCAATTTGTAAGCTCAAACATGCGGGTATCTCCCTGGATCACAAGCGAAAACAAGTTAGAACTCCGCCATTAACAGCGTGTTAACGTAAATATCGCTCGTGACAAAGGTCATTTACATCACCCTAGAACTTGGCAAAAATACTTTATTCGGGGATCCTAACCCGTTGCTGTCCACCAAAATAAATGTCTGCAGCTTCCTTTAATGCTCGTACATCTAATTTTGATCCAGAACAGGATGAAAGTTGCGTTAAGTTGAAAAATATTCATGGCGGGTGACGCTCAACAAAGTAAACAACGTCGGGTATCGTAGTTGATCCAGATTTTTGCTCCGGTGAGGCATACAAAACTTTTCAAGATCCCTAGAAGAAGAAGAGAAGTTATGTAGTTGAACTCTAACAATGAATTTAGACTGTTCAACACCTCCTGCAACTTAGACGCAGCCGAGGCAGAAAAATATAATTTGAAAAGTTGCAACGAAAATCGTGCTAGTTGTCCAGACTCACCTGGGAACTGGCCCGCCAGAAGATGAAATGAAATTATTTTCGACTAAGTCGCCTGAGTTTCCGTTTTAGCCTTGGGTCTAGTCGTTCGGTAATGGACTGTAGGAATCTTCTTTTCAGTATAAAGAGAAATTGTGAAGTTCGCAGTAGTTGGAATTACTCATCTCAGAAGACTTGGGACGACTGCGACGTTTGCTTACGTCACAATTTGTCACACAATCTTATCAATGTCGCGCGACTAACTTAGTAGCAAGCGAAAAGAGAAATTTTAAGAAAATCGTTTGCGATTTAGGCCCTGTGCACTTTATGATAATTTATGGAAAGTAGTGAACAGGTTTCATCTAGCAAGTGAGAGAAAAAAGGTGCGAGTGTGACGTGGCGCATTGGCGTTCACCCAAAATATATAGAGGACATTACACGATGGCGCGAAGGTAGGAATTTTATTTTCGAGTGGTAAAATATTGTCTTCTACCACGAGAAAATAAAATTCATATATTCAAGCCACCATGCAATTTTCTTTTTATTATAATGAGAAGAGTATTTTTGCACATGATTGAGAGAATAAGAGAGTGTAAGAGCGGAAAATATCAGTCGCCCTGACGTCATCGATATCCTCACTAGTGAGGATATGGAAAATACGCCACTCGATTCCCAGATGTAGTTTCGTGTGAACTTTACGAGTGGTCTACTTTCCACGTTTGAGCTTACTATATCATAAAGAGAAATACGTCACAACGGCACGGCACAGTCGTATGTCGGAAATATGAATAGGAAATATCAAATATAGTAGGAAACGTGAGTTGTTCTCTAACTGAGCAGTTGAGAGAGAAAACGTTTCTATACTTACGACTAGTTACGTAAAATAAATCAATCATTAAATAAATATTCATTCCAAAGCCAAGGAATCACCGAACTGGGGAGCACTACCAAACTAAGATATCCTCATCGCCACTTCAAATATTGGGAGGGGTGGTGGTTATTGAACATTCTTCTACCATGTTTCTTGGCTTATTTAATAAAGAGGCTTTCACTTCCCTGGTTTTATAGGGAAGTTCAAAATGCGAACACATGGCATTAAGCAGGGTGACGTGGAATTTAGGTAACGGGCTGAGCCTGACCTGCTCGCACACGTCATAACCATCAAAAGTTATTAAATGATTGAGTCCCGCCTGGCTTACAACCTCATCTATAGTATTCTGCCTTTCCTTCTCATGTAGGTAATTTAATCCATCTTCCATGAGGCTTTCATCTTGAAAAACACGTCTGTTACATCTGAGCCTTTGTCAGCCATTCACTTCTCTCACATCTTCTCTCTCCAACTGTTTCTCTGGCCTTTCTCATGTCCCCTGACACCTGAACTGAATCAGCTATTTGTAGGGTACTCTTTTACCCTCTCCGAAATCCTCGATCCTTTCCTCTTGGTCTCTGAAGTGCCAGCCCATGTCGCACAATTCGATTGTTACTTCATAAACACTTTCCAATTGGGGGGGGGGGGGGGGGCACTTCCTATAGTGGAGTATATGGGGAGACTCCGCCCGAAAAGGGTGACTTTTTGAGCCTGCAGCATAGTGAAAGGTTGGAAAAATCGTTATCTTAGTATTGTTGAGCATATTGAAGGTCAGCAAAGTGCGCTGCTAAGTGAAAGAGAAAGCAGCTAAAGTTAAGTATATAAATGGGTGCCAAATTCTGGCAAAAATGATGCGGAACACACGAAAGTTAAGGGCCTTTAGTAACCGACTCTGGGTGACTGAAAGCCCAGATACAAATGTCGCGACAATAAGATATTTTACTTTTTTGGCTTATCCTTGAGATATAAACAAGTGCATAAAAAAGGGCTACATTCTTACTCTAGGTTATGAAAAGGGTGCAATTTGGGTGAAAAAACTGCTATATTAAAGAGTAAGGGTTTGAGCCTAGGGGCGGAGCCTCCTCCTGCTGATAGCTTGGATTCTAGTGCCAGTGTTGAAAACGTGGATGCCTAGTCACGTCTTTCATGCAAACCTTCTGACGGTTGGTGTCTTGTCGTGCTGCCCAAATTGGATGTGGTCTTGAGGTCTCTCTGATGTGGAGAACTCACAAAAGCATCCTGGCTCCTAGCATTCAAACAGAGCGTCTTGATTGGAACCTTCAGGATCTTTGTGACTCGGTTTTGTTGCGCTGGCCAATGTGGTGAAGAATTAATGCTCGCCAACTTTCTTTGACAATGTAAAAAAAAGTCACTGCGTTTATTAGAAAATGCAGTCTGGTCAAGCGAGTCACGGAGTGATAAAGATATCAAGGAAGCGTCTATCTTTTCATATATTGTCATTATTTTCTGGATTGAATAAACGATCAGCCACACCTATGCAATTGTTGGCTCGCAGTCGTTGATTTTTGTTATATGCTCTCTTTCAACACCCAAACCTTGTCCAACAATTGAAGTGGTACTGAGGATATCTTAGTTTGGTAATGCTCCCCAGTCCGGTGATTCCTCGGCGTTGGAATGAATATTTATTTAATGATTGATTTATTTTACGTAACTAGTCGTAAGTATAGAAACGTTTTCTCTCTCAACTGCTCAGTTAGAGAACAACTCACGTTTCCTACTATATTTGATATTTCCTGTTCATATTTCCGACATACGACTGTACCATGCCGTTGGGACTTATTTCTCTTTATGATATAAACAAGAGTGTTTTAGTGGAAAGTAGACCACTCGTAAAGTTCACACGAAACTACATCTGGGAATCGAGTGGCGTATTTTGCATATCCTCACTAGTGAGGATATCGATGACGTCATTTTCCGCTCTTACACTCTCTTATTCTCTCACTCATGTGCAAAATACTCTTCTCATTATAATAAAAAGAAAATTACATGGTGGCTTGAGTATATGAATTTTATTTTCTCGTGGTAAAAGACATTTTTATATACATACTGAGATTTACCCACTGAAAAGGCGCGAAATAAATTTTCGTTCACAAGCTGGTCAAAGTAGCTGAAAGCCAATCAAATGTCGCGTATCACTTTTTTCACATGTGAAGAAAGCGATACGTCCAATCAGGTGCCGCGTATCATGTTTTTTGACGTGTGAGCCGTAACAAGGTGATTCTCTGTCAGGCTTTTGCTTTTCAAGTCTCTCACAAGTGTTGAAGTTAATTTTCTTTTAAGCTTAAAAACATGAGCGAGAAGAGATTTGTTGCCCACGATACTTCGGTTGAGGATTATGTGGAAAGTCTCGAAAGCAAAAACACAAAAGAGAAGACGAAGTGAGATGTGAAATTGCTGGAAGAATTTTTGAAAAACGAAAAGAACGACGAGCGAGAAGTGCACACTACATAGCCAGCAGAGTCAAACAAGTATCTTGCGGAGTTTATTCGCTCTGTTAGGCGTAAAGACGGAGAAGATTATGAGCCCTCAATCTTAAGATGTCTTGTTTAAAATGTTGAGAGGCATTTGAAGGAAAATAACTACCCCGTGGTGAGTATCGTCAACGATAAACAGTTTGAATTGACTAGAAGGTGCCTTCAGTCAAAACTTGATAAGATTGCGTGTCAAATTGTGACGTAAGCAAACGTCGCTGTTGTCCCAAATCTTCTTAGATGAGTAATTCCAACTACTGCGAACTTCACAATTTCTCTTTATACTGAAAAGAAGATTCCTACAGTCCATTACCGAACGACTAGACCCAAGGCTAAAACGGAAACTTAGGCGACTTAGTCGAAATAATTTCATTTCACCTTCTGGCGGGCCAGTTCCCAGGTGAGTCTGGACAACTAGCACGATATTCGTTGCAACTTTTCAAATTATATTTTTCTGCCTCGACCGCGTCTAAGTTGCAGGAGGTGTTGAACAGTCTAAATTCATTGTTAGAGTTCAACTACATAACTTCTTTTCTTCTTCTAGGGATCTTGAAAATGTTTTGTATTCCTTACCGGAGCAAAAATCTGGATCAACTACGATACCCGACGTTGTTTACTTTGTTGAGCGTCACCCGCCATGAATATTTATCAACTTAACGCAGCTTTCATCCTGTTCTGGATCAAAATTGGATGTACGATAGACATTCATTTTGGTGGACAGCAACCGGTTAGATCCCCGAATAAAGTATTTTTGCCAAGTTCTAGGGTGATGTACGTGACCTTTGACACAAACAAAAAATAAATCGAAATCGAGTGGACCGCTTTTTATACCTAATCGTACCTTTTTGGTACGCTTCGGCGGCATATCAGGCGAGTTTGGTCGAGCCATGGTTGGTATTTTGGCGAGACGCAGTCGAGCCAAAATACTCATGGTGAGACCAAACGAGCCTGACATGCTGCCGAAGCGTACCAAAAAGGTGCGATTAGGTATTTACCGTACCCAATTCGTCCTAAAACCCGGTCTTATTTTTTCAGTTGCTGTGATCAGTGACAGGCGCTTTAGTCATATAGCGCGTGAACCGTGAGAAGAATAGTGCGTCAATACTCTTCTCTAACTCCTCATCTGTCATTTTTCTAATTCTTTTGTTTGGAGTTTCAAAGTCCAAATTAAGAGAGCAGTTTGGAAAATGCGGCTCCATTTTCAAACAAGAAAGTTTCAACGCTGTCCTGAAACGTACGAACATCACGCAAGCGCCCTCCAGTGTAGCTTAGTCCAATTTTAGCGTGAAATTGTATCTTTTTCTCTGTTAGCGTTAAACAAATTACTCAACAAATGTTATAGTTTTACGTTTCGTTGTATTTCTATTGTAATTTTCATCTCTAAAGACTGCAAAAAAGAGCGAGTTTTAGAAACTGTCCATGATATCGTAGGATATCAGGTCAGTGACTTGATATCGTAGAAAATCATAACATGAGCAAGGCTTCTGACTGGCTAATTCACAATTTGGGTACGGTAATAGCGAGAATGCCACTTAAATGTTCAATGATATCTCTTCCTTTGTTTTGTTACCATTTCCTAGAATTTAAACTTACACTGAGACTACCACAGATGACCTTTCTTAGCGATTTTTGGCTCTAATTTTAAGCTTCTGAAGTGGAACATAAAATATGGAGAAGAGAGGATCATCCTCTCTTGATATATGTGAATAAAAACAGGAAATATACACACAATTTTCAAGTTTCCCCAGAAGAAGTGGGTTCTTGCCCAGTTCGATTCAGTGATTTAAAATATCCGGCTGAATTTAGTTTATGACAATTTATTCCGAAGCCAGAATTACCATGGTTGCCAGTCTAAGGGCTGCTCACATTTGTCAGATGGAAAGATGCACCAATTAAAAGGCAGGCGCATAAATTTACAAATTGTGTCAAGCTTTCCGGCCGGGTGGGCTTCTTCTCACAAATGTAAGTAGGCGCTTTTAAACTCCAAGCAACCACTTACTGGTTTAAGTAGTACACCGTCCAACAATCTTCAATTTTAAACACATGTTGAAGCAATTTTTCCTCTGCTTTTCTCATATATTTAACAATTATTCTACAAAGGCGCACGGGATATAGAATGATAGATATAACTTGGTTATAATCATTTGATATCCAGCAACCGCTCATTTTTATAAAATCAAGAAAGAAAGAAAGAAAGAAAAAGGCGGAAAAGAGAAAAAAAAGGGAACAAGTATCGATCACATGCATGACTGAACGAAAAAGGCGCCAAAACCCTGCAAAGTGTTGCTGCGTTTCATTGCAAAGCTGAATGAAGTCAAACTGCTCCGAAGTGAACGAAGTGGCACAAGTTTTGAAAAAATAGTCTTCTGAATTATTGGCTCTGAAATGTGGCACGTGTTTGACTTTTCTTGAAACGTTGTTGTAGTCATCGTTCAAAGCGGATTAAAGCTGTACGATTTCACTCTCTGCCGGAGTTTAAAAGGAACAGGTTTGTAATCCGTTCGCACAAAGGAACGGAGAATAATTGTGCGTGTTTGATCGAACTTAAGATAGAATTTGGACTTGAACAGGTAATTTCTATGCAGCTGAGAAACAAGATTACTTTAGCGAGGAACATAAGAATTTACCGTCATGGTTTGTTAAACGTAAAGCACAAAACGCAGTTGTTCTCAGTTTAGAGGTTGCGGACGGAATGGGAAAAACAACACTGTACTCAACCAACTGGGAAAGCGATTCATTTCCGTTTACATGGCATCCGATTTCTATCTGAACATTTGGACCTGTTGGAACACAGAGCTACAACGAGTGCAGGTAAACAAATGTCAATTTTGCGTGGTATAGCCAAAAAAAAGTCCCCCTTCCGTTCTTCTCGGTAGTTTGTTCGGTACCTTCTTATATTGCTTCATGATCCTCGTTCTAACTCGCCATGAGTGTTTGATAGTTTTTATTAAATGCTTCTGCCCCATTTTACTGTGTTATATTTAATGTTTTGTCTTCATATTTTGGCGATGGAACGCATTCCTGATAAAACCTTCCGTTTGCTCAATTTTAATGATCGAAGTAACGATGAAAGAAATTTTAAACGCAACGCTTAATGCTTAAATTTCTATTTCTGCACGACTTCTTGTTGTCCTAAGAAATTATCACTACGGAGCAATTTTGATTTTTGTCTTAGGAACGCTGTTGGAATTTCTGCTTGATTTAAAGTCGCTGCAAAGCGATTTTTCTTGTCCATTTTTCTCACCGGGTTGCTCGCGGTAGCTCACTTTGTTCATTTTGTTGTTGAATATTCATTGACCATATTTGGTCGCAGCAGGTATATGAGCTGATGGCCTAGCTCCGTTCAGCCAATCAAAATGCTAGAAATCCAATACTGGTTCAAATCCAATATACCTAGACCAGTTTTTAAAAACGATAATTATGGCCTGCAACACCCCAAATTGTTTTACTTAGCATTAGAGAAAGGGATATGCGCAGACATAGGAAGGTGAGTTACGAAGTAAGGTAATGTCGCAACTACTTGTGTCTAAAGTTGTAGCCACTACTCTGAAAATTTCAAAATTAAACACAACTGAAAGTATTGTTACTCCCCTCTGGGTAGGAAGCTAGTCCGTCGCGTGTTTACCCCAAAGTACCCATTTTATACACATGCGTGGGGATAAACAGAAGGCAGGATGGTCTGTATCAAAGAAAGTCAACTTGCTGACGTATATCTGATAATTCACTTGCCGGACTGTCTTATGACTACACGATAAAAATTAAAAAATTAAAAATTACTTTAAAATTACGTACAAGGATTTTAAAAAGTGAATAAAGGGAAATTACATATCTTCATAACAATCACAATTTAAGATTAAGACAAATAAGAGAGCTATCGAAGTTAGCTAAGATAAGAGAGCTATCGAAGCTGGGGCATGGTTAGGTGATATATTTTTGTCCGGATGGATGATATTCACCTACTCATGTTTGAGCCCGCTCATTGTGACTCAAAATTTTTTTTTAGTTCATTTGCCATTTTTTATAAATAGGTTACGCTGTCATCTGTCTGTTTTCTTGTTAAAGCCCTTGAAGAGTTGTTTGTTGCAGGGTGTGGTTAAAACCAGGACTACTCATACTTGAACAACAATATTAGCTCTTGCTGACAGTTATATGTTATCCGTAGATAAGAGGCAGGGAAAACATAACTTTTTTAAGATAAAAATATTCAAAGATCGATACCTTTGGGGCCACTGACACCTATACCGTTTAATAATATAAAGGGGCACACACCTCCCCAATGCGCGGGTATAAAATAACGGCTCTTTGCACTTTGTCACATTTTGTGATGTTTCTAACCTGAGTTAGCGCTTTCTTTCATTTTATTCCTTAGCCAGTCTAATCAAGGGAGCGGGGATATATATACACCTAGTTTAATCCAATAGCTTTTTGTCGTTGTTTCTTACTTCTGCCGCAGTTCCGTTTTGCTATATCCTAGTTGATTACAGATTTGGCTTTATAGGTTTAATAAAGTTTTCATTACCTCCCTTCTATAGCCTCTTTGTTGTTTCACGTAACACGAACATGCCTTGCGATGTGGTATACGCTCTTTGAAATGTGTTAAAAGAAGGGAATTTTAGGGAAATACGAGCAAAACAAAGATTTGGAGACTAAAATTTTATGTCAGTGATAAATGGATGGAAATCAGTTATGGCTCTTTAAAAGGGACCAGTTAGGTCAACAGTTCTTTTTGGTATCAAACCTGCCGATCACAACTGTTGCAAGAATCCTGATCGGTGAGCTTTATACAGCTCTTGGGCTGCTGCAAACGTTACACTCAAGGAAATCAACTCACCGAAGCGTAAGAAGAAAAACTGGGCTTTAGTCGACGCATAAAACAGATGTTGGACAATGAACCCTTCTAACCTACTGGGTCTGTTCGGCAACCGAACCGAAAAGTTAAGGGTTTACTTTGCTGATCAAGTGTAGGCCAAGTCTCCCTAGTGTGGCATTCAGGTTAGACTGAAAATTTGCAATTCTGCATGCAAGAAAGTTCAATAAAAAAAAAACCTTTAAACACACAATACAGCAATGTATTTAAAGAACAAACAGTCAAAAATATTACTTTAAAATAAAATGACTTTCTCATCAAGTGCAAAAAATGTGAAATACAAACCTATCAATTGTTGCACTGGTTTCACACAGTGTAATAACAACATCCCAAAAATCTTCAAAATTGTATATGTAAGATGTAATAATTTCTTAATGATACATTAACATTGTTAAATGAGTGTCACCATATAAAAGTTACAATTGTGGGCAAAACTAGTTGAGATAGACGCAAAATGCTTGCATTTTTCCGTCTGAAAGCATAGCAAGATCGAAGGACTGACGAACAATATTGAATTAAGGGCAAGATTGGTGAGACTTGTTGATGTAACAACTTTAAAGATCAAACTTTAAAATAGGAGTATCGCAACAGTTTTTCGGAGATGGTAGTAAAGGATTAAAACAACGTACTCAGGGCATGACTTCAAACCGCTGTCCTCCAGAGCGAAAGTTCAAGGCGCTTAACACAAAACTTCACAGCACTCAAACACAGAAAGCTGGTGCAACTTCCGGTTTCCAGTGCCTTGAAACTTGTATTAGTTCAAATGTTCACCATCGCGATGTTCGTATAAAACTAAGCAAGAAATCTCCTGACAAACCAAATTTCAGTCACACCGGAAAAACTGGTCGCTGACAGCTACTTCATTTCAGCTCACAATGAACGTGAAACACTTCATCGACTGAGATGAAAGTGGCAGTTTCCAAATTTAACTGTTATTTTGGTTTGCAAAAATTACGACAGGACCTCCGCACGCGTCCGACGTTTGACCGCTGTGAAACACTAGACCAACGACTTCCCACATGTATTGAACGGGCTCCAGTTCCAAAGTCGGCCACGATTAGCTATAAACTACAAAAATCAAAATATTACAATCTACGATGAAACTTATTCCGATTTCTCAGCTAACAGTTGAGAATTAACAAACCCTTGTTTAACGTCAGTTGTGTTGAAAAGCTAAAATCCTCTCACAATTTGCTTCGTAAAAACATAAAGAAGCGCCTGCAGATTAAATATGTGTAACGTTTAATTTAGGTAAACTACGCTTTAATATATTATTGACTTGTCCCATGGGTTTATTTGTCTAAACGTTTCACCGAATAGCGTATATATATTTCATACTGTAAATCGTACGTGAACTGATTTATTCAGATATTTTAATTGATAGTCGAAAAGCCCTTCTTAAAATTAAGCTCTTCTGAAGGGTCGGGTTCGAGTTCCACGCTAATTAACTTCGTAAAAAAAAAATAGAGATGACGCTATTACCTAAGCTACGTTTCACCTCACAATATATATACGCCATAAACCACACTTGTCCACAGGGTTACTCTAGAGCTTAACTAAGTAAACCACTGCTAGATATATAGAGGATATTACATGGTCGCGCGGAGATACGACATTTATCTTCGAGTGTTGAAAAATGTCGTATCTCCAAGCTTCCATGTTATTTTCTGTTTATGATATAGACACTAAGTAATTTTTAATAAAAATATAGATCTTACACACATTCGAATTTTGGTCGAAAAATAGAAAAAATAAGTAGCGTTTATTGTATTCTGAATATTATAGCAATAAGGCATATAACTTTTCGAAATTTCATTGGCTAAGACTGAAGTAGCCATGACAGCCGTGATACCTTCATATGTGAAAGATAAAAATCGTATCTTCACTGAATACGAAATTTTCGTCACTGGAAAAATCCTGGTTTTTCATCGGTGTCTATAAAATAAATATTTTTATCTGTCGACACTCAAATGAATAAATGTTTTAGTATATAACAAATCAGCGGATTAACCAGCAATAAATATTTCCCTTTTTTCGAAAAAAATTAGGAAAACCTCGCCCACGAATTACGATACGATGACGGGATGTGAATAGTAGATTAAATAACCCGAGTTTGAATGGCCAATCAGATCACGCGAAAAACGCTATTCTTGGCTTGCTATACACTAAAATCTGCTATTCACTTTTGATTATTGCGTCACATCGAACTATGCCAAGGCGGAGTCGGGACGAGGATTCTCATTGGCAAGGCGCGCATGCGGGATCGAAAAAGTGTTTTTTTTTTACCCTCGGCAAAAGTGTGGCACGCGGCGTCACTGTAATCACTTTGATTTCTACAAGGTTATCCCTTCACTGGCATTTTTTGGGAAGGCGGCACAACTTAGGATTCCTTTTCTGTGTGGCCATATTTTTGACTAAAAGTGCCGTAGATATACTAAAAGGTAAGTGAATCCTAACACCCCATCCATTCCTAAGAATGTAAAAAGTTACAATGGTCTGACAACCGCTGTACACAGTGTAGACATTTCGTCGTGACTTGCTTTGGCTGTAGGGCGTTTCTCTGGGTGTCTGTTCCAACAACTGGTCATCAGCTGTTTCCAGCGGGCAGGGGGCCGCCTGCAACCGTCCACGTGTTCTGGACGACTTCCGCCATGCACAATGCCAAAAAAAGCTTGCAAACTCTTAACCGGAAAGTTATTGAAAGCCTGCTGTCCATACCAGATCTCCCACATTATTATTCCCAAACTATAGATGTCAGCTTTGCAGTCATACAGCTTCGAATGAAACACTTCGGGTGCGATGTAAACAGGGGTTCCGGCGAGGGTACCTGTGATGTCTATTACTCGTTTAGATATGCCAACGTCGGTTATCTTCACCAAGTGCTCTTGTGATAGCTTTAATGGAATATAGGGAAATATACATCCACATCTAAATCTTTATACATATACACATACATATCCTAGCACATATGCATATGCATAAACATAATAAATATTTATATATACTTTACTGAAACAACACAGGATATGGGCTTCTATCACTGCAACAGGGCTACTGGCAGTGCTCAGAAATAAAGGAAGCCGTTTTAAACTCGTACGATACTGACGATCACAAAATCGTCTAAAGGAGATGACTATTCAAAAGATGCTAATGCAAGATTTTCGTCTTCTTGATCAGGTACTTTGAGTTTGTGCCTCTTAGGTACCGTGGAACTGCGAAATATTGACTTGCGTTGCTTGGGCAACTATTGTGTGTAAATCTGCGATAAAATTAGGGAAGGCACCCCAGGTTGGGCTGTGATGTCTTGTTTTTTTTTTCTTTCTGGAACCTCAACTATTTGAAGTATCGATCCGGTTAGGAAGAGTCAGACATCCTTTTCAAGAGGCTTATTGATAGACAGATAAACGAGCTAAATAATTTCGATAACAAATTACTTGAACAAAGAAGATTCCTGGGGTGTGTAACCTTGTTACATAACATGTAACAATCTACAACTGTTTTGACACACTGCTAACTGTTAGAGGGACCATGTCTTTTGAGAGGAATGCCACCAAGTTGAAAATAAAAATTTTCCCCTGTGCATTTCTTAAGGAAGACGCCAGAGGTATGATTCTATGGTAGCTTAATCAGTCATTGCGGAATCAAAGGCAGTGTAAATGTAATCGTTTCATACCAAGATGTTTTCCAACTTGAGGTCTCTATGAACAATTCCTTGCTTATGAATGTAAGTCAGGGCACCAGTGATCTGCTTCACCCATCGACATGCTTCTCTGACGACAGCAGGGTTTCCGGAATTTCCAGGAACTGATTCGGGGTGTCCAAAGATGTGGCTCTTTAAGTTTCCTTTACACTTTTCCATGACCAAGACGACTCTTACGGTGTCCAGATTCTTGAGTAGTGACATGCCATGAAACTTTACAATGTGAGGATGCTCAAATTTTCTGACGAAGACAAGGCAAAAGTAAAACGCCGTTCATCAGTAAATATATTGACATGGTCACGCGTTTAATAATGTAGATCACTGTTTCTGTACTCTCACCATCACTATCCAAACTGTCAAGTTTTCAGTTAAATAAAGACAATGAAATACACTTAATGTAATAGGATCACACTCTTCACAGAGTTGCTCAACGTGTTCGGAGATTACGAAACATTTTGTTTCGCACTTGATACTTTTAACTTTTATGTGTTGACATGCCTGTTAATTCACTAAAATTGTGCGAAAAAATATAATATCGACATATCGACTTTTTCTCTTCATTTCTAAACAGGTGAAGTTTGCAAAGAAACACAAGAAAGGTGCACAAATGTGCTCACCTCATAAGTTCCACTTCCGCCATGATATCGCTTGCATTTTTGTCATCGATGACGTCATTACAAACCTTTAATGCCACTGACTGGACAACTCCATGTCTTCTCATTGTCCCTTGGTACACAGCACCAAACATCCCACAGCCAAGGCGAGAAGATGTGTCCTCTTTCCACGCTAATTCCTCGCTGCTGATGTAGTTGGTACGAACTTCTAGTATTCCAAATACTGCCAGCTGCCCTCGAACACGAGAACCCTCATCCATTATTGGTTGGTACAGATCTTCGATTTCCTTTTTTGAACGCGTTTCATCAATGAGTTTATCACATAGCACCTTATCAGCCTGAATCAACTCTGGGATACGGGCTTCAATCTGCTTCAAGCAAAGTCTAGCGTCTTCTAACTGATCCTTCACGAACGACCGAAGCTGATAATCGTTATTGGCCGCATCAAGGTATTCTGCCGATTCTTTGGCCATGAAAGCACACTTGTCTGATTCGTATTTCTTTAGTTGCTTTCTGTCTTCCAGCTTTTCCTTAATAGCCATGACACCTACAACTGGAACACCGATAATCAAAGCCACTAGGCCAAGTGGAAACCAGATGGGACTGGTGACACCAATGACAACTTTTTCACCCAAAGTAAAGCCAAAATCGTTGGGATCATTTCGTGGGACATCGACATTGTCAGCTGTAACTGCGCTTTGGAGATTTCGCAGCTGCTCTTCGACAAAATTGTAACGCTGCTGAAAGTGCTCCACAAGGGAGTCTCGAGCATTTGCAAAAACCTGTTTGTCTTCTTCCCACTGTTCTATGGTTTCTCGCAGCCTTCTTGATAGTACTTTCATGATTTGATTCTCTGTTACTTCCCATGATCTTTCTGCCTTGGGAACTTCATCCAAGATCCACGAAGTGAAGCGAGTTTTTACTTCTTCAGAGGAGAGATATTCAGACAGCTTCATCAGAGCATCATCTTCACGGGTCTTCAAATATTTCTTGAGATCTGCCATCACTAGAGTTTGTGCCTTTTCAATCACAACCAAACGCAAAAGAATCAGATTTATTTTCTGGAAGACCTCTTCACGAGCTCTGGAAGCGTTTTTTACAAACGCTTTTGCTTGGAAGATTATCCTCGATAGAAGGTAATCCAGCCATCTGTAATAAAAAAAAATATTTACACGTTTGATTTGTTCCGGTCAGTGATTGTTTGTGACTGCTAAGGTGGCAAAGTTGCAGTCAGCCGTTTAGGAACACGAGGGTAACAATTCGGGGGGGGGGGGGGGGGGAGGCAGGAAGCGGGAAACAAGTACCAATTCCCACTATTGTGTAATGGTTTTTGCAATAGTAAATGCACAGAGAGGCAGGGTAAGGAAACTGTGAACAACACATAATCACTGAACCTCCTTCCCACTCCCACTCAAAGCTACGGCTATATGGGAGGTGCTCATGTTTGGGGCTTAAAAAACCACAACAAAGCATTTACAAAAATTTAAATTAAACTTACTTCCAGTGTATTTCCATTCTCGCATCGATGCTCTTCAAGACCATGGACCTCATGCCATTCATCAGGGAGGAAAAGTCTTCGGTGATGACCCCAAAGTCCTGTCCCTTGCTGGCTTTCATGGTTGACATATAGATGATCTGTGACTTTGGATCAAGGCCAGGCCAACACCTTTGCAGTTTTCGGACCACGTGATTCTTGACCTCTTTACTTTCGTCCCCTGGCACTTGGTCCCACTTGTTGCAAACGAACAAAGCACACTTCGATGGCAACTCCCCTTGTCCTTCAAGAGAGACTTTTCTTACTTCTTCTAGCAATTTCTCAAGCTGAAATACAAATTAAGTAATGTGATATTAGGCCTCTCTCAAAACGTCTCTGTGACGACAAGCGATAAGATTATCAATTCTCTATTATTAGCAGAAGCAAAAATGGGTTAAAGCACTACCTTTGAAGCCATTCGTCACTATAAAAATGAGTAGGAGCACTAAGCCAAATCAAACCCTTCGCAGAACTTAATCATAGCCAATAAATATCTGTCACTGATGAAAGGCCATATCAGAATAGCGATGGCATTGACCACATCAAAAGTTACACGTGTTGTCTCCCATTGCAAACTTACGCAGACAATCAACAGGTAAACTGCTTTTTTGAGTACAGGATTTTGATTTATTAATCTTTAAATAGTGCCTCATTTTCAAAATTTTCAAGCAGAAAAAAATATCCTTACAGCTTAATTCTTGCTCAATCTGTTGTTTTTTTGCTGTGTTTGATAGCGGTTTATAGCTTAGGATGCGATGCGTGACTGGACACAATGTTTTTAGTAGCACTTTTAGTGTAGGAATTTCAAGTTTACGAAACATTCAAGACGATTAAAAATTTCTCAGTTTCAAATCTTTTAAGGTGAAGTCAGTGACCTTGTTTGTGAATCATTTTAATATATGACGGGCTGAAGAATCAGTTTTAATTGTAACTTCAGAGACATTTAAAATGCTAAAAATAAAACATCTTAGTAACCTCTAAAAGAGATCCTTTGATGTCTTATGACGGGATTAGCAATAACAACCAATAACTTTCGCTCTACGAGAAAAATGTAACATTAATTGAATAAAAACATCTTTTCTGGGACAACATGGCCAAAACTCCTGGGCTTTTCCAGACTACTTTTCAATGCCAGAAAATTTAAGAAATCCTGGCTAACATCTTAGTGGCCAGGGAAGCCGAGTTTTTTTATTTTCTTTGTTGGTCAAGACTGCCGGGAAAGTCTGGCCTTGGAACTAACATGGCCGTGAAAGCCGGACTTTTGTGGCCAGGGCTGCCAAGAAAACTTGGCCGTGGCCAGGCTTGCCAGGCTTTACCAGGCCTCATTTCCCTGGTAAGCTTGGCCAAAAACCTGGAAATCCCGTTCTGGCCAGGCTTTGCCAGGCTGGCCAGGTTTTTGACCGCGTTCCTGATGCAAGGGAAGTAGCCTTAACGAATTTAAGTAAGTTTTGATGTAAAGTTGTAAATATTTTTCAAGCTGGAGAAGTCCACTTTATTTCGAAACGCTAAGCATATAAATTCCAAATGGTCTGATCTTTAGGAGTTATTTATTCACCTCGACAGGATTACCACTTTTTGAGATGTGTCGTCTTGTTTTTGGACATCATTTTGGTTTTATTTATTGATTTTAACAATTTACTCCTCAACGGTCAGTCCTTTTCTCGTTTCTACAGTAACGGCCACATTATTTTATTTCTCTCGTTTTTAATTTTTTTTTCACGCATTTTTTAAACCTGAATAAATCAGCTTTCTTTTTAAATTAATCTTCTGAGGCCGTTACAGTGCGACTACTTGGACCGGGCCACTTGGAAGAAAATTGACCAATCACAGCCTTAATTGAAAACGAAAGAAGCCAACTTTTTTTCATAAGCTGACCAATAACGTTGAAGGATCTAGACAATACATCTCCAAACAAATTTGAAAGTCTAATTATGTGGACCCCTCGAGAAATAGTCTAATTTTTTCATTGGTTAGCTTCAATGGTGATGTTTGAAGGTTTTCAAACGGTGCGGTGTTGACTCGGTGTGATTGAAAATATCTCGCCGATTGTTTGAACACGCTATTCAAGCTATAAGCTAACGAAATGTTTCCAAAATGGCTTTTGCCCAGAAAATACAAGTAAGACTGAATCGAGAGGGCAGCATATACAGCAATAGTCGGCAACATTCCTATTACGAGATTACGTATCTGACTTGCACCACGCTGAAATGGAAATAAAAGATCGATTAGTATTGAGACCGCGGCTGCGAATTGAAAGGGCTGCAGAAGCCAGAATCAATACATCAACGATAAGCACCTGTTGATCCAAAAAGCAGTTAGTGAATAAGGAGATTTGGGAGCCTCTGTTTATTATTGAACGATTAAAGCGGGCAAATGTTGATATTTATCTTTAGATCTGTGTTTGTTTATATTAAACTCGCTGCGCTGAGCGAATGTTAGAAATCTCAGAATTGAGCAAGATTGTTGCGTTACCGAATTTCTTTTCGGAAAAGGTTTCTTCTACAAAGATACTCAGGCACTAGTTGTACTGCTGTAGCGAAAGTATTGTTTAAGGTTTGTTTATGGGCAAACGTTTTGCTATATAAAATTGCAAATTCGACCTCTAAATGTTCTGCTCAAAATTCAGGATCGAAGTAACCAATCGTAGACGTGGCAGTTTCCGTGAGGTCATGGTCATAGGCCACAGTTTCAAATTTTTTTGAACATGTATTGTCTGGATGCTTCAACGTTATTGGTTGTTTACGAAAATACTTTGCTATCTTTTGTTCTCAATTAGCGTTGTGATTGGTCAATTTTCTTCCAAGTGGCCCGGTCCGAGTAGTCGCACTGTAACACGTCTTATCGATACTTGGGTAATGGAAATTAGTACCACAACCAATATGCTCTTCATTAAGTCTGTATTTTCAAAATTAAATTCATTCATTAAATTCATGTTTTCTTCCACGTTATAGACCTTGACTGAATGACAACTATATGGAGCTACACGTATTTACATAGACTGTGAAAGAACGACAACTATATGGAGTTACACGTGTTTACATAGACTGTGAAAGAATGACAATTATATGGAGTTACACGTATTTACATAGACTGTGAAAGAACGACAACTATATGGAGTTACACGTATTTAAGGCGTTGCTACTTACTCTATCTTTTTGAACTCCTCCAGCATTGGCACTGTTGATGACATAGACGAAAGCGAAGGCCTGAGGCAGATACTCTGTGACTATCTCGTCCATAATATCAGATTCTCCAACCCCAAGACTGTCAATAATGACAACGCCTTTCTAAAACACAGGAACAGAGGATAACGCTAAGCTTGATCTTTTAAAAATTTCATGGTAGCAACAACAATAGCCTGCGTAGCAGGCGTAAACGGGGAAGGGGAAGGTGAGCGAGAACGCGGGAAAAAATGGGGGACTGGGGGATAAGGAGGAGAGAACGACTGTTACAAAGAACCCATTTTTGATCTCCGCCCACCGATTTTCAGGTATCCAATTAAGTCAACTGTCAATGCAACCACCAATCAGAAACACAGGTGCGTGCTTTTCTGCATAACTGACCTCATGTAGGAATTTACTGGACAATTCAGTGTTTGTCAATGAAGCGTAAAAAAAAAAGTTAGGATGAGAATTTTTTTCGAACCAAAGAACAGCTTATATTGAGCAACACTTAATTGCGCTTATTTTAGAATATAAGACACACGAAGCTTTTCTTAATAAAACGATTTATTAAGTTAAAACCCTCTTTACTTCTGAAAGCCAAACGCGTTCAATTTTCGCTTCTAGGAAAGGTAAAGCTTATGAGAAAGGTAAAGCTTATGAACACGCAAGCGAGGAATCGCGATACATTTTAAACAGCATTTATTGACCAAATGTACGTTTTTATTACGCGAAAGCCACAAGAATCGGTCAATTGCAAAAATATCTCGGTACAAATTCACAATCAAAAATGTAATTTACTTTTAATACCATGGATCCCCTTCAAAGACAACAGCTTGAGTGATGTCTTGCAACGGCAGATTTCTCTTTAAAACTACCGTCTGTCCTCAAAGAATAGTTTATTCGCTTTTAGTTCTCTGAATGCCACTGTTTAAGCTGTGTTTCTTAAGGCTTCTTCTTCTGATTTATAGTCCTCGTTCCGCTTACGGGATATTTTTACACCGCCTTGAAATTCAAGGGCAAAACGGTGCAATGCTTTTTGAAATCTTCTCTGAGAACGCCAAAACTCTTCTTTCTAGAACCGTATCCCGTCGGCAAAACCGCTAAAACATCTCATCCCTTTAGAGGAACTCTAACTGCTGTTTCTTGCTCTGGTTTCCAGACAATTTCGCAACCTGCCCCTGCTGCAACCACGTTCAAATCTTCTAACAGCACGTCCTCGTCAAATTTTGTCAATTCCCGTAGGACTTACTGTCTAAAATTAACCAATCAGAAAAGAAATGAAGAAAGGGGGTCTTTGTAGCAGGCGCTCCATCGTCCCTAGCCCCCAGACCTCCATTTTCTCCAGCGTTCTCGCTTCCTTTTCCCTTCCCCCGTTTACGCCTGCTACACAGGCTACAACAACAACGACGACAAAAACAACACAAGTGCTTTCTCTAGCCTCTTGGGACACATATAAGTGGCTGTGTTGGAAATGATTCGCTATATTTACTTTTGAAAACAACGTCAACTTGATAACTACCTGCAAAAGACTATGAGGCCAAAATAGTTCAATCTTCTTGTAAGCTGACCCTTTCTCGCGCTCACTTTTTACGTGCACATAAGGGGAAATCTGCTGAAGGTAGTTCTCAGTCGAATGCTCTCGTAAGAGGATCTTCTTTGTTGGGAGTCCTGTGTCAGGATCCTTGTCTTTAAAGTGGGCTACAATGCTGCGCTGTTTTCCATACTTCAGTTCACAAATGGTGGAAGTTGTGCTAAGAACAGAGTACGGAAGAAGCTCCTCTCCCAAGATAAGATTCACCAAACTGCTTTTGCCAGAGCCTGTCTCGCCTGTAATGGTTTAAAAGTCACCACTTTAGCATTGTCAGTTAAAACTAAGATTAAAAGTTAATTAGCTGCGACATGTGCAAAATAGACTGATAATTTACTTGCTTATTTCTTAGAAAATGCAAAGAATGAGCGAATTGTCGATTTCTCTAAAGGTTGATTTCCACTGTTGCGTAAATCGTACGTGCCTATAGGAGTGAATTTAACTGGCTTTACGTGCGTAAATAAAATTAGAGACGATGTATGAACGGCTTACGTAAACGTAACTTTTAACTTTTTACGTTTACGTAAGCCGTTCATACATCGTCTCTAATTCTATTTACGCACGTAAAGCCAGTTAAATTCACGCCCGTACGCACGTAAAATTTAAAGGATGCCATTAATTTAAAAACATACATCGCAGTTTTGTTTACGTCTCCCGGAGTTTGGCCACAGAAAAAGCTGCCGGCCATGAGACTCAGGATGTTTATCAGTTGTTAGGACCTCTATCCTTAAGATAAAGTTTAGGCTATTGGTTGGACTTTCGTTTGGACCAAAACTTTATTATTTGTGCCATGCTCAAGACAAAATGAGCATTGTCAGTTTATCCGCCATAAACCATCCATCTTTTTGAAGTTTTGCTCAGTTCCAGCTAATCTCATTATTTCGTCTATAACCGGGCTATTTACCTGCCACAAGTAGGAAGTATTCCTTGTGTCCCAGTTGCAATTTGTGATTGTTCATCTTCTCTTTGAGATTGTCCACTTTCTGTTGTAGTAAACAAAGGATTTTCTCATCCATTGTATTCACACATTTCTCTGCTTCGTTGTAAAAGCCCAGTAAAACTTGTCTTTTCCTGGAATCTTCGTCTTTGGCTTGTGACAAAATGGAAAAGGCCTAGACAAAGGAAAAAGATTATTGCACACAACAACTAAGAACGATAGCTATGTTCTGATTTAAGTTTAGATTATATTCCAGTTATAACTGAAACGAAACGTATCCCCTGATAAGTCCCAAAATGCAATGATTCTTGACCTTATTACAGTCTTATTTTACCATCTGGCATGTCTGCAAGATTTCTGCAATAATGAACTGTTTGATAGCTTCAAATAGACTTCTCATCTGATTATATATAACTGCAGTCTCATCTGCTTTAAGTAGTTATATCAGTTATATCTTGGAATTTCAGAAAAGAGGTTTGAAATTATACTAAACAAGCACAACGTTTATCCTAAGGCGACTGGCAGTTTTTATTCTGTTGATATGGTCAGCATGTTATTCCTCGATGTCCCTTCTATACCTCATATTACATTTAAAATTGACCTTCGAGCCAATAGACGCACACGGATCGCTAGTGTAAGTAATATTTACTAGTAATTAATGATTATCTGCAGTTATCAGCATTTAAAGTAAGATGTAGCGACTGTAGAGTCGAAGTTACATTGTCAGTACGAGAAAATGCTTGATTTAGCTTTGATTCTGTTTAAACTAACTTTTCATCCTTGTGAACCAATAATATCCATGTTCGCTCTACCAGATGGAAGTTGTTGATGGAATTTGAACAATTTATATTAGATTAATTTAATCGAAAAATCCTTTCCAATGAAATATATATCTCTTTCAGTATTTACTTCTAAAGGACACAAAAATGATATAACATGTACATTAACACGTGCAGTTTTATTGAAGTTTCAAGTTGATTTTTTTAAAGTTGAAACAGCTGCAGTTAGTTAATTGTGTCGGAATTATTGCCTTTAATGCTGTAGCTAAAATCCTTCTTATTTCTCAAAATGACGCAAAAGTATGATGTATGAAGTATGAAGTTAGCTCTTTTTTAATTGCCATTAGAGCAGTAAGAAAACAAGCCCGTTTACATTATATTCACTTCTGGTTCTGTAAGTGTTCACGACCGATTAACTTCCTCATTTACTGGATTGCTTTAATTCCGTTCCGACATGTGGAGCCTGTTTAACCTACCCTGTAACAAGCAGCGTTTTTAACCTCAAATCACGAGAGATAAGAATATTTCAGACATGTCGGGAAATTTCTATCATAAGGAAACCATGATAGCCCTTTATTGACACTCGGCTTCGGTCATGGTCGAATAAACGTCGCCATACTCGCTTTGCCTTTACAAAACGATAATGATAAATATTGAAAACAACAAACAAAATTTCTGCAGTTCAAGAGTGAAAACACTCCAACACTTCTTAGCACAGATTTCTTATCAGCGGGTCAAAGATTAAGAAGTTTGTTCCCTACGTAAAATGTCTAAATATTCCCGGGTATTAATTGGTCCGGGGTCCTCGCATCAAATAGTTCACTTATCAGTCACTTATTCAGTCATCAAATTTCAGGAAATTTTAGCATTTGCTAAATTTAATTTAGAGCTGTGCTTTTCAACCATAGATCTTTTATGTTCTTGATTAATAAAAATTGAAACGTTACGAAATGAAGTGTACACAGTTTGTGTCTATATTATGTTTATAACAATTGCCGAGAGATATATATTATAATTGATATAGTAAGCATTTAATCGTGGCGTTTGGAACACCGAAATTATAATTTCAAAGCCGTTTTCTACAGGCCCTAGAATTGTGTCGATCGACGTTATACTCCTCGATGCTATACTCTAGTTTTCGTAACCACCCTTAATGACTCATTTTGAGTAAATTAGATGTCTTAATTAAAAACAACAAACTATGATAAAGGGGACGTGGCATCGCCGATTGCAAGGAAGATGCACTATATAAGGCCATGCTTTAAAGTCACACGGCTATGAAACGGCTCAGTTTAGTGCACAAATATTATTTTGAGGCTAATGGTCGTTAGGACTAAGGATTGAATATTTGTACCTGTCCTGCAGTCCAGCTGGGAGTATTTGTGGACTGGTGCAATTCCTGTTTAACTCTATCTTTCATCTGATCTAGTGTTTTTAATCCTTTGCACGAAATATCGAGCGCCGTCATCGCTTGAAACATTTCTGCTATATCGTCGATTTCATGAATGGTTCTTGTTTTACCAGTAGCCATTTCGCACGAGGGGGTAACTTGACTACATAAGAATCGAAAGACTACATGAAATAAATATTTGCCAAGGAGCAAAACTTAGTACTAATGCTATCCTGATCCTTGCAGGGGTATTGCTGCGTGAACACTCCAAGAGCAGAATGCATGACAAATGATATTCTTTGGTTTATAAGAGTGGGGCGGAAAGGGGAGGGGTATCAATTACTTAATGTAACGGTGGTGCTTAACATTTTCCCCGGGGAGGGGGGCACTCAGCAGATTCTTGGGTAGGGAGGTGCGGCCCGGGTGTTTAAACCCTGACCCTGCTTAAGACAAAAATCTCTGATTTTGCTACCCTGTTTAAGACAGATTTCAGATTTTTTGTACCCTGTCTAAGACATTTAACTCAACATCATACAGTAGAACAGTATCAGCAAAGGACCGCAAACGAAAATGCTGCACGTGTACGTAGGATCTAGTAAACCAGACCTAATCAGCCAAAGAAATACTCAAATGACAAACACTCCTTACGGCTAGAATGGACTAGTCAGAGACTGTTTCTCATTTAATTTCAATATGCTGAACATTGGCAAAATTTGGCTTTTTGTGAGGGTTCTGTAGTTAATGAATACATAAGGTCGTGTAACGATACTCTGTTTAAGACAAAAATTGATGAAATCGATACCCCGTTCAAGACAAAATCCTCTGAAAACCATACCCTATCGGGCCGCACGTCCCCGTTAAGGCCATATAGGGGAGTACCCCCCCCCCGGGATATTTTCAGGTTATACTTACACGAATTAACGGCACAACCATTGAGCTGGCTGAGAAAAAGCGAACAGTTGGGCGTTAACCGATTCCCTGAATGTGTAAATGTATAAGAAGGAACCATAAGTTCGCTGATCGGAGTCTATTAGGGCACTGATTATTTGTCACAAACGCGGGCCAGAACTGTCCGTCTGGGAATGACATGTGCCATTTTGAAGGACTGATCAAGCAAAGTGGAGAATTTTGTAAATGATATGCACCATTTTAAGGAATAACAAGGACCGGCAGAATAAGTCCTATAAATTGGCGAATCGGTTCTATACCGTACAGACCATTCAGGCCATCCAGTTCTGATAGTCAAACTAAGAACGCGCCCTGAGATTATCCGAAATCAATTAACCGAATTGAGCAAGGGTGAACTGAATTGAATTATTCTATAAGCGGAGGAGCAATTGCAGATTGCAATCCCGCGGAAATTGTGGTTGCGATTGCAAGTGAAGGTAAAAAAGCGAATTTTAATTTGATGGACGAGAAC
Source organism: Siderastrea siderea (assembly GCA_964030785.1). Classification (NCBI taxonomy): domain Eukaryota; kingdom Metazoa; phylum Cnidaria; class Anthozoa; order Scleractinia; family Rhizangiidae; genus Siderastrea; species Siderastrea siderea. Next base: position 8,500,255 of record OZ034975.1, read on the forward strand.
CCACTATTTATATGCTTCTGAGGAAACCGATTTGCGGTGAAAATTTTCTATTTAATTTTATTTATTTATTTTTATTTGAAAAGCGTTAAATTAAAGCCATAGAACGTTGTTTGTGTCAACATTTTGAAGAAAGGTCATCTTTGGTGGTGACTAACCATGAGTGACGCGACTCCTGTCATTTACATTCTGGAACATTCAGGGTCAAAAGTTTAAATCCTAGGAAAATGATAACAAAAGAAACGTCAAGAGACATCACTAATCACTGAGCTTTCCTTTCAGCTAAGACAAAGGTGCGAATTTGAATTCCAAGCGACAGAACACGTATGTTCTGCTGCGAAGTACTTAACATTTTCCACTTAGACTTCCACTCAGTTTCCGGCTATTGTGTGTCCCGGTGAGAATGGAGTCCATTCAACGCAAAATCGTTGAAGCTGAAGACATCGCCGATGTTATTGCTTTGATGGTAAATCTGAACATTGAAACAAAGGGATGCAAAAATATTGAGCAGATGCAAGAAAGAATTTGCCAACATCTAAACGCTGGAGAAGACCTAGACCCGAATAAGGTAGGCACATTATCGAAGTTCACCTTTCTCCACAGAACAAAAAAATGTACCTACATCGTCTACATCATCTCCAGAGAGCTTTCATGACTCTTTTGGAGTTCTGTTTTTGTCTCAGAACTAAATTCGTAGACGATTGAGTGACTTCCTGAGAAAGTGTACTTTGATCCTAGTGGGATCGACTAAAATAGTCAGAGGCGTACGACGTTTAGCCAACACGCAGAAAAATGCTATAATTTTCGTATATACTCGGTATGAAATTTAAACTGACGAGTAGAACTCAAATTTAAGATAAAGCGACCTATCACATCTTTACATTTACGATGCATCCTGCATCTGCATCTTTTTTTCTGTTGCGTGCCTGAGTACGAAAGAATACCTCGGACATGTCGGCAAAATTTCTATCATAAGGAAGCTTCTGATCTTGAACCATGATAGCGCTTTATAGAGACTCGGCTTCGGTCATGGTCGAGTAAACGTCGCCTTACTCACTGACTGCCTTTACACAACGATAGTGATAAATATTGAAAACAGCAAACAAAAATTTTGCAGTTTAACAGTGAAAAAATAATAGCATGGATGTGTTGTTTTCCGAAAGGAAAGGAGTTTTTGGACTCATTTGGACCCGTATGTACTCGACTCTGTAACATTTTGATTCGAGCTGCACTCGCAAGCAATTAATTAAAAGTATTTTGTTTACATCCTATTTTTCTCGGAAAAGGCACTTTAGATTTCGGATGCAAATGTATTAATTTCTTAAGTGAGAGTTTGATAAGTGGATGAATAAAAGTGAAGGGAACGGCCGGTCTTGATCGATCGCGAGACAAGACATCGTATGAATTTGATGAGCTTATTTCTTCAACGTAGGAAATGTTGGCATGCATTGGCGCATGAGGTATAGTTTGAGATACAACACGACATTTTTAACGTTGAAAAAGTTCAAAGAAAAGATGTTTTGGTATCCCTGATACCATCGTCAGTTGAATGAAAAAGTTGAAGCAAAGCTATATATGTGTACAATTGTAACTGAAAATATTAAGCAAAAATAATAACAACAAAGAAAAAGCGTGATTATGTGAAAACTAAACATTCAGTTTTAAATTAACGTGTTTGACCTGTTGATTTAGTGTAGGCCTTTCCCAGTGGATATGTAAAGATTCCTTGAGTTGAAAGCTAGTAGTGGCACAGTCTAAAATACTGAAACAATAGGCCGAATACAAATTGCAGCAACTTTCAGATTGTTGCAAGTGTTTGTATACGTGAGAGGCCCTATCCGTGGCTAAAATGCTCGCTTGTTGAAAAGTGACGGGTGGTTTCACTGAAGTAACAAGCGTTACAGCCTGCACATGTATAACAAGTTTTTATGCCATAAGAGGAAATAGTTCAAAATTATGATCTTTCAAAAACGTGCAAAGCAAAACCCCGATCTAGAATTCCACATAGGAAAACAGAATTGATATTGTACACGAATACACATATTTAGGAACCCGAATCTCCTTAACTGGTAATTTTAATGTGTCTCTCGAACACTTGAAAGAGAAAGCTCTTCACGCTCTTTTAGGCTTAAGAAAAAACACAGCCATTAGTAGATTAAAACCTTCTTTATCTTGTAAAATATTCGATACGATGATCACACCCATACTATCCTACAACTGTGAAATTTGGGGAGCTTACCAGATTTTAGGTAGATTGCCATTAATAGTTGGTATTATAATGAAAAAATGCTTATTAATAACTGCATTATATATCTTTTTGAGAAGGACGAAGACTCTATTGTAAAACAAGCATTACTTTTATCTATAAATGATCTTCATTCTAATGGCAATACTAGTTTTTATAGTAATATTATGGAATTATCCAAATCTTATAATCTACCGAATTTTGTTCCCAACAATTTAGATAAAACCAATTTTAAAATATCAAGATATAAAGATATTGAAACAGAAGTATATTACTCAGTAGCAGTATTCAGTAATTATACAAGGAAATTAGAGTTTTATAATACGTTTAAACATTGTTATGAAATTTCAAGTTATTTAAACCTAACTAGAAAAACAATCAATAGAAAGGCTTTGGTAAAATTACCCGTAAGCAATCATAAACTTATGATCGAAACTGGAAGATATAACCAAACTCCTCACGACAAAAGGTTATGTCCAGTTTGTGACTCCAATGAAATTGAAGATGAAATTCACTTCCTCTGCTATTGCCCGAAATATTTCAAACTTGGAAATAAATTTTTCGCTCAAATACAAAGTCGTCTGGTTCTCCATGATTTTCAGCAGCTATCTAACTCGGACCTGGTGATTAAACTGATGAACTCCGAAGATGTTTTCTTAATTTACGATTGACGAATTATATTTCATTATTAAATAATTTGCGTGACAGTGTCCTGTCATCTAAGAATGATGTCACTTGATTATCTGTTATTAATATCATAATATTTATTATTTCTTTTTCTTTTTGTTCTTGATTTTACGTACCTTTTGCAATACTGTAAATAATTATAGTCATGCCAATACAGGTTATTGTTGTTGTTGTTGTTGAGTCACAATCAGTAGCACGTTTCAGCATAATGCGAGTTGACTGGAGTCGCAATACTTTACTGTATTTTCTTGTGATTACACTTCATTGCAAAGCCCTAAAATATTTCCCCACATCCGGCCTCCAAGACAAACAAGGACACAAACACATTTCACTTGTTGTAGCGGATGATACGCTGCGACCGTCGAAGAGTCTAAAATGTCACGCGACTAAACGACTTGCGGCGGCGAAACGGAGCGGGTATACCTTACTAATCAACTAGGTCAACGATGATCACGGAGAACGAATTCTTGACGGTGATTTTATTGACGATAATCGAACGTAAACTGAAATACAATGCAGCGTAACAAATTATTATAAAAGAGCTAACAACATTGACATTTAGTAAGGCTAATGAGTCGGCGTTTTACGTACATTCCAATCATATTTGCGGCCTAGCAATATTTCCTGTACAAAAACTTTGCCAAAAAGGCATATAAAAAAGCGAAACACAGAAATGCATTCATTCAGAATATAGGAAATATACCTAGCCAAAATATAAGTCTTAACATAGACATAAAAGCGTAAATTCAAGCATAAACCTAGGTATAACGGCACAAAGAAACTTTCCCAAATTATCTCAGGAGCGTACTCAAATACAGTACTAAGAAAACTGAACAAGAAAGATAAAATACGAATTTTGTACAACTGAAAAGCATAGAATTCCCGTACGTGAAGCCTAAACTAAAGAACATACTATGAGCCCGAGAGGCATTGTATATGCTAGAGCAGTAAAGATATTAACTTTTTGCGGGAATAAACTAAAATGGTAAAGCTAATAAAACTAGTATAAGAATAAGTAAAAGGCACTTACAAATCGGTTCCCGCTTGCCTCTAACAACCAAGGGTGGTTAAAGATCCAAACTTAACAAAATAAAGTACTCATACACACTTAACGAAGACGAATCCTAACTAAGGGCTAATGCAACGTGATTGCACATTTTTTATTTAAGAAAGGCGTTGTCTAAGGAAATAAACTAGCGAATCAGGAAAGCTTATAGTTAAAAGGTATCTAATTGCTTAATCAATGGAGCCTCGTTCAGGAGTCCTTTACATGGCTCCCCTGAAATATCTATATTTCACTTATCAAAGTTCTTATAACTATAACTAAAGATCAATGTCCAAATCAAAGTGTTCTTTCAGATATCACCTGCATGGCTCTTCGGCGGGGATTTCCCCGGTACTTACTCCTCTGCTACCATTAGGAGTACCAGTTTCTGCACGGGTCGCTCAAGGTACCGAACCGGTCCAGACCTCCTTCCCTCCTTGTCTAGGCAGCCATCCGCAAGAGCTACCTGAACCTTGCAAACTTGACCATCCTTGCTCGGGTAGACAGTTGGCGACACGGCCGAGTTGCCATGCATTACGTGAAACGTTGACATCTTTCACCATCACTATGTCACCGACACATAGATTGGGACGAGACCGCGTCCACTTCTCACGTTCTTGTAGGCTGAGTAGGTATTCCTTACCCCAGCGGGCCAAAACTCGTTGGCGAGGTGCTGTACGCGTCTCCAACGCTTGCGTGCGTACATGTCAACTGGCTGGAACTGTCCAGGTGGTGAAGGTAGGACCTTCAACTTCATCGTTAGTAGGTGACTTGGGGTCAGCGATTCTAGCGAATCCGGGTCGGTGAGTTGATTGATGGTGAGGGGACGACTGTTAACTATAGCTTCCGCCTCACACATCAATGTCCTGAGGGATTCATCGTCAAGTTGCTTTACATTGTCTTGTAACAGGGATGAGAGCACGTTCCGTACCGTCCCGATCTGACGTTCCCACACACCGCCCATGTGGCTTGCCGACGGCACATTCATCTTGAAGGTGATCCAGTCACATTGTTCCTCCAGGAGCCTTGACTTGGTTTTCTCATGATCCATTTCGGCTAAAGCTTCGGCGAGTTCCCGTCGAGCTCCTACAAAGTTAGTGCCTTGATCGCTCCGTAGCTGGCGTACTGGTCCACGTCGGCTGGTGAAACGTCTGAATGCCTTCAGGAAAGAATCTGTGTCGAGCGAGTTGGCGACCTCGAGGTGAATTGTTCTAGAAGCCATACACGTGAATATGACTCCGTAGCGCTAGAGCTCCTTCCGTTTTTCTTTCACGATGAAAGGACCAAACTAATCTACTGCGCAGTACGTGAAGGGTGGAGCACTTTCTAGACGATCTTCTGGGAGGTCTGCCATCTTCTGTTCAATAACCGCTCCTCGGAGCTTCCGGTATGTCACACAAGAAGCTATGGCGCTGCCTACAGCAGATGTGCCTCCGATGACCCAATATCCGGGGATCGAATCTCGTTGAGCGTCATTCCCTTGCCCTGGTGCTTGGTACGCTCGTGATAGTGCTTGACAAAGAGATCGGTCACGTGACTGTCCTTTGGTAGAATCATGGGATGTTTCACCTGATCCGAGAGATCTGCACGCTTAAGGCGACCACCAACGCGTAGGATTCCATCTTTATCGACGTACGGATCTAGTTTTCTAATTGAACCGCGTAGTGGCTTTGCAGTCTTGTGTGTTGCGGAGAATTCTTCTTCTCCTGTCTCCTTTGTGAGTTCTTTATGCTGGTCTTGAAACGCCCTGAACTGTGCAGCGCGGATAATTGACTTCCGGCTTTTTCTAAATCTTGGGCTCTCAGTTGAACCGCTTCGTTCGGCTCTTTCTTCACGCGCGCTATAAGTTTCTTGATATACTTCATGCATAACGCTACCGCCAGCTGCGCGCGGTACCAGTCGAAAAAGCATTCAACTCTCTCCTCTAGAGTGGGCTTTCCTGGGTCGGACGATAACGTTGCCATGGCGACGGATTTCTTAACTTCGGGGTCATCATCTCTCAAGGTGTGGCTTTGTTCGTCGCCATTCAGCCACTTGCATTCCTGGCTCCATAGGAACTCCGGTCCCTGAATCCATCGTGAATCTTGGAGTTCCTCGGCCTTCATTCCACGCGACGCCTCGTCTGCGGGGTTTTGTTCTGATTCCACGTACCGCCATTGGCCTTTGTCGGTACTATCTTGTATCTCCTGCACCCTGTTGGACACGAACACGTGAAAGCGTCTGCTCTCATTGCTTAGGTACCCAAGCACGATCTGGCTGTCCGTCCAATAGAAGTGTTCGTCGATTCGATATTCCAGCTCCCGATGTATCTGCTGGCTTATCCGTACAGAACAAACAGCAGTGGTCAGCTCGAGTCGCGGGATGGTTACAGGTTTGAGGGGGCTACTCGCGACTTTCCCATCACGAATGCACAGTGAACCTTGTGCGTTTCATCTTCAAGGCGCACTCAAGAAAATTAAGGCAGGGGTCCTCCAATTATTTCACAAAAAGTAAGGGGGTGGTTTAACTTTCGATGAATTTAACATAAAGCGGAGTAAGCTGAGGATACACTTACAAGCTTAAAGTTGAAGAACCTTAAATGCTTTTTAGGATTATATCTCATCACGTGACCAGTCAAGGCTATTTTTAGCTCAAAAACCTTTTTGGCAAAATGGCACCACTTTTCATGATTTTCTGGAGGCTGCAATCGTCTAAATAATGTTAAGGCTACTAGTAACATCAATTCTGTGCCCGGACCTTTGAAGAAAATTTAACATAAAATCCTGAAATACGAAAACAACTTACGAGCGGACTGGGAACTAGTACAAAACAGCGTTTATTTGCAAAAGTAATAAAATATTTCACAAAGTCCGGGCACAGATCTTTCGTCGTTGACGTAGTGACTTACTTAGTAGCGGCAAAGTTGAATGACTGTTGGCATAAAGTGGTGCCATCTTTCTTCAAAGGTTTTCTTTGGATTATGTGGCCGTAAAACGTCACGTGACCTTATTTGCATACTTCTTGCCATTCATTATGTTAACATTAACGAACTTAGCAGTCTGACAGCGTTTTACTGTTTTATGTCTTAATTCTCAAAAGATGGACCACCCCCTAACTTTTTGGTGAAATAAAAGAGCACCCATGCCTTAATTTTCTTGAGCAGGTAGCTACACTGGCCATAACCTTGGACACTTGCGTCACTGAAATGATGCAGCTCCGCTCTGGTGATTCGACCGAAATGTTTGGGCTTGTAACATCGGGGAATCGCAATACTCTATAATTTCATTAGTTCCATTCTCCATTTCTCCCATCTCATTTTCACATCTTCTGGAATAGGATCATCCCAGTCCAGATGGAGACTACATAGCTCTTGCAATATTGACTTTCCTTGTAACATGAGAGGGGCTACGAATCCAATCAGGTCGTACACAGAACTTGCTGTGGACAGGATACCGCGTCTCGTGCATGGCTTGTCTTGTAGAACGATACTAAATTCAAAGCTATCGGATTCGACGCACCATTGTACTCTTAGTGTACGTTCCAAAGGGAGTTAGTCCAGGTCTAGGTCGATTTCGTTAACGCCCTCTGCTCTGTCACTCTCTGGGATGCTCTGATTACGTCTTTGTTGTTGGATAAGAACTTGTGGAGATTGAAGCCTCCCTGATGGCACATGGCCTTAACGTTCTTCACCAACTCCACTGCTGACGCTGGTGTAGGGACCGACTTCAATCCGTCATCAACGTAGAAGTCATTTCGAATAAAATTGGCTGCTTCCTCTCCGTACTCTCTCTCAAAGTCGTTAGCGGTTTGCTTCAGCGCAAAGTTGGCGCAGCTTGGGGATGACGTTGCGCCGAACAGGTGGACTGTCATGCGGTAATCTACGGGACCCTTGGAAAGATCATTCCCTTCCCACCAGAGGAAGCGCAGAAGGTTGCGATGCTCGGGGTTAACGCGGACTTGGTGGAACATGTCCTCTATGTCGCATGTTACAGCGATCGGCTCGAGTCTAAATCTTAGAAGGACGCCTGTCAGGTCGTTGGTCAGCAGGGGGCCTTGAATCAAATACTTATTCAGGGATTCACCGTTGTATTCCTGACTGCAATTAAAAACTATCCTTAGTTACTTCTTTTTTTGGATGTCTTGTCCCGTGGTGATTGATGTAAGACGTCATGCCAGGTTTCGTATCTACATCGTTGAAAGCTCTTTCGGCGTAGCTGCTTTCAATCATGTCTTTCATAAACTTCATGTATTCCTCTTTATACTTAGTGCTGTTTGGCGATGAAAACCGTTTCTTAAGGTGATGCATGCGTCGAACGGCGTCATCTCTATTGTTGGGTAGACCTTTGAAGCCTTCTTTTAACGGGAGAGGGAGTTCATAGTGACCGTCGTCGCATCGATGTATGCCCGTCTCCGCAATGTTTAAAAACCTCCTGTCTTCCTTAGAGAGGCCTTGCCTTTTCGTGCTTCGGTGTTCAGCGAAGTCCAGTTCAAACATTTGTTTTACCGCCGACGGGTTCATTATTTCTTTCGCTTTGTCGTAAACGATGAAGTCAATGCTCAGGTTTTCCGTAGGAATGTTTTCACGCGCCAAGATCCTGTTGCACGATGAGACGACCACGATAAGACGACTGCGTATGGATCTCTTCACTCTTGCCTGTGATGACTTCTCTAGGTTTGATCGCCTTCGGACAATTACAACCAATGAGAAGGCCGATCTCGAAGCTAGCGTCTAACTTTGGTATCTTGTCTTTGATTTTCTCAAGGTGGGGCCACCCATCAGCCATTTCGGGGGTGGGTATCTGGTTTTCTCTACAGGGAATGCTTTCTCTTGCATACGTTTTGGGTAATTCCACTTTGGCTCTTCTGTCTGGTCTTTCAGTTATGAGGCCATCAATTCTTGATACGGAGATAACCTCTTTCCCCGACATGGTGCTAAGCATCAGCTCGGTTTGTATTCCTTCAATGCCGAGTGCTTGTTGAACTTTGCTTGTAACGAATGCGGTGTCACTTACATCGTCTAGCAGGGCGTAGACCTTCGCCTCTTTCTCCGGATGGTCGCGATGGGACACGAAAACTGGTACGATTTTCGGATTAGTGATGACGACCGACTGACTAAGCGAGGTTAAAGAGACACTGGAGGCATTGGCTGTTGCTGTTGGGATGCCAGTGTTAGGCTGACTGTCTCTATTTTCTTTGGTTTTACCTTGGTCAGGCTTTTCTCTCGACTGGGAGTTGCTGTCTTTACTCTTGGGCTTGTCAATGTGTAGAAGGGTATGGTGTTTCTTATCGCATTCTCCGCAGGTGGACTTAGATGGGCAGTCGCGCGAGAGGTGGCTCAACTTCGCACATCTAAAACATAGACCTTTTGACAGGAAGATGTCGTATCTTTCATTACTGGACGCATTCACGAGCTTGTGACACTTCAGGACTGAGTGGTTGCCCTCGCATACCGGACAGGATGGTATCTGGGATTGTGGAGCCGCAGGTCGGCCAGTTTCCTTTGGTTTCGCTGGTGTCACAGATGAAACGAAAGACTGGCCCGTGTTGGCGTCGTTCTGCCCTCTTGGTCTTGTATCCCGATCACGCTGATTAGCACCTTTATTTCTTTCTCTCTTGAGGGCGTTAGGGGAAAATAATGGGTCGTTCGCAAGCTCCGCTTCTAGCTTAACAAACTTGACAAAATCTTCGAATCCAATGGGGCCCTGACGTTTCCTTTGTTCTTCATGGGCGAACCTGCACCACTTGATGCCTGAGTACGAGGGAAGCTTCGCTGACAGGGTTACCAGCACTTGACTAGAGTCTAGCTCGGCCATTGACTTTATGGTCTTCATTGCCTCCTCACAGCGTACCAAAAAGTCGGAAAAATCCCGAAGTCCTTTGGAGTCACCATCGTTTATTTGGCGCCAGTTTCGTAGGCTTGACTTGTAATTTTCGGCGACGACCACAGGGTTCCCATAACTCTCGCTAACAGTTTTCGGGATTCTTTGTAAGCGTTATCGGAATTGGTGGCTAGGAATCCCTTGATCGCCCCGTTAGCACTTCCGCTAGTGTATTTCTCTAGGAAAAATAATCGATCTTTGTCTGAGTGGACGTTGCTTGCGATAATCGAGTCGAAAGCCGTGATAAAAGCCGGGTACTCGAAGCTGTCGCCTGAGAACACTGGCGGCTCTTTAACTGGCAGATGGACGGCTTTTTGCTGATTGATAAGGAGCGAGCTCAGTTCTGTTTGTTTTGTTTGCAGATTCACGAGATGATTGAGGGCGACTCCGATATCCATCGACGGATGTGGTTGGTTTTGCGGTGCTTCGAAAACTGGTCCAAGACTTGGAACAAAAGGTGAAATGCCGTGGTTAGTTCTCGGTTTGACCCCCGTTTGACCTCATAATCCTTTAAATGATCCTTAATTTCCCTTTTGTCATCCTCTGCTTTCATCTTATCATCACCCTCTTCACACTCTAGTTCTATCTTCTTCAGTGCCTTTTCCTCAGCCTCAGCAAGTGCGTATTCCTTCGCAAGCTGCATTCGCCTAAATTCATGTTCCTTTTTCCAGAAATTCCTTTTCCACTTGAAAGCGAGCAGCCTTAGTCGCGCCATCGGCTCGAGCTCGCGAAACGGAGCGCGATTTACGAGAATTCTTGGAATTTCTGGTTGACTGACTGCGGTCGGAAATGTGGCTTAGAGACTCACTGGGCTCACTACGATACGAACTTCTCTCGAGGGAATGTATGCGTTCGTATAACCTAAGTCTACAGTCTATGAAGTCTCTGTCTTTAACATCGAACCAGCGATACGATGCTTCCTTTTCTGCTTCTGTTTCTAGAAAGCTTTCGTACAGTTCATGCGCTTCGCCTAGCTTATCTTTCAAGAGATCTAGCTCATCGCGTGCGGTCAGGAAAGTTTCCAAAGTTGTATCCGAAGCTTCACATAATTTTCGAACGTGATCAATTTTCCTTTTCAAACTTCGAAAGGCAGTTTCGCTATCCTTTTCCTTTAAAATTTTAGTGAAGGCCTTTCCCTTTTCTGTCCATTTTCTACCGTGGGTCTTAGTCCTAGTGTTATATTCGGATTTGGCGACCGGCCCTTTAACTTGCGGCTCGAAGGCTCCTTTGTCCATTAACCTTGCCGGATCATCCGGTGCCGAAATAATACTCATTGTGAACTATTCACAAAGTTCCAGTTACTCTTGAGACCAATGGTCAGTTTAGAGGCAAAGCCTCGATATTTTACTGTAGCGGATGATACGCTGCGACCGTCGAAGAGTCTAAAATGTCACGCGACTAAACGACTTGCGGCGGCGAAACGGGGCGGGTATACTTTACTAATCGACTAGGTCAACGATGATCACGGAGAACGAATTCTTGACGGTGATTTTATTGACGATACTCGAACGTAAACTGAAATACAATGCAGCGTAACGAATTATTATAAAAGAGCTAATAACATTGACATTTAGTAAGGCTAATGAGTCGGCGTTTTACGTACATTCCAGTCATATTTGCGGCCTAGCAATATTTCCTGTACAAAAACTTTGCCAAAAAGGCATATAAAAAAGCGAAACACAGAAATGCATTCATTCAGAATATAAGAAATATAGCTAGCCAAAATATAAGTCTTAACATAGACATAAAAGCGTAAATTCAAGCATAAACCTAGGTATAACGGCACAAAGAAACTTTCCCAAATTATCCATTACGGTTTTGCGCCCCATGAAACACGTCGATCAAACATGCAAATTAGCTTCCAAAAAAACGTACAGGGCATGCGTAACAAGATGCAAAACTGTCAATCATTCAAGTCCCGAGTGTATATCAATGTCATAACCATTGTTTCTGCTCTCAGCGTTCGAATCAATGACCTATTCATCGAGGAACAATGCCCGTAATTAAGAAAGCCATCGCGGTTTAACCTCTATTGTTGAAAATAATTGACACCTGAAATTAAAATAAACGTGAAGCAGTATGAACGTGTCATGTGAAGTCTGTAGATTTTTTTAAATGGGTTAGAATAAACGGATAAACTATTAGGAAAACAAGCAAACGATCGATTGGACACGTAAATAAAATTCTTCGTTTAAACAGACAACAGCAGATGATCGATGTCTGTGTAGATTTCCATATGATTCGTGTAAGCTTCAGTGTATTCCCACGCGGCAGTCGTTCGAAGTTTTCTTTGTAATAAACGAAATATTTTTCGCATGTTTCTGGTTGAGCAATTTTCATTTCCTCTACAGCCAGCATTAATCGAAAGTGGGAGCATTTTTCGCACATTTCCACAATAGCAATTACTCACCCTATTGTCTTTTCACGGACGGGAAGGTGAGCCGTTTAAATCGCTTTTGGGAATATTCGGTATTGAAGTCAAAGAGAACCGAAAATGGCGGCGTGCTTTGTGAGCGCGCACAGCATCATGGATACCCCACATTTTTCGTGCGACGCAGTTTATGGGGCGCGAAACCGTAATGCGCAGGAGCGTACTCAAATAAGTACTAAGAAAACTGAACAAGAAAGATAAAATACGAATTTTGTACAACTGAAAAGCATAGAATTCCCGTACGTGAAGCCTAGACTAAAGAACATACTATGAGCCCGAGAGGCATTGTATGTGCTAGAACAGTAAAGATATTAACTTTTTGCGGGAATAAACTAAAATGGTAAAGCTAATAAAACTAGTATAAGAATAAGTAAAAGGCACTTACATATCGGTTCCCGCTTGCCTCTAACAACCAAGGGTGGTTAAAGATCCAAACTTAACAAAATAAAGTACTCATACACACTTAACGAAGACGAATCCTAACTAAGGGCTAAAGCAACGTGATTGCACAATTTTCATTTAAGAAAGGCGTTGTATAAACTAGCGAATCAGGAAAGCTTATAGGTAAAAGGTATCTAATTGCTTAATCAATGATTCCTCGTTCTGGAGTCCTTTACACTTGCCTTGGCACTATATGGTATTTCGGAGGCACAAATGGCGTAGCCTGGTGCAAACACGAGAGGGACTACTTTGGGATCCAGTGTAAAGTTTATATGCGCCAGAACAAACACTCTAAGGGTGCGTTTCTTTGGGAGAATCCGAAAACGGAATTGTGACCCCAGATCATATGGATTCTTTGTCCCCAAAGAAACGCAAAATCCGAAAGAGGATTATTTTGTCATGACAAGACAGGCTGGAGGTACGCAATATATATATCAGAACGATATTTCTCTCGTACTGCCCTAGAATTCAACTAGAATGGAATAATATATAGATTTAGCCAAGCCTAAAAGCGGAGCCGCGAAGGAATAAACTGGTGTTCGTTTCTCAAAAATAGTCCTGAAACTTTTCGGTCTGAAATACATTTCGGGGCTTTTTTTGGCTCGTTCGCTTTCTAAAAGTGTTTCTCAAAAAGCCTGAAAGTGTTCCGAATTGTCCTTCAATATTTTGGGGATCTGTTCTGTAAAACCAAGCTCGAAAGGTCGTTCTAGAGGCTGAGCACAGCTTGATTATTTTACTCACGAGCCGTCTAGCTTGGTGTTTGCAATGTTTCCATATCCTGTCATTAACTGTCAAGGCTTGTCAAATCTCCTTGGTTTATTGGCTGTTCGCTTGAATGAACTTGAAACGGCGCTCATTTACAAAAACAAAATAAAAATTATTCGACTGTTTAAATGGGTTATCTTCATCGCGTTCGGATGTTAACAAATAACATGAACTGCCACTAAATAAAAATATTAGTCTGGTCAAAAATTTATACTGACATTTCACCGGCACTTACTGGGATTACCCGAAATAAAGGATCTGGGGAGCTTCGAAGCACTTGTAATAAACTTATCGAAGAAATGTCGCGTAGGTTTTAGTAGCCGCGAAAAAATTCGAGCATATTGAGGAACACACATTACTTACGGGATAAAATAGCTTTAAACTCAAAACTGCTTCGCTTATATTTCGTTCTCTAACTTGAGACCATCGAGATTGAAAACAAACGAACAAACACCGTCCAAACATTCTTAACTCTGTTGCATAAGTTTTGCGGCTGCAAATTGTCTGAAATTCGAGCGCTTTAAAAAATGCACCGAACTGTTTTTGGAAGCTTTTCGGGCATAATAGGTTTAAACCGACAACTGCTTCGCTTATAGTTTTTCAAATAACTGTTATATTTCGTTCTCTAACTAGAGACAATCAAGATTCAAAACAAAGAAACGCCAAACACGCTTTAATTAAATTGTTATTATGCCGGCATAAGTTTTGCGGATGCGAAGTAAGCCTATATAAAGTTAGGCGCTTTGAGGAACGTACAAAACTGTTTTCGGAAGCTTTTCGGATAAAATAGCTTTAAACGGACAACTGCTTCGCTTAAAAGATTATTACTATTGAAAACTTCTAGGACAAGAAAATCGACAGTTGCACAAAGAGATGGACCGGACGGTGAAAATTGAAAGCAAAGCTTGTGCAGTTGTCTTGAGGCTGTGCTTAGACCTACTGTTATGAATAACCAAACACAAAATAATGGACAGAGAAATCATTTTTGAAAAACATTTAGTCGAAAACCCCTATGTTTATACTTTTAAAAATGCCATTCGCGTTACACTTCCAAAATCGTAGGTCGGTCCACGCGAGTGAAATCGGCTCAGCATGGCAACATATTCAAGAATCTGCCACAAATCTGAGCGCGTTTTCTAATATTTTTTTAAAGTCAAAAGTAAACTGAACACATTTCTAATGGCATAAATCAAATTTACATTTCAAAACGTAATTTCTTTCATCGTAATACTCGAAATCATGTACCTTAGACCTTTTAAAAACTTCACTTACTCGGTTGTGTTTCAGAACAGGGCAAACTATCCGCCGTGAAGAAAACAAAGCGATGAAGTCCTTTGAATGCAGCTTTCGTAACTTGAACTTTTCGCCTTCTACCAGTATTCTTTTGAACTTTTTCTTTCCATTTATATATATTAGACGTTTTTTTGTCAAGTATAAAACTTCATTACTCTCGAGCAATCGTTAAATGCTAAAGAAGCTTAAGCTTTTAAAGACACCTCTTTTTCAAAAGCGACGATGGTCATGCAATTTCCCGCCAAGAAAAATGCCGGTTGCCCTAAAGCACCGTGCGATTTCCCGCCAAGAAAAGATGGCATTCTCTGCCCCTGTCGGGTTGTCTTGGGACTCCCCTCCCCCTCCCACAGAGTGTGCGGACGGACGGACGTACGGATGTACGGATGTACGGACGTACGGACGGATGGTCACGTGACTAATATATAGATTTAGCCAAGCCTAAAAGCGGAGCCCCCCTTTTTGTTTTGTCTGTTTTTTGCTTTTGTTTTGTTTTGCTGGCAGTTATTAATTTGTGAAAATACTCTCATCCAAGTCGTTTTATTAAAAAAACAAAGAAAAAAAAGAAAAAAATTCTTGTTCCCGCTGAGTGTCGAACCCGGCTCGTCGGCGTGACATGCCGGTAACTAGTCCACTATGCCATGGGCGTTTCACATTGTTTAATTAGTTAATTTTAATACTTATTTCTTTCTTCGTGACCAGCTCCCTATCAGCATGAAAGTGCTGGTGTTTTTCCTGGCAAAATGTGTTCGAAACGCCGTAAAAACCATGGTTGTGGACAGCAAAAGCCAAAAAGCACTAGCTCTGCTATATTTGGCGTCGAAACCGCTGCGAAAAGCTGCGAACTCAAGCGGTGTGCCGACCGAGTTTGAACAGAACCGACGAGGCAAATTTGAACTTTTTGCCTGAACTTTATCGCCGAATTTCTTTCGCCTAGATTGAACTCTTCCCCTTCCACCAAAAAGACAACTGAGTGTTCTTTTGAACTTTTTTTTTTTCCATTAACAAATTTGTTTTTGACTTTTGTTGTCTTTGCTTGTTTTTCGCACCGAAAACACACGGGATTCAGCACAGGGTTATATCCAGTGTAGGAAGTGTATTGGTAGGCCTGTGGTGCGGACGGACGGACGTACGGATGTACGGACGGACGGTCACGTGACTACTACGTCACTACCAAAATTTTTTGGCTTGATAGATTACCAAAGTTCCTTAGCAATGGAGCTCCGCTGACGCGCTAGCGCGCTGGCTCCGCTATTACGTCACGACCAAAATTTCTCGGATTGATAGGTTACCATATTTCCTTAGCAATGGAGCTCCGCTGGCGGGCTTTGCCCGCAGGCTCCGCTACAAATAATTTAATATTAATATAGATTTAGCCAAGCCTAAAAGCGGAGCCGCGAAGGAATAAACTATTGTTCGTTTCTCAAAAATAGTCCTGAAACTTTTCGGTCTGAAATATATTTCGGGGCTTTTTTTGGCTCATTCGCTTTCGAAAAGTGTTTCTCAAAAAGCCTAAAAGTGTTCCGAGGCTGAGCACAGCTTGATTATTTTTTTTTTCGGGCATCAAACTGAACACATTTTACTCACGAACCGTGTTGCTTGGTGTTTGTAATGTTTCCGTATCCTGTCATTAACTGTCAAGGCTTGTCAAATCTCCTTGGATTATTGGCTGCTCGCTTGAATGAACTTGAAACGGCGCTCATTTACAAAAACAAAACAAAAATTATTCGACAGTTTAAATGGGTTGTCTTCATCGCGTTCGGATGTTAACAAATAACATGAACTGCCACTAAATAAAAATGTTAGTCTGGTCAAAAATTTATACTGACATTTCACCGGCATTTTACTGGGATTACCCGAAAGAAAGGATCTGGGGAGCTTCGAAGCACTTGTAATAAACTTATCGAAGAAATGTCGCGTAGATTTTAGCAGCCGCGAAAAAATTCAAGCACTTTGAGGAACACACATTACTTACCGGATAAAATAGCTTTAAACTCAAAACTGCTTCGCTTATAGTTACTTAAGTAACCCTTATATTTCGTTCTCTAACTTGAGACCATCGAGATTGGAAACAAACAAACAAACAGTGTCCAAACATTCTTAACTCTGTGGCATAAGTTTCGCTGCTGCAAATTGTCTGAAATTAGAGCGCGTTTAAAAATGCACAGAACAGTTTTTGGAAGCTTTTCGGATGTAACAGGTTTAAACCGACAACTGCTTCGCTTATAGTTTTTCAAATAACTGTTATATTTCGTTCTCTAGCTAGAGACCATGAAGATTCAAAACAAAGAAACACCAAACACACTTTAATTAAATTATGCCGGCATAAGTTTTTCGGATGCCAAGTAAGCCTATATAAAGTTAGGCGCTTTGAGGAACGCACAAAACTGTTTTCGCAAGCTTTTGGAATAAAATAGCTTTAAACCGACAACTGCTTTTCTTAAAAGATTATTACTATTGAAAACTTCTAGGACAAGAAAATCGACAGTTGCACAAACAGATGGACCGGACAGTCAAAATTGAAAGCAAAGCTTGTGCAGTTGTCTTGCGACTGTGCTTAGACCTATTGTTATGAATAAACAAACACAAAATAATGGACAGAGAAATCATTTTTGAAAAAAGTTTATTCGAAAACCCGTAAGTTTATACTTAAATGCAATTCGCGTTACACTTCCAAAATCGTAGGTTAGTCCACACTAGTGAAATCGGCTGAGCATGGAAAAATATTCAAGAATCTGTCACAAATCTGACACATTTCTAATGGCATAAATCAAATTTCCATTTCAAAACGTAATTTCTTTCACCGTAATACTCGAATCATGTACCTTAGACCCTTTAAAAACTTCACTTACTCGGTTGTGTTTCAGAACAGGGCAAACTCTCCGCCGTGAAGAACACAAAGCCATGAAGTCCTTTGAAGGAAGCTTTCGTAACTTGAACTTTTCGCCTTCTACCAGTATTCTTTTGAACTTTTTCTTTCCATTTATAGATATTAGATGTCTTTTTTGTCAAGTATAAAACTTCAGTACTCTCGAACAATCGTTAAATGCCTAAGAAGCTTAACTTTTAAAGAAACCTCTTTTTCAAAAGCGACGATGGTCATGCGATTTCCCGCCAAGAAAAACGCGGGTTGCCCAAAAGCACCGCGCGATTTCCCGCCAAGAAAAGATGGCATTCTCTACCCCCGTCGGGTTGTCTTGGCACTCCCCTCCCCCTCCCAGAGACTGTGCGGACGGACGGACGTACGGACGTTCGGACGGACGGCCACGTGACTATTACGTCACAACCAAAATTTCTCGGCTTGATAGGTTACCAAATTTCCTTAGCAATGGAGCTCCGCTGGCGGGCTTTGCCCGCAGGCTCCGCTATAAACAAGGACAGTATCTGCAGTAGTTCAAGTGAACTCGCTATTTGCATTCACAGTTAGGAAAATCTGCTCCCTGAATTACAGAAATGGTACACAAATGAAGTTATCCTGACGTGTCAATGCTTCTGTGTGTACTTTTGGAGAAAACTTTTCAAATATACGGAACGGAATGATCACCTGAATTTTCTTTTTCACGATCAAATGTTTTGTCACGCAAGATCGAGAGAAAATATGGCGAGACCAGTAAATTTGCGTGGAAGACCGCTTGACAGATTTACTATTTTCGGATCGGTCCCTCAAAGAAACGCACGGATCATGAATCCTAAAAATCCGGAGTGTGGATTCTTCAGATCACTAATCCCTTATTTATCCATTTTCGGATTTAGGTAAAGAAACGCAAAATCCGTTTTTGGATACAAGAATCTGGATTTGGATTTTCCCAAAGAAACGCACCCTTAGACTGGGATTTGGTACTAAAAAAGTATACTTCTGTTTTCGCTAAAAACAGACCGCTGATGTGTTGACACAGGATACTGGCCAGGTGCTGTAATGTAAGGGGTTCATGTATCCAAGGAGATGTTCCCCCACCCCCCGCCCCCAAAAAGAGAAAAGTATCAGTGATCACATAATTCCAGTTTGAACTCACAACTGAGTACTGTCACTTCGGTCTACCACAGGAATGTTTACACAAGATGAGTAGGAACCTCAAGCCGATTTCTTATCCAAGACACGAAAATCTCAGCTGGACAATGACTTTTAAAATGAAGTCCATGTAGACAGAAACGACGGGTTAGTGTAGAGACCACAAGCTGAAGTCCCTATAGTCTTCGTTTGCACCGGTGCAATGCAATAACCCCTAAATTAAAAGGGGCTCTGCAAGTTTTCTGAAACTAAAATTAAGTGTGTCTCAGTGGTTGCAAATGGTAAGATGGAAATGGATTGCAACTTGAAACAATTAGGCGTATGTTTTCTTCCTTGCATGTTTCAAAAACCACCGGAAGCTGCTAAAAACGTGAAAATCCTTGTGACGTAGCCCGTAGCCCCTTTAATATCCAAAGTGTTCATTTATTTACTCTGAGATACTCTCCTTTATGACCTGTCCAGACGAGACCATAAAATGTGGGAAAACATGACAGATGACACACTGTCGTGAGAAATTATACTTAGAGTCTGTTATGGTATGCTAAATCACACTATTTTAGCTTATGGGTCGGTGCAGATATCAAATTTATTAATATGTACTTTTCAGAGGTACTGGTTGTTTCTTGATGTTATGTAAAATTTTAATTAATATCACTTACACGTCTTTCGAAACGAGGCTCTCCTGGAAGGGCCAGTAAAGTTAAAAGGTACTTATATAATGCCTTCAAATTTCACGTATATCTTTTAGGCCTTCAAGGTGATCTCAGACGCACAAGCAATGGACAAGCAGAAGTCTCTTAAACTTCTTAAGTTCTATGATGATGTTGAAAAAGTGATAAGTAAACTCGATGGCACGTTTCTCAATTTGCTGAAAACAAGCGAGGGAGACGTACTTTCGAATATAAAGAGAAGAATGGAAAGAATTGAGAATAGAGAATACGTGGTTCTTGTTGCAGGTGCGTTGAATTCGACTTATGTGCAAAATTGTAACATCTAGATCTGCTGGAAAACATTTCAGGAAATACAATTATCCTGCTCAATCTTGCGGAATATCCCCTGATTTAGCCAACTCGGCCTACGGCCTCGTCGGCTAAGTATCAGGTGATATTCCGCGCGATTTCGCAGGATAATTGTTTTATTATTCAACAAATTCCCATCGACTACCATTTTCAGAACGAGAAAAACTATGGCTCTATGATGAAAACGCTAAAAGCTAGTAACACATAATAAAAATCAAAACGGAACTTCAAGAAATCGAAGTTTACTACCGTTCACTTGAAAAGACTTATTTACAAACTCATGTTTGGAAATGACAAGACAAAGTAAAAAAAATATATTGCTACCTTACCGAGAATAAGTCCTCTTCCTGTGAATTAAAATCTTTTCAACTTTAGTCTTTACAACTTTCCGTGAGCAAGTGTGCTGCTTCGTTCGCAATAGTGTTTTCTTGCTTGAGTTCTCACTGTGAAATTCCAAGTCAACCTCTGGATATCTTTGTGAGCTGAAGCAATTACTTGTTGACTTTTTGAGAGCATTTAATCGTAGAAAGTTTCTTCCAGGGAGTTAAAATTTCCGGAGAACACTGCTAAAACTGCCTCGCTTTTCAGAATGGCCGCCAAACAAGCAGTGAAAGAAAATCTGCAGTGCACTTCCAAACATGATCATTTCCGTATATCGCAGGATATCTGTCATGTACAGATGACAGATATTGAGGGCTTCCTTACCATATATGGGCATAGTGACAATTTGTTGAATAATAACACTGGATATGGTGAGCAGCGTTGACGCTGTCATATACTGGTGAAGTGAAGGCGCTCGTCTTGCACCAAATTGGTCCTGGGGTAGCGTCATAAGTATTGCATGGTTCTCTAATCATTGTTTTAAAGATTCTCTATGGATGTTCTGGTTTTCCTTCTCCAAGCATAAGTCTTTTGTCCCACAGTCAAACCCTGGGACATGATATGGGGTGCTGGCTGAGAATAAAATTGTAAAATTGACAGTTCAAATAAAACTCACAAATGCGTATTTTCTTTTTGTTCTCTTTTATTATAGTCAAGTGCCCGGTTGTTCGAAAGCCGGTTAATGCTAACCTGGAGTTTAAAACATCTTAACCAGGGCTCCTGTTGGTCTTATTCAAAAGAGTTTTGACAGCAAATTCCGGAAAGTAGTGAAATAACCTGTGTGGTGAAGGTGTATTACTGGATGGAAATTTAGACTTCACGAGAAGGATGGTGTGACTGATTTCATATAAGTGAATACCCTGAACTGTACATTAGTATTTGTTACATTGCGTTCATCTTTCAGGTGAAACAAGCGCAGGTAAAAGCAGTATGTTAAACCTTATTCTTGGAGAAGAGCTTTTACCCTTTTCAGTTTTAAGTACAACATCCACAATCTGTGAGTTGAAGTATGGAAGGGAAAGGAGAATTAAAGTGCACTACAAGGAGGAAGGGAAAGATCCCGAGATTAAATTACTAGACGAGTCGTCGTCTTACATGGATCAAATATCTCAGTTCGTTCACGTCAAATCAGCACGTTTGAGAGAGCGCCACAATACAACAAGGTGGAATTGTTTTGGCCTCACAGTTTGTTAAAGGTGAGATATGCTTTTTGTACTGAAAAATACTAGCCAGATCAAGTTTACACTTTGTCACATGTAAAAATAAGGGTTGTCATCAAAATTACCATTAGGAATAGAGATAATTTAGGTTAAATAATTTAAACAATTAAATAGTTTAAAGCACTAGGACATGTTATCTATTCGTGTCTAGTTCTAGTTAGGGCTGTTGTTTAAAGACAAGCAAGAATGCTTCAAATTTGACTATTAATCTAGTAATTGGCTTTTTCAAGTTCGACAGAAAACAATGAAAAGAGAACAACATTATATCATATCATGTATTATCATATATCAAATTATTTCACTTTCAGGAAGGCGTAGTAATCGTTGACAGCCCGGGCATTGGGGAGTCTGAAATTATGGACGACATAGTTGTCAGTTATTTACCAAATGCGTTTGCCTTTATTTACGTCATCAACAGCAGCTTAGCTGGAGGTGTTCAGAAAGATCGAGTAAGTGTATGCAACTCATTATATTCAAAAGAAATGCAAAAATGCCAATAATGGCATATCAGATTTTTCTAGTTACAAAATACCTGACGGCATCTGCCGCTATGATGTGAGCGAACATAAAAATGGTAAAAAGTTTGAACTCAGGAATCTCAGAAGTATGTCTAGTGTGATCGTTTAGGTGAGAGTAGTCCTGAAAAGGACGATCACTCTAAACCGACTTTGATGCAGTCCTTAATCCTTAATTCTCAACACCCAAGTTAACCCATTTCAGCTGGTTTTGGAAAACTCTGGCAAGTCAAATCGCAGGCTGTTGATAAGACAACAACAACAAACATCGATTTTACAAGGTAAAAAGACGACGTTTACAGCAAATCTGTCACTTCTCTCGAATTTCGCTAGGTTTGTTTTCCTGTCCATAGTACTAGGATCTTCGGGCGAAGGTAGTTTACATGGTGCTAGGATCTTCCTTTCTCTCAGCTAGGCTATTATAATAGCCGCTAGAAAGATCCTAGAGCTGGGGCCAAGTACAACCTTTTGCATGTAAACTGAATACCCAAAACATATGACGCTGGGATGATGCGCCTTCTAGGATCTTCCTAGAGCTAGGATCTTCCTCCGTCCATGCAAACAGCCCTTCACCTTTGATAAACCTAAGCTATAGCTAATTAATAGCCTGCAAATTGGATACTACAATGACTTTAAAAAAGCATGTGCATAGAGCGTCTTCGATCTCAGCCTCCTTCTGTCCTTGTTAAATTAAACTTAGAAGACCTTCCCATTGTTTACTTAGCTTATGCGGCTTCTACATAAGACAAGGGAACTCACAACTGAACAACAAATGGAATTCTCTCCAGGCTGTGCTTTGTTCGTTTGCAACAAATGGGGCAATATTCCAGCTTTGGAAGCCAGTGAAGTTATCAAACACATTACAGACAAGCTGAGACAGTGTTTGTCAGATTTAGACCCTGACTTGCAAGTCATGCGACTTTCTACTGCAAAGGCTTTGATGGTGCAGAAGTACGACATCATGAATGCAGAATTTGCCTTACTTACAGAGAACATCGGATGTTTGGTGAAGAAGAGTATCGAAAATCGCCTTGTGCAACAGTGGAGGTAAGGTTCATTTGGTAACATTCAGCCTCAGTTTCTCAGTCTCATATATACCAGGAGTGCTAGAGCAGGCGGTCGCCAGGCAACCCACCGTCACTGCATATCCTCTTTGTCCATCTAGTTTCTCAGTCTCATATCAGGAGTGCTAGAAACTTGAAGAGTATAAGTATAATTGAAGAGTATAGGTCACTTTCACATATGCATCCGAAGTACAATGTGCCTATTTTAATGTGCCTGTTTTAATAAAGCGTGTTACCCCGGCCCACCAGATTAATTGGACACAGTTTCCATTAGGCAAAATGATTTCAATATATTAATTCCAAACATTTTCTTCAACAGTTGGCTGGATCGACTACTTGATCGAATTATCTGGATGATGAAATCTTTTGTAGAAAATGCCCACACAGACAGTGTGGCTGCCAAGCAAAGATTAAACATTTTGATAGAACGACTAAGAAAGCTGCAAGCCGAACAGGAAAAATCGAAGCAAAAATTGAGGCAACATCTTAATAAAAAGATCGAAGAAGCGATTACATCTTTGATAGCCTACTTAAAACGTCCGGAGGTCATCGAAAGACTTAGCAAATGGAACTCGGATGAGCTTCCGGAAGTCCAAGGCTCGTGGGAAGTCATTGAAGCAGACATTATGAAGCTCGTCCATAAACGATTGCAGACTGTGATCCAAGAATGGGAAGGAGAAGAAAAGAAATTTGCAGAGGCACGTAGTTCAGTGGTATCTTTTTTCCTCAGGGAATACAACTACTTAGAGAGGGAGCTTCGTGGACTGGAGGTCAGTGTTTCAAAGGGGCATGCTGCACCCAGCAAGGACAAACATGGGACTAAGGACTAACCTTTCGTTGTCACTTGAACAGAAAATCATATTTGGAATCGCAGCGCCATTCATGGTGCCAGCCGCACTCGTGGGATTAGGGCTAGCTATACCAGTATCACTGCTTCTGCTGCCAGTTGTTGGACTCAAGGCCGTGATTGAACAAATCAAAGAGCGTAACAAGAAAAATGCTTATGGTAAAAATCGCCCCGATTTCGTCAGAAATATCTGCCAAAAGTACCTTGAGAAGGTGTCCAGTCAGGAGGCGCTTCAGCCACTTGTCGAAGACCAATTACAACAAGTTGTGGCATGCCTATATGATCTGGATATGAGAATTCCTATGCTTGTTGAGGCCGACGTCCAACTCTGTCAGCAGCTGATGAATGAAGAACAAAGCAAGAAGGATACTGAAGCCATGTACAAGCCCCTTAAAGAGAAATGCGAGTGGCTTCGAGGCGAGATCGGGTTGTTTGGTGCTCTGGAAATTCGGAGCATGTAGATTGCTTGGGATGACCTTCATTGGGATGTCAGCGACGAAGTCTTCCTTCAGAGTGTACTAACCCCTGGCATCTATCGGGGAACAATTTCTAAGGGTAGGCATGCATCTCGACAGGTTAATTTGAAAGTCTACAAGGAACTGCTTACCAACAACAACGTCACTGAGTGTTTATCGGAAGATGCTACCTTGAGGTAATATGTTAAGTCTTGTATCAGTGATCCAGCCTTCTATCCATCCGTCAATCCATCCATCTATCAGCCAGCTGATAGATGGCTAGCAATTCAGTCAGTCAGTCCCTACGTCCGTCCGTCGGTCCGTCAGTCAGGCAGTCATTCAACCGCTCAATCAGTCAGTCATTCCAAATCCATCAGGCAGTTGCGTTATGCAAATTATTTTAAAGGCCTTAGTCCTTCATTCTTGTCCAGCATGGAAGCCAGTTCGAGGACAGTCAGTCAGTCAGTCAGTCAGTCAGTCAGTCACGCAGCTTTTTCTGTTGTTGTTGTTGTTGTTGTTATTCTTGTTTTTTTCTGTTTTTTTTAGCTCTTTGAGCCGTTTTTCTGGCTTACCGATTTCATATTTTTCCTTACAGAAAACTACGCCATCCACATATTGTTGAATATTTTGGTACTACTTATAGAAGTGTTCCAAGAGGAATCGAGGCAGCGTTTGTTACAGAGTCACCTGGAGAGACTCTGAAGTCCTATCTAGTTAATCACCCAGGAAACAATCCTACAGACAATTCCATGTCCATACGGAATGTTATTCGATGGGCTCAGCAGATTGTAAACGCGCTAATCTTTGTTCACCGCATGTTCCAAGGATGTGTTCAGGGTGATTTACGCCTCGAAAATGTCTTGGTATGTTACTTAAATTATTCATACTTGGTAATGGGTTTCAGGTAACATGTTGGAAAGACACAGATCATGTTATCATACTACTTCTGAAGGAGTAGAGGGACGAGCTACTGAAAGAAATCCATTAAATGGCGCTAACCTTTTTGATGGACCTACCATTCGGAAAAAAATATAATTGAGGCTAACGTGCAACAGGTGTCTATTTCTTTACAATTCCTAGATATGAACATAACACAGACAGGATCTCAGAAACGCTTTCTTACCTCTTACATAATGTCTTTATTCGAAAGTCTATAAGGCCTTCCTTCACTCAGTGTTGTCTTGAAGGTCTGGTAATTTATCAGGCTTCTCAAAAGCAGCGAGACTTACCCCGCAATCGTTTTAGTTTTTACTCATAAATCTCTTTTCCCCCAACGGGCATTTGGTGTTGTCTTGAAAGTCTGACTCCCCAGCCTGAAGTATGAGAGAGAGGAATTGTTGATATTAGAATTTCTACAGTCGAAGGTATCACTCAGTTAGTGTCTCAACAGATTTGTTTGAGATTGACACTCCATAAAGCAGAAATAAGAACTTAATTTTACTGATTTGTGTTGGCAATTAAGTTGATTGTACGGAGAACGGTGTGTGGTGGAGCGGTGGTGTCAGTAGCATGCGCATTTGACTTCAGATTTGAAATTCGGTGGTACTTGGAATTTTCAAGGTCCCTGCAAGGCGAGGAACTTTACCCCACATTGTGTATCTCCACCAGGTATACAAATTGGTAACGGTGACTACTGCTGGGGGTAACCCTGCGATGGACTAGCATCCCATCTAGGAGAGAGTAGCAATATTTCAGTTGCTTCATGCTACAGAAATCGGGGATAAGCTCGGCCGTTAGTGCCCCTGTGACTCGTGCGTGACCTTTTGCCGAGAAAGTTGTACTTAAGGAAATTTTAGCACCATTAGTATGCCAACAATTTAAGAGAATTTTAGCTAACCTTGACGTGCAGACCTAAATATATATATTATACAAATAGAATGTAAATTTTGTAAATTTTGTATATAACTCTTTTGATATATTTGATATTTTGTGTATTTTTTATAGCGTATTTTGTTGTTCTTTTCTCGGAAATATTAGCTTTGTAGCTACTCTCAAATTCGAGAAAAAATAAAGTTGCTGTATGTATGTATGTATGTATGTATGTATGTATGTATGTATGTATGTATGTATGTATGTATGTATGTATGTATGTTTGTATGTATGTATGTAACAAATCGCCTACATGCGTCACAACACTTGTAACTACTTTCCACTTTGTACTGATTTAATTACTTAGTTCACTTAATTGTTTATTGATTGTAGTTAGGTGAAGAGCCATTTCTGGAAACACTACTAATAAACCGTTTATTTTTCATTTTATTCTATTATGATGGCTCCTTGTTTTGAATTTTTATCACCAGTGTACGATAAAAGCACATACAAATAATTGTTTATATTTCTGTTGCTAAGTACTGTTGTTATGACCTTAAGCCACCTGTGGTCTTAGGAAACACTGTTATTGAATGATATCTTATTTCTACTGACTCTTCCCGGGACAGACTGCGAGTAGTCTCTAATTTTGGCGATGGTGATTGTGGGGCAGGCGAAACACACACACGCGCGCCCATAATTTCAAGGAGAGCGCTCCCTTCGTGTCTCGTCCCGAAATATCGCGCGCGCGCCCGCGTGTATTTCACCCGCCCCGCAATCGCCATCGCCAAAATTAGAGTCTACTCGCAGTCGATTCCCTGGTCGTCTCAACGGACGAATCACAATTCTATGGACATTTTGAAATTGAACACCGTAATTGATTCCCTGGCTGGTAAAGAGTTCTTATCTACTCGTGCTACGACAACTTTGTCAACGTCATTTAAATATATTTTCCCTAACAGCTTGACAGCTCCAACCTCCTGAATGTCAAACTAAGCAATATCTGCCTAACCAGACGACTTACCATCAAGAACGGTTCGAACTGCGACGAGTTTCTCCATCTTCCACCAGAGGCTATTCGCAACAAGACGCACAACGCCAGTTCAGAGATTTACAGCCTGGGTATTATGTTGTGGGAGATGTGGTACGGCAAGGAAGCGTTCGCCGAGCTGAAGGGTCGGAGCTTGGAAGTGTTTCTAGTGAACGTCGAGGAGGGTCACCGTCCTGCACTTGCAAGATTGAATACACAGACTGCATTCAATTGGTCAGAGCTCATAGCAGGATGCTGGCAAAAGGAAGCCGCAGAAAGAAAGGCCCTTAGAGATTGTGCGTCGATGATTGAGGCCATTTTGTCCCCCTAAGGTATGCAAAACCAAACGAGTGTCTGCAAGGTAAGCTGGGAAATTTAAATTTCATAAAGTACAGTGGTAAACACGAGATGAAATTCTGTTGTTTAAAACCTAGCCGCCGCACTCGTGTTGTGCACTGGGCCGAGACACTTAGCCTGCGGTGCAGCCGGACATGTCACTCAAAACCTAGATATAGTCCGTCTGCGTAACGGCTCCCAAAAGCTTAATCTGGTATATCGCAGACTTGCAGGGATATCTGTATCCGGCCGTTTCTGATTGGCTCGACTCTTACAAGATTTGTGATTGGACAATTGATGGACATTTACTTATGCAACAGATCACGCAATACATACTCCGCACAGCTACAAATAAATTTGTAGGTTTGTATTTCTCTGGGCTTTCCGTAGCATAGCTTTCATTGCTGGTGATTTCGATACAGAATGTTGGTGATTGTAGAAGAAAGTTGGGAAGGGCGTTCACGGTCGTAAAAGAGCAGTTTGAAATTGATAGTCTTCTGCCCGAGCAGGAAAACTCGCTGCAGGAATTTCTTGTAGGTTGAAATATATTCGTGAATTTGCCGACAGATCTTTGATTTTCCAGTGCCTTCCAATCGTGGCGTGCGCTCTTTTCCAAAAGCCTCGTGGCTCCAGTGTTATCGTAGTAATATCACCGTTGCGATCGCTTTTGAAAGACCAGGTTCGTCATCTCAATGATACTGGAGTTCCAGCGATTGCTATCACTTACGACAAGGACAACAAACTCATCCAGCAGGTCCTAACAAGCAGCAAATAGGTGCTCATTTATGGCTCTCCTGAGTGCTTGCTCTCTACTGAGTCTTGAAGGACCATCTTTGAAATTATCAAAGGTTTCAAAGAGATGTTAATCGGAATCGCTGTGCGCTATCGACGAGAGGCCCACTGTACATGTATTACACAATGGTATTTAAGATCACATAAATTTGTCTACACTGATTATGAAATGTTTCTGTGTTGCTCTACTCGTACAATTATACATAAGTTGCCATCTGTCCTCCGTTCGCTTACTATTATAAATTAGGGAAATTTTAATCCAACAATTTTGATTTTCAAACAGCAAAACAATCGATTATTTTTAGCAATGTGGAGTATTGCGTGATGTGTTTCGTAACTAAAATGTCCATTGACAAAGCGCGTAAAAATCTAGCCAATGAAAAACAGCTACAGATATCTCTGCAAACCTGCGAGATATCAGAGCAAGCTTTTGGGAACCGTTTCGCAGACGGACTATACCTGCGGTGTAGACTGTCTGCTGTACAAGATTCAAAGTTTAGCTTATTATTATTCAATTTTATAAGTAAAATAAAAAGGACTACACTATCCCGCAAATAGCAGTAGCTAGTCTGGGCGGGTAGTGTTTACATCAGTATAGAACGAAAGAAGTCATGTGACAAATATACATACATAAATAAAGAAATTGCAGAAAGCAAGTCAAGTAATTAACATTAAAAAAAAGTAATTAACATAAAAAAATATGCGACGCGAGCTAGAGAAACTTTGCTTCTCGTTCTATCCAGGTCTATGAATGAGGTAGGGCTCTGGGTTTACCCAATCACACCCTGTAAGGGATACCATGGATCACACTACCGTCACATCTAAGAGGAGTAGACTGCGAGTAGTCTCTAATTTTGACGATGGCGATTGTGGGGCGGGCAAAATACACGCGCGCGTGTATTTCACTTAGCTTACTGTCTACAGCCTCTTCATTTCAGACTCAGTTGATGTGTACTCTACAGTCTGAGTTTTACGGCTGACATCCTATTAGGACAAGTTTATCATTTACACGTGTAAATATGCAAAACGGACGAAGCGCCTTCTTTATTATGCCTAAAATAAGTTTTTGTTCTCATACTCTCTCTTTTGTATTTGAAGGTGACCCTCACGCATGACGGACCACAGCAATACAAAGTGGAGTAATACATCTAGTATTAGATATGCCAGTCAGGCTATCTTGAGCATAGTTATAGGAACAGACGTTTAGACAAGGCTTTGTACAGATTTTAACATTTTTTTAACAAAACGGTTTTTTGGCATCAATATGTATTTAGAACTGTGTGTCACCTGGGTTGGTTGAGAGGCCGTCGATCGTAGTCGGCCGCACATGTCATACACACCGCCCCGTTGATTGCAGCTCTTCTAGACTGATGCAAGATCCTTTAGTATAACCTTTAAGATGGTCCATACCTAGAAGCTAAAAAAACAATAATAGAAAATAATGGACAGTTTAGTGACAACATTAGTCCCATTTTGTGAGAGGACAAGGCCGGGAAGGGACGTTGTATTCGGCATTTAATTTTGTCAATGACCCGGTTGGGTTTAGAAAAACGGATAAAATACCCGCGTCTGCTCGGCCTCCCAAACCCATTCAGCTAAAATGTGCAACTGTTTGGTGTATTAGTTGGTTTTACGTTAGCTGAGTTATACACGATTAGATGGAAAGCATGCGACATTATCTCAACAATCAGTGCAAATATGATGTTCTTTTTTAACCACTCACAAGCAAATTGGCCAAACCAATCTTGGCTTGCTTTCACGCATTCAGTCCAGAACAACTGTCGCGTTTACACTGGGCAAGGATGATTTGCTGAGTTTACGGAACTCCGAGCTATCTGGAGACCATTTGCTAAAGGATTTCGTCCAGATAGAGCTGGTGTAGAATAAGGATAACTGGCAAACAAACAAAGGCATAACGCGTCACCGTGGTACAAGGGGTGAGGTGGTTTTTGTGTGTTGCGATGAATATGAAAAGCTTTTTCCTTTTGTAGATATCTTATGATATCCTCGATAATGTAAGGTTTACATTATAAGCATGTGTGTCGCGCACTTAAAAGGGGACGTCACACACGCAGAAGGAAAGCGTGTCGATGATTTGTCAGCTTTAGTTTCTACAAGTTGCTCTACAAGTTGCTCCTTCACCCAGAAAGAGCGGAAATTGTAAGTTTCGCATACTATAAAACAAGAACATGATTGAATTTAACCAGAAACTCATAAGAATTAAGTTGAAAAGTGTAACTCGCGTTCAGTGCTCCTGCAGGAATGCTCATTTTTCTAAGTACCATATTCGGAAACCGCTCGCTCCAGTCCACGCACGAGTTAAGAGCTGAAGGTGGCAACATACGAGGCAACATTGCTCGGTAAATTTTGAAGTTTAAGTTTCACAACGTTGGGTCTGGGCGGTTGTGAAACTTAACTAAACGATTATGGGCTCACTGAAATAGTATTTTTCGGCAGGATGCAGCGGTTCATCTCGCTTACGTTAAAAATTGAAATTATAAACAACACGAATGCGCAGTTGATTCAAACAAAGGGGCTGTTTACATGGAGAGAGGAAGATCCTAGAAGGCGGATAATCCTAGCGCCATATGTTTTCTGTATCCAGTTTACATGCAAAATGTTGTACTTGGCCCTAGCGCTAGGATCTTTCTAGCGCTAGGATCTTCCTAGCTGAGAGATAGGAAGATCCTGGCGCTACTGAGGAAGATCCTAGCACCATATAAACTACCTTCGCTAAGAAGATCCTAGTACTAGGGACAGAAAAAGAAATATGGCGGCGGCCGGGCGTTCAGCTGCTAAGGGCCGACAGTTTTATTTGATTTCCAGCAACCGCCCCGACCGAAATTTTAACATGTAAATCAAACGAAAATTTGATTCGCCTTCTAGGATCTTCCTATTGCTAAGATCTTCCGCCCTCCATGTAAACAGCCCCAAAGTCAAACACTAGTTACCATAAAAATCAAGAGAGAACGAGAAAAAAACAAGAAAGAAATAAGGAAAAATAATCGATCACATGACTGAAAGAAAAAGGCGCCAAAACCTTGCGAAGTGTTGCAGCGTTTCTTTGCAAAGCTGAGTGGATCAATGAAACTGCTCCGAAATGATCGCCCGAGAATATCTGTTTTTGAAAAAGTGTTCTAATTATTGGCTCTAAAATGTGGTATAGGTTTGATGTTTCCTGAAAAATTGTTGTATTCATCGTCTAAAGCGGATTGAAGCTGTATGTTTTCAGCATTGAAGTTGGAGAGTTGAAACGAACACAAAACGAAATGGTTCCAGGTTCAGAGGCCGCGGATGGAATGTGGCAAAACAACAATGAATCAAAAACTAGGAAACCTATCATTCAACTTATTTTGCATTACATTCTCTTTATTTGAACATTTGGAGCTGCTTGAACTCAGAACTACATCGACTGCAGGTAAAACGATGTTATTTTGTGCCGAAGAAAATGTCGTCCTTTTTTATTCAGCTTATTTAGCTTGATTTTGGTGGCGAATCACTGAAAACGTGTGACACTGTTTTATTTTTGTATCATGTCTTGGTATTTTGGTGTGAAAAGTTTTTTCGTACAAAACCTACCTTTTGTGAGCATTTGTTGATAGTGCGATGGTAAAAGAAATAGTAAACACAACGCTAGACTAGTTTGGTTTGGTTTCGAAGTCTGATCTACTTCTAACCCCAGGGGTTTGCTCCATGTTGTGTTTCAATTACCAGTTTTGTTGCCTCAAAAATTTCCCACTGGGTCTTCCAAGCCAGTAGTTCTTTCGCTTTGTCGTTCCAACGTTTGAAAGCTTTTTCGGCCTTTTCTCCCCGGTTTGTCGTCCATTCTTTGAGCAAGCCCGTGAACTTGGTATAAAATTACGTCAAGTCGTTTACGAAGATTGATTGGTATAAGTTCTCTTTGTCTTCAAGTTCCAAATATGGCACTTGCGAAAATGAATAATTACGAGCATCGGTCAAAACCGACATATGCGAACTACACGTTTGAAGTCCTTATGAGTTTCTGATTTAACATTTCATTGTTCGATTTTAGTTGTAAAACATGCGTCCTTCATCAATAAACGTTTCGCTGGCATGAAATTAGTGGCTTCATCCCGTACTCCATATCATGGTACTTAATTACCTCAGTAATTATTTTTCCTCATACCTTATCTGGAGTGATTAGTTAATGTTGGGTTAGGGGAGGGGTAGGTGGGGCGTTTCCCAGAAATGCTTAATGATCCGTTTTATTTCCATTGCTTTGGAGCGTCACTTAGGGTCGTAAATATTAAACCCGCTTTTTACTCTGTTGTCTTTCTAACTGACTAATCGAATATGGCGAAAAATGATAACCACACGAAAAAAAAAATAACGACAATTATCTCTAACTCTCAAGACCCGAGAAATAAAAGGCATTTATATTAGGATTAGTCTGACTTTTAATACAGTGTCTTCCCAACAATGAAATCATGTAACAAGCTCGAAGATCAACCAGTTTGCATTCTTTTATAATTCCGCTTTTAAAATATACACAACTGCCTGCCTGTAACTTTTTTTCTCAGCACAAAATTCTTTTTCTTTCCCCAATCTGCTCACCAGCATAGTAGGCTTCTACCCACAAGGTCGTGGGCAGATGCTACATTCTATGAGTGTATCAGCTTGAACACCTGTCAATCGATACTCGCGAGTTCAAGTTTCCACGCGCGTTGAAAAGCAACATTAAGAAAGAACGTTCCAAAACGACATAATTTTGCAGACTAAAGCTATTAACCCTTTAAGCCCTAACAGTGACAAAAATTAAAATTCTCCTTACATTATCAATACTTGTTCAAACATTCAAGTGATGAGAATAAAGAAGTGATCACCAAGGTGACTTGATTTTTTAGACAAATTCTCCTTACCAGTTCCATGAGAAACGTATGGTGAATAATAAGCAGAATATGCATTTTTACATCGGGGCTTTAAGGGGTAATTAAGCCGACCGTTTTCACGACGGTTGAAACTGTCATATGTGTAATAGAAGGATATAACTAGTTAACTTTTTGATCCATTTTATTCATTTTGCTTCTTTATTCACGGTTCGAGAGCAAAAATACATAACCAGATAACTCGGCCGAAGACAGATTAGTGAGAAAAGGAAACACAAAGAGAGCACAAAGACAATCCAGGAAACGGTTGCAAAAAATCCCACTTAATCTTAAGTTGCTTTATGCAACCGGGCTCGGGCTTCTATTACTTGTACGTGGAGGTCACTGGGTACTACGGAACAATTATAAACAAAGAAAAACGCATCCCGCGGGGGCGATCAGCGTCTGGGTAGCTACTGCATATTGCCAACAGAAACGGCTTAAACCTTGTCGTCCCGCGTTTGAGGAGTTAACGTTAAATTCATTCAGTGTGACAGTGAAGACTATCAATTTCAATTGGACAAAGTTTTCATTCTTTAAAATGATTTCAATTTATTAATTCCCAACTGGTACAAAGATCACTACATGAGTGATAACACAGAGATTCCCGGTTAGCGTTCTAAGATAACTTTTCTTCAACAGTTGGCTGTATCGACTACTAGATCGAATTATCTGGATGATGACATCTTTTGTAGAAAATGGCCACACAGACAGTTCGGCTGCCAAGGAAAGATTAAACAATCTGATAGAACGAATGAGAAATTTGCAAGCCGAGCAGTAACCGTATTCTGCTACTTCGAATTCAAATGAGCACCTTTAGTTAATTTGTTTTAGCCTAAGCCGGAAAGCTCAATGATCAGTTATGCCTCTTGACGTTTCTTTTGTTACCATTTTCCTAGAATTTAAACTTCTGACCCTAAATGACGATTGTTCTGAAATATGAATGAAAAGAGGTGTCACTCAGTTAGTTACAACCACAGATTACCTTTTTGGTCACATTGACAAAACAACATTCCTCGGCTTTAATTCTCCGCTTTTAAATTAAAACATAAATGAATAAAAATACGCGGATGAATTACGATTATGACAATTAAGCTCCAACCCAGAATTACCAGGGTTCAGCCGGTTCTAATCTAGCTAGAGGCAACTACATTTGTCAGAGCTGGTTGGCAAGACTAATCATATAGACCGAATGCGCCAATTTTAATGCCATTGTTCAACCAGTCCTTAGTATTTTCCTAAAATGGTGCATCTAATTTACATGGTGCAAAATGCTACATGGTATTCACAAGCTTGCCTGCCTGACAAAACTGAGTTAAGCGCCTTTAGACTACAATCAGTCAACTTAAATCTTTGCTTGTTTATATACCAGGGGATGGATCAACGTACAGGCACCATCGTTACAGCAAGAACATGATACCCTATCTTCTTTCTATCCCACCCTTCTGAGCCAAAGTGTTTCTTAGAATACATTTGTCATGCATTCTGTACTTGTTTGTTTACGCAACGATGGAGCCGCAGGATCGGGATGGCAAAACGCTTTTTCTCCTTAGAAAAACGTTCATTTAATGAAGGCTTTCGGTGTCTGTCTAACTAAATTACCATTTCGTGCAAAATGGCTGATGGTAAAGCGAAATTTAACATTGATGAAATCGACAATATCGCAGAAATGTTTCAAGCAATGATGGCGCTCAATATTTCGTGTGAAGGATTAAAAACGCTGGATCAGATGAAAGATCGAGTTAAAGAGCAACTGAACCAGCCAGCAAAGACACCTACTTGGACTGCAGGACAGGTACGAATTCCCAGTCGTAAAGAGTAGTAAGAATTGGTGGCAAAAGTGCTTTTTTTCTGTATATAATTAAGCGTTTAACGATAAGGCATGCATTGAACCGATAATCACATAATGATTACGCGGGTACTGGCAACGCAATGACCCATGCAACATAGGTTATTGTTTCTAAGCCGTCGAATTGTTACTGTGCGAAGAGAATAACATTATTCGTGTTCCCGGAAATCGAACCTATCGAGCATCAAATAGGCTATTAATTAAACCGTATATACTATATTTTTAAACTTTTCGATTTCTTTAGCACAAGAAACTTATAAGAGCTATAAGATAATATCGCAAAATGAGAGCCGTAAAGTTGACAAATGTCCAAACTTGAGGATTGTAGTGTGAAAGAAATATAGACGTGGACCGTTCGTGATAACTATGCTTACGCTGAGAGGCTGACTTCTTAGCCTCGGCCCTGCTGGGAGGTCATCTACTTCAGGAAAATTTGTAGTGTGTTTCAGTGTAAAATTACTGGTAACTGTGATTGTAGTTTGCACCACATGTATTTTTGTTTTTTCACTGTGTTAAGGCGAACCGAATGAGGCGGTGTATATTCAACAATGATATCTGTTGTCATGCTTTATGATCAGTGGCCCACCTCATAACAGAAATTTTCTCGACATAACTAAATTGTTCTCCTCTACTCGGTATCGCGGTTTGAGCTCACGTTCTGCTTAAAGGTGCTTCAGGATGGATTTTAACAGAATCTCCAAACTTACGAAAATTAAATATTGCAAAACATCGCAGCTGACATCGCGG
This sequence comes from Siderastrea siderea, assembly GCA_964030785.1. NCBI lineage: Eukaryota > Metazoa > Cnidaria > Anthozoa > Scleractinia > Rhizangiidae > Siderastrea > Siderastrea siderea. The sequence continues at coordinate 8,535,973 of OZ034975.1, forward strand.
CCCTTCAGAATTGCGTTATTATTAACATTTTTGTTAATTTTTGGTGAAACTCTTCAGCAAAATATACAACTATGAACGCGTTTCCTTGTCACCGTTTTAATTGCACATTATAACCTGCGCAGAATAACATCTGCAGGTAAGGGAAAAATTCCGACATAATTAACTACAACTCCTTCAACTTCACAGTACTGATTCCGGAATGTAAATGACAGCGATGAATCACTTGATCATTTCACGAATAAACTGTTTAGTGACACTCAGTCGTCTTCTCTTACTCCAATGAAGACATGCTACAATGGCTCCGTCAATTCCAAGCGCGATCATCCTGCCCCCCCCCCGGGGGGGGGGGGGGGCATTTGTCGGGCATTTGTCTTTTTTAAAAAATAATGTTGCAAATGCCCCACGGTGGGGTCAGCTCATACGTACAAATCCCCACGGGGGGGCTCCTGGAAGAGTGCAAACGCCCGACCCATGGGACAAGATCATTGTAGTGATTCATGATGAAAGCGCTAATTGGCTTGCTGACCAAAACGGTGTATCAAACAGCAAAGGCCGCTTGAAAATGCCCCATTCACACCAACAAAACATGTTTAATTAAACCAGGTTTAACAAAATGAAATTCAGCAACAGAAAACTGAATGACTAGTTTAAACAAAGAATTCAAGTGAGCTTTTACTTGTTTTTTCAATTGCACTAAATTCGCAGAAGAAAAAATTCATCAAACAACTTTGATAAAGAAAACAATTTTGAACCTTGTTTAATTAAACAGCTTTTAAACGTGTTTAACCTTTGATGTGAATGGGGCATTGGATTTTCAGGGTTACGAAACAATTTAATCTGAAGCTATTACACATATTAAAAATAACAACTGCAATGTCAGTGATTTAAACTATATCTGAAAACGCCAGCAAAATGAAAGTCTGACACGGTAAAATGTTATGAAACTCTACACTCGTGAGAACGTGAGGACTGGAACTAGAACTAGTTTCCATTTAGCATTTGACAAAAGATTTCGATGACCTTTTCTAAGAACGATGTTCTGAAGGTTCAATGTTTGCTTCTGGTTCTTTAAAGTTGTATTTTGAATTTCAGTGTTAATGTTTGGACAAGCTTGGACAAACGTGAACCAATAATTGTTTACAAATATTAAAACAGAATAAAATAGAATAAAGATATTCCTGCTAGGAATTCTTTCGTTTTTCTTTAGATTTTTGAACCCCTCTCTTCCTATTTTCGGCCACTTGCAGAAGGTGGTCCAGCCATTTTTATGTTGGGGGTAATCAGGAAATTTAAGGAATTTAAAATGAACAACGTGTTATGTACGACTTTTAAAATCCGAAATATAACGTTACTTTGACAATGCCCCACCTCCCGGCTGACCTGTCTTAGCAAATGCCCCACCCTTGGGAAGGAAAAGTTAGAAAATGCCCGACAAATGCCCGGGGGGGGGGGATGATCGCGCTTGGAGTTGACGGAGCCATAATATCGATATAAATAAAGAATCGATTGCGTATTCTCGGTTTTCACCCACGTGACTTCCGCCTTGACGACGGTTGCTATCCGCCATGTTGGTGCCCAAACAAACCCGTTCAACAGAGAGATCACAGTGAGAAAGTAAGCGTGACAATGGTTCTTTGCGTTGTTTTTGGTTGTGGAAGTAGAAGTGACCGAGATAAAGGAATTGGATTTTATCGAATACCTTCAGTGGCAACCAACAAAGGAGAATTTGAAGAAGAACTGACTACAGAGCGGATGGAAAAATGGATAAATGCGATCAGCCGCGGAGACACGGAATGGAAAGGCGTCCTCAAAAGCGAACGGGTATGTGGAAAGCATTTTGTTTCTGGAAAGCCAGTTCCTTACTGGCATAAGCACGACGTGGATTGGGTGCCCACATTGCAACTTGGCAAGAAAAATTATCGTCGTAAATCAGACCATGAAGCGAACGCAGAAAGAGCTGAAAGGGCAAAGAAGCGAGAGCAACTTGCGGTCGAACGACAAGAACGCGAAGTGGCAGAGAAACGTCGAAAGCTTTTGGAAGATAGCCTTCCTGTTGCTCAGATCGACTTTAGTCAGCCAAGTACTTCGACTGAAGAAGAGGGAAGTCGAAACGATGGGAATGAGGAGACCATTTCTTGTGATCTGGCGGCCATAGCAGTAAGCGAAGGTGAAGAAATCGAACCGGAAACTGTTAAGGACGCCGAGTGCCAAACCACCGAGTTTGACTACATGTTTCAGACAAACAGATATCAAGCCCCAAATAGGGATTTCTTTGACACTGAGGATAAAGTTCGCTTTTACACTGGGCTACCGTCTATGGAAGTACTAATGGTTGTTTTCGAGTTCGTCTCCCCACATGTTACACGGCAAACACAGTCGCTCAACAGATTTCAAGAGTTCATCATTGTCCTTATGAAACTAAGACTAAATGCACCGTTGCAGGATCTTGCATACCGGTTTGTTGTTTCAGTGTCTACAATTTCCAGAATATTTTCCCACTGGATTGTTGTGATGGACACAAGATTGTTTCGCTTTGTGTACTGGCCTGACAGGGACCAACTGTGGAGGACAATGCCCCAGTGCTTCCAGTATGCATTCGGTAAGAAAACAACTGTTGTGATCGACTGCTTTGAGGTATTTATCGAGAGGCCTTCAAACTTGCTAGCCAGGGCACAGACATTTTCAAATTACAAACATCATAATGATCAGTGGCACAATCCAGGGGTACAAAAGTGTAACGTGGGCCAAAATTAGTGATTTTTCAAATTTACTTTCATTTCAAGTAAAATAGTACATTTTCACATAAGGAATGCTCAGAATACAACTTAAAATTGTTTTCAGCCATAAAAAAGTGAAAAAATCAATAAACAAATACATTACCCATAATGCATTGTGGGCATGGTCATTCTCTTTTTGGTATAAATGTCACTCTTAACACTACAAAATATTTAACAACTAGCTCAATTTTATATCCAAACACACATCAAAGCATTAATTGAATGCCAAAAAGCAAAAAGAACTAAAACAGTTACAGTTTTGTCTGTTTTTCCTGCCATTTCCAATCGCAAGACTTTGTCACGCAACCAGTCACGTTTATCAAAACTCATGTGGTTGACTCTATTGTTTTTAGCCCTTAAACCTCTCTAAGAACCCCCCATATATTCTTGAGTATTTTTGAAGTCTATTGCCACAAAATGGATGCGCTTTGGCTCCAAATAGGGATGAAAATTTCCTCCAGAATCTGCATTAGTGGCGGTTTCTTCTTGTTTGGTTCATGTTACACAATGGTGGAACATGCATTCGTGTTCGGGGTTCGAGAAAAATGGAAATATTCTCCGTTTAAAGCGAAGAAAATAGAAACAGATTTCCCAGCCGTGATAGTATGCTTATGAGAATTGTGCATGCATAGTGTCATGCCTGAAGGACGTTTCGCTTCCAGTGGAGATAAAAAAGAAATAAGCAAGTAAGGCTAATTTTTGATGAAACTGCGGTTGTAACAATGTGTTCGGGGTTGAACATATTTTGATTTATCGTAGTAGCAGCTCAAGCAATCGAGTTGAAATTACTCGTACATAAACTATGTCTTATGAGAACTTCGCCGTATTTTTTGTGGGGCGCAAGTGTGTTTCTTCGATATATTAGATTATAATAATCTTTTGCCTTACCTGTTTAAACTAAACTGCGTTACAGGAGACATCTTTGTATAAAATTCTTTATTTTGTCGTTCAGTGAAGCGTAATCAGCTTTACTTTGTAGCCAGACATGTAAGTTGAATGCAATTAAAGATGCTTTTAATGATAAATGAAGTGTGTGGTTGATTTAGGTGAAACAGTGAGAGAAAATTTGATTCATCTCTTGAATTTATGTTACGCGTTACATCCTGAAATGGCGCGTTTTTCAGCCGTCGAAAAAACATTAAAATTACAGTTTACTTCCCATTCCAAAAGCTTTTGCATCCCAATAATCTTTATTTATTAGGGAAAAATTTTGCTAAGTTTCAGGGACTGTGAGTGTTTCGTTTTAAAGATATTTTCGTTTTAGAAAGGCCTACATGGTTTGTACCCCTGGACTGTACCACTGATCAATACAATCAAAATTCTGGTAGGGATAACACCACAAGGAACAATTTCATTTGTGTCTGAAGCCTGGGGAGGTCGTGTCTCTGATAAATTTTTAACTGAGAACTGTGGCTTCCTGGACGAACTGATTCCTGGAGACATGGTCATGGCAGACCGGGGATTCACCATCACCGAGAGTGTTGGACTGAGAAATGCTAAACTGGTGATACCAGCTTTCACGAAGGGCAAATCTCAGCTTGACCCAGTGGACGTGGAGCAGACAAGGGGCATTGCAAATGTCAGAATTCATGTTGAACGTGTTATTGGACTGCTTAGACGGAAGTATACTATGCTGGAAGGTACCTTGCCAACCGACTTTTTGATATGTAATCATGAAAACTCTGATAGGCGTACTGCATTGGTAGATCATATGATTAGAGTTTGTGCAGCTCTTGTTAATTTTTGTCCTCCAATTGTACCATTTGATTGGATCAACTTCACATTTAAATACTGTACATCAACTCTTCTCATTAAGCCACCTGGGTGTTTGATTTATTCCAGGGGATTTCAAGGGGTGGAATAAAAATTTAGTTAAGTGCAGCTCAATGAAAGCTATCAGGATATAAAATAGGGTATGGCGATTTACTGTAAAAAAGAAGCACAACGGGCTGTTGGAAATGTGTAACTTTTTGAAAATGTGTTAATAACTCAAGGACTTTTTACATAACATCGCCAAGAAAATAAATCATCTCACTCAAAAACACAAAATTAAAGTGACTCATAAATTATAAACAATTATTGGATGAGGTTGAGCAAGATATCATGAATTATCAAAACGGAGGTCTGTGTTCGGCTTCGGCAGATAATACAGACACGAATTTTTGGTAATTCATGATATCATGCGAAAACCGAATTCAATAATTGTTTTATTATACATCCTCATCCTCAGAAACAGAGGCGAAGCGTTCAGCCATTCTGTTTCTGAGGATAACACTTCAAGGGGCTTGGTAAACAGGCAGACTTTGAACTTGACATGATAAATGCAATATCTGCACCAGATATTGTATTTATCATGTCAAGTTCACAAGCTATTGTAAATTGATTGAACGCTCTTGACCAATAAGACTTTTCATAGTGAGTCTGATGTATAATAATACAAAATGTTCTCATAATGTTGCAAAAAATTATATGCGAACCTGACAGTCATGAAAATTTCATGTAATGAGGTGTGTATTATTTTTTGTGAACGAGGAGGGGTGGCTTCATAAATTTCTTCTAAAGAGGGGTGGCTTAATAGAGGATTGGTATGATTTTGCAAAGGAAATATGAAAGCTTGTTTATATCATGCCTCCGGCCTGTGTATGGATATTCTTATTCCTTTTCCATGTCAGGTTCAGGTATAGCATTTTCTTTTAATTCTGCTTTTGCAAACAAAACAAACAACAAAAAATAAGGGAAAGTTTTGTTTGAATGTAACTCAGGTCTTGATAAGTTTATTTAGTTGTAATAAGTTTATTAAGAGAACACATTAGTCAAGTTGCCATTAAGAATCTAACCAGTTTCATTATGCAATGAGGCAGCCAAGGAACAAAATTTAAAAGATGCCTACAT
>OZ034975.1:10362341-10401341 GCA_964030785.1 Siderastrea siderea
TACAATGTGCTCTGGCTCATGCTCCACTTTTAACCAAGCACAAGCAAAGACAAAGCCAATCACGACTTGATATCTATGCAAGGTTTTTCGCGCTTGGTACTTGATACATGTTTTCGTTAACTTTGTTTGAATTCTGATTGGCCGGGTGCTTTGCGCCATTTGCGTACGTGGTGACTGGACAGTTAACAGCACAGATAAGAAATTCTGAGATTCTGCCTCAAAGATGTTTAAAGCTTGCTGTCAGTGCTGTGAGGTTTTAAGTGATCTTCCCAGCCACAAAGCAAATCAGCGACAATGTTCAGCCTATCCTGCCCCCAAATCACGGATCCATTGTTAACTTGGTAACTCGGCAATCCGCACAGTCCAGCTGCGAATGCTCTGAATGAAAGAAAAGGAAAAAAAGTAAGTTTGAATTCTCCGATGTTTTTGTTTCCTCAGGCCAAAAGACCCTCCTTAGGAGAGGGGGAGGGGATGGCAGTGACAGCTTGACATTATACAGTTACAATCCTAGCGGGGTGAAGAGACTGTCGATAGCGGCAAAAAAACTGACTCGTCCCCAGTCGTCTTCATGTCGTGCGACGCGCGCGGCACGGGAGCGCAAGGTGTGATAGCAAGGGATGTCACTACCCATCACACCTCGCGCTCCTGTACCGCGCGCGCCGCACGACATGAAGACGACTGGGGACGAGTCAGTGCCAAAAAAGTCTTCAGAGCAATCGATCGATATTAAGTTCGACGGTTAACGACACTCAACTTAAACAACTCGTAAAATAGGTAATTACCTTTATAATATCAATAAAGTTTCAAGCTGACAGGTAATGAGAGTAGACAAATAAGTATTGTTATGCATTACTAATTCACTTACTTTGTGGTCACCAGTCTAATCTTAAACATCCAGACATAAGTTTGCACCACGTTAAAAACTCAAGGCTTGTTCTCACCTCTCAGTGTTTTTTCGTAATTGATCTTTGACTTTTTGGTCCTTTGTCGCTTCTATTAACGCTTCGCTATCAAACCCAGCTTCAGATAGAACTGATGACAGAACCTGAAGAAAGAAACCAGAACTATTACTATTACTAGGTATTGCTTTACTGTGTTTTTAAACTGACATCTTCTAAACAGAAGAAACAGGATATTGCTCAGCCAAATAGGTGCCAATTAAAACCAGTTTTGACTTGGCTTGCGTGAGTGCGCGTTTCGTGAACTAGGCACCGCTAACATGCTTTCCTTGCTTGGCACCTCATGCAAGTTTTCCTCACACTTGGCATAGGTTAGATGTTCTCTCACGCTCTCGGTTGTATGTTCTCCCGCGTTTGGCATTGGTTACAGGCTTTCCGTGGTATCGCTCGCATTTTTCCCGCGCTTGGCAGCGGCTGCATGTTTTTCCGTCCATGGCATCGATTATGGCCTCAATTGCATGTTTTACTGCGTATGTTTTCCCGCGCTTGGCACCGGTTACAGTTTTCCCGCGCTTGGCACCGGTTACAGTTTTTCCGCGCTAGACCTTGGATACATGTTTTTGCTTTGATTTTAATTGGTTCATGACTTTCATATGCTGTGATTGGTCAGATGTGACTACACCGGTTTCGGTTTTACAATACGCATAATAAAACACTCTAAGAAGCACCTGAGGATCTCCAATGTCCTTGTCATATTTCCACCCAGCTTCATCTGAGGAAGTAAAGAGGGCAAGACGACAAGAATTCGTTTGTTTAAATCTAAGACACAACTTAAGGCAGGGGGAGTTTTAATGTAGTATTAGAAGTGGCTCGGCGGCTTTTTGGCGGAACACTCGGATTCTAAAGACTCACTCACTCATTCACTCGCTCAACCTTACCACGCCTTGTGGCACATAAGGGGATCGAACGCTCGTCCATAGGGACTTGACGCTTTTAAGATTCAGAAAGGTATACAAGCTTATAATATATTTTTTGTGGCTCGGCGACGGGGAGGACTATTTTCAACTGTCTTGACGGTTGGGCGGCTCGTCAATGTACCCAACGTATACTGACGAATGAGAATGTATACGTTTTCAGCAGCTAAGTGGCATGGCGGCTTCTTCTGTGACTGCCATGATTAACCCTTTATTAAAGCCCTAACAGTGACGAAAATGACATTTCTTTTCACATCATCACTACTTGTTCAAACATTCAAGTGTTGAGAATAAATGAAGTGATCACCAAGGATAAGATGTCTTGATATTTACACAAATTCTCCTTACTAGTTCCATAAGAAACGTATGAAGAACAGTATGGAGAATATACATTTTTATATTAGGACTTAAAGAGTTGGCTGGTGGTCTTCAACAGCGAACAGTCGACTGAACTTTGTTTTATTTGTTTATTAGTTTATTGCTTTGAGTTAGTTGCTTTGAGTTATTTGAGTTATTGGTTTATATTGGTTTATTAGTTCGTAAACGGCCTTGCCGCAATACACCTCATAGAGAATTTCATACTATTTGCCAGAGTTATTAGAACCTTCATCCCAGCCCTATCTTTTACCTTCGGAGTAACACGCTTCTCTTACAAAATTTTGTCCCTCGCCCTCAGACAGTGAAACAGCCTGTCTAAAGTAGGGGTAGGACAGACAGCGCTCTGAATTCTTCAGAGAGGGTGTCTGTGAGCTGTTACAAAAATATGTTGGTGCACCGGGGGCATGCTCGCATGGAGAGAAGTTGTCCCGGGTACCAGAGACAACCCTCCCCCCGAAACAACTTTACCTAGCGTTAATACGATAAGAAGTTGACGCGGCTGACCGAGACAAAGTTACCCTCCTTAATTATTCTGAAACCTTACATTGATATTCAAGATCTCAACACGCCCTTTTCCTTCAGAATTTTTCGTTGATTTGATCACTGTAGCCTCTGTTTGTGTAGATTTTTCTTCTTCAGTATACAATTTGTTGATTTAGTCGTTTTTAAACCAAAATCCAGACGTTCAGTGACACGTGGCACGCAAGAAGTCGTCTCGGGTAGGCGAGACAAAGTGATTATATAAGAAAAAGTTGTCCCCCCTGCCAGGGTTACCCTACCTGTTGAGGTGAGACAACTCGCCCCCCGAGTTGTCTCGCCTCCCCGAGACGCGTTGGTGATCTTCATGTAAACGGTTCGTTGAACTTTTCAAAGAAACAGGTGAAAAATTAGGCCGCCCAGGGTAACTCGGCGGGGAGGGTTATCTCGGGTACCTGAGACCATATAAACGGGACCTTAAAGGAAGGCAAATAATCACTCACATATGACTCGCCGCAATCGGTCATCAGGGTTTGCTACCATCACTCTCAGCGGAAGCAGGGAACGAAAAGGAAAATGCGATGTGAATTGGAATCCCACGCCACGATACTCAGCGTAGTCCTGTAGGTCTTGTGTACCATATTTCCCCTTTGATTCGCTGATTGCGTTCATAGGAACCTACAAAACAGGAAACCATGACTGCCATGGATGCATTGTTAAATCTAGTGGGGAATGTGTAAGAGTTTAGAACTTGGATTAAGTTTATTGCTAGTGCAAGCTAATTCTGGGAGATCTAAGCTAGGCTAGAACCAATAGTGAACTAAAACGAGTGGCAGTAAATAAATGAAAAATAAATTAACGCAACTAAACACAGCATCAGAGTGTTTTGAGGTGGGCAGAAGGGCTAATGACGTGAATCTCCTTATTGTAAAAATGTATTTATTTACAAACTTGTTCATTTAATTAATTAATTAATTAATTAATTAATTAATTATTTATTTATTTATTTATTAAGGCAATTAACATACCACTGGAGTTCCTATCATCTTAAACAAAGCACCAATCACAATTGGTACCCATTCCACCTCAACTGAAACTGGATGCACCTCAGACAGCAACTTAGGGATCTGAGTAGAAGTAAGTAAGAAACTTTATTTGTGTGTCAAACCATGTAGCTTGGGGGGTAACGCCATACTAATTTGGGGACACAAAATAATAATACTTAAGTTAAAATAGAAAAAAAAACTAATAGTACTATAAAAAAATGATACTAATCTAATAAACTATTAGTATAAATCTAATAGCGTTCTATCATAAATACTGCAATCTGATTGGCTATCCTACTCGCTATCTATTCCGTGATAGATAGTGATAGTGATTAGATTATGAACTCGAGATTTCTATGCCCGATAGTTGATTCGGCCTTCGGCCTCATCAACTATCATGTGATAGAGATCTCGAGCTCATAATCTAATTGTTAAGTAGTAGTTAATCCTAATCTGATCGCTAAAAAGTTGATACAAAAAAGTGGTAAAGTTATACAGTTATGATGAGCACAGGGAACAGCCCTTGCATCCATCGTCCACCAGTGAACTTACATCACATTTAAGAAATTTTAAGAAATTAAGAGTAAGAAATTTTGGTATCAATGTCAAAGAAACATTGTACTAGATTTCAATTTGTTGGATTGAAATATAATTTGTGGTATGTCCCCAAGAACCACCTTGCTCCAAGATTTTTTTTTTCAGGTTGTCTCTTTTTTCTCCTTTCACAAAAATTAACAATTGTAAGGTAAGGAGGGTGGGTAGGTATGGTCGGTGGAAAGTAAAACTACATGTATATTCATACACGCTTGCCCCATCAACTATAATATAAGACTAAAAGCTGATTTCCACAGGGGGCGTGTGGCTACAATAAAGAGATGAAAACTGTTTAATATTACTTAATATATATCATTTATCATATTAATATTAATTATTTAAATTAATATGTATAACTAATTACTAACATTATTTGCTAAGAATATTCTAATTTAATCAGGAAAAGTGTAAGCTACATGTACCTGCATTGTGCCAATGTAGCTCCAGGGGCTGGCAAAGTCATGGTAGATTGTCAGTTTAGCTTTCCTGGGCTCAGCCGGAGGAGGATAAAATCGTGGAGGAGCTGCAGAACTGTTTCCCAGGGTTCTCTCAACAAAGTGAAGATGATCCACCCCGTAGAAGAGACGATCATTCACCCAAAAACTGGTAAAGAAAAAAATCAAGCAAGTCAATGACAGGCTATAAATTATGGAACCCATGGTGGTCCATAAGTGTTACGACACAAACAGAACTTACAGCATAGCATACTTGTATACTTCTGTAAAGAACACCCTTGGATCATAGTAGAGAGGAGAGGTGTTACAGGCCAAATTCCAATTTAGGTTAATTCTATTTTAAACTAGCTGATCTTTTTTAACGTGGGTTATTATTTCCAATCTGTACAACACCGAGAGAGACTGGATACTAGTTAGCAAATTTACTCATTCCTTTATATGAAAACAATCAAGGGTACTTTGCAACAATCACTTCGATAGCTCAGAGAATTGAGTGACAGAGTTCAGATCAGAAGGTTGCGAGTTCAAATTTTGGATGGGGAAAGTTGAATAAAAAATAAGAGGGAACTCAACTTCATATATGTGGTGTGAAATGGTACATAGAATGAAAGGGTAGGGGGTAGGCATGTAGAAGTAAGGGGGGAGGTTGGAATAAAGGGGGGTAGGGTAGAAAAGCCATGCCCCTATTTTTTAACCACACACCAAAAAGTACAATCCCTTCTCCCTTTTCAGACAGCTAAAATCCCTGCAAAGGGAAAATGACCTGGGTTGCTCAAGAATAACCTAGGTTGACAAAAATCAACCTACAATCTTGGACAAAACTAGTTGAGACAAACGCATTTAGCGAGCATATTTCTCAATTTCCCTGTATGGAAACACCGACAAGATGCTTCCCTCCCCCCTCCCCTCAATCAATGTTGCTTGAAAGGACTGAGGATTCATCAGGGGGTTTTGGTGGCAAAGCAACATTGATAAGGGGGAGAGGGGGAAAGATTTGTAGTGGTAAGTGATTTTCACAGCCAAAGTTCTCATTGATTCCGAAGTGTTAAAGCCAATTTGTTTTTAAGTCTTGAAAATGCTCTTGCTATTACTGGGGCACATTTTCAGGGGAGTCACCATGTCACAAAATCGGTCTTGCTGCATAATGCTCAAGTCACATGCTCCTCCCTTGCTTTTACCACATGATTTAAATGGTATTTCAATACATTCTGAGAAAATGTTCCACTGAAATTTTATTCTAAATTATCCACTAGAAATAATTGTAGGTAGATCCTCAGAATGAAATACCATTCGTGCTAACGTTCAAGATGTGTCGGCAGTTTATAACCTTTACCCATGATATTATTGCACACGTACGAGTTGTTACCAACTTAAGATAACAAGAACCATGCATGTCTATTTTTGGCCGTATAATTTTTACGTCAGTATTTAGTTTACCAAAAAGGGTTTTAAAAAATCCGCTTTGGTAAATACCACATAGAAAATGATTGAGGACTTCTGGAAGCAGCGCATTATCCTATACAATCGCGGAAACCCTCTGTACACAATCTTGGACAAAATTAGTTGAGACAAATGCAATTAGCGAGCATGTTTCTCAATTTCCCTGTATGGAAACACCGACAAGATGCTTCCCTCCCCCCTCCCCTCAATCAATGTTGCTTGAAAGGACTGAAGATTCATCAGGGGGTTTTTGGTGGCAAAGCAACGTTGATAAGGGGGAGAGGGGGAAAGATTTGTTGTGGTAAGTGATTTTCACGGCCAAAGTTCTCATTGATTCTGAAGTGTCTCAACAGTTTTGTCCGAGATATTTGTAGGTTAAAAAAAATTACCTGAAATTATTCAAATTTGACCTGTAACATCCACGTATGGGAGGTGCACATTAGTGCAAGTTTGAAAGAACATGAGATCAACATTGTATTCAAAGCAACGATTCCAGCTGCTGAATTTCCTTATTCTTGTTACCAGCCTGTTTGGCAACATACAGTGTGTACTGAGATCATGAAACAAGAAATTGTCTGTTGATTGATTGTGCTATATCTGATGGATCACAAGTGCAAACTGTACATTAAACCATTTTAACCAACCTCGGGACACCAAAGGATCCTCTTTCTAGAGCTTCTTGTGTATTCTGGAAAAGCTTCTCTTTCCCTACTCCATTAATCATTTCATCAATATTGACATTCCAGCCAACAGATAAAGCACTCTCTTGTAAAACACTTTCCTCTCTTACATCTGTAAAGAAAATTGAACTCAGACTAGTTCTTGCACCTCAAAAAGTGGCCAAACCTGCACTTCATTGCGGTACCATTCCAGCTCATTCTGGAACCTTGATTCTAATACATTCCATTCTTGTGTTCCATATACCCACATGAACACTAGGATTGTTTCTGGAGTGTGATTGTGTCACAAATGAAAACAGGTTATAATCATCCCTCAGTGGCACGTCTTTCTTTTTTATGGTTTGATCCTATGCCAATAATTTGCAGTAAAGTTACGATACAGAGTACTGTTTATAAATAATTGCAATTTTCAATCACTTTGGTTCACATATTTATAACATTTAAAATGTGCATTCTTGGACAGCAACTCAATAATTTGTTCAGTAAGATTTCCATCTAATAACCGGAATGGATAATTACTTCTCATCAATACTAAACTTGAGGCCTGGTCAAACGGACATCAAATCACAATCATGCTTATGTAAAATTTATGTCTTCCAAAATTGCTAAGTAATCATTATCATATAAAACAATAAGCAACTTGTTAATAACCTTTGTTGTGAACCCAATAAGCACCAAACAGCTTGTGTGTTAATGAAATACCAACTTCTTCATTAAGATGAACAGCAGCAGCCAGGAGTCGCATTGGAGTGAGAGTTCTGATAGGGTGCTCAGAAGGGGCAGAACCTTCAGTTATTCCCAGATGAAGTCTTGTCCTGTTTAGATCTACAAATAAATAAAGAGTCACTCATTATATTTTGATTAAGTGTACGTGAAGTTAAACTTTCTACATTTTTCACAGTTCTTACAGTGTATTTGAAGGGCTGAGAGTGTAACCGTCTTATGCGGAATACTCTTGAAATGGGTGACAGATGTCATACCTGCCAACCTTATAAAATCAGAAATAGGGACCCCCCCCCCCCCTTCCCCCATCCCAGTCCTGGGTAGTGCCCTGCCCCCTGCACTGAACAGAGTCCAGGATGCTCCAGGGTTTTTGCATTAATTTTTAAAATATTGCCTGTACTGTACTGTTTTGGCATTAGAATTCTCAGGTGTTGTTTAATGATCTTAAGCACTACATGAATTGCACAAAACAATAGGATTTAGCAGAGTCAAGACCAATCTTTAACAACCCAGTTCCAAATTTTTACAAAAGAGAATGTATTTTGTCCTCTTCAAAATTGGAAGGTCCCAATTTTTTTAGGTTTTGAAACTCAAAAACCGGGACAATTCCAATTAAATCAAGACGGTCTGCAGGTACGAGATGTGCAGCCTCCTGCTATTCCCTTCCTGCTCCATCCTCGGAGACCCAGGGGCAGCTAGTCGGGACGACAGGATTTTTATGGGTGAAAGTTTACAACAAGAGCGCGAGAGCCCCTGGGCACTTACTCTTACCGAACGAGTTCCAGAAGCGTTTGAAATCCCGCCTTCTGATTGGCCAGAAAAATTTTTTTCTGGTCAATCAGCGAAGAGGAACAGCCGGGCGACTCTCATGTCTTCTTACACGAGGTTGTCTTCCTCATCAATCGCCGTAGTAGCGTGGCCCGTTCAACGGGAACATTTCTGAGGAGAGCTTCAGAAAAAAAACAATAACAAATAAACGAATAAACACTCACAGGGAATTTTTCACAGCGGACTTATCGAAGGTAACGCAAATTTTTAGAGCTACAACTTCCCCTTTCTCCAATGTAACTAATTATTTCTCCTTCTTCGTTGATCTTTGTCTGAAACTTTCCATCTCTGATGCACGGGCCACGCAACTATCTTGATCGAGCGTGTCATGTCACGTACTAGAGAGACATCGACCGTTAAGCAGAAAATTGCCCAGATCGGCCTCCAGAAGCTCGGAAAAGCAATAAAAACACAGCAAACACACAGCAGGTAATGTTTTTGAAACTGTTTTTCCATTATAATGCATTTTCAGCAGAAAACCGCCGATTATTTTCGATCAAATTTCAGCTCCATACAAACACTCATATTTTTTCTGGCCAATCAGAAGCCGGGATTTCAAATGCTTCTGGAAGTCGTTCGGTAAGAGTAAGTGCCCAGGGGCACTCCCGCTCTTGTTGTAAACTTTCGCCCATGAAAATCCTGTCGTCCCGACAAGCTGCCCCTGGGTCTCAGAGGATGTTCCTGCTCACTCAGCTTGCAATTGGCACAAGTTAATCAGAGAAAAACAACTTTGGGCATTGTTCTTTGAATGAACCAATGGCCAATGCAAAAATTCAGCCTACAATTTGGAGCAAAAAACAATTTTAAAAAATGGCCTAAAATTCAACATAAGATGGTTTATGCTTTCAGCTCTTTGATTGTCCCCTTTAAAGACTGGTATTTTGTTTTTAGTTGTTTTACATACATAGTACATACTTTATTATTTACAACCCGAAGAAAGAGTTAAACTATCTCTCAGAGATACATGTAGTTTACAAGAAAGGTCCTCAAGCCACATGGTACTGAAACAGCACCATAACCAAATGAAATGAATAATGAGTGAGAAAAGCATAATT
Source organism: Siderastrea siderea (assembly GCA_964030785.1). NCBI lineage: Eukaryota > Metazoa > Cnidaria > Anthozoa > Scleractinia > Rhizangiidae > Siderastrea > Siderastrea siderea. Next base: position 10,371,891 of record OZ034975.1, read on the forward strand.
TTGGAAATAAGCAAGTTAGATCTTTGGACAAAATTCTGACAGGGATGTACTAATATCCCAACATTGCAACATGACAAGCTTTGAAACTGTTTGGTTCCATCCCACCCCACTGGAAATTCTGAGGTGGAGGGGGGTGTCAATAGCCAAAATTTTTAAAGGAAAGTATGAAGCTAAACTGGAATTTCCGGAGCGCTTTGGTGGCTTCAAATTAAAAAAACCATCTGCTGGGGTGGTATGGATATTTTGTGGAACCACACATTCACACAGCGGAAACGAATACACCCTTATGGGGGGATAAGCTGAAATAGACGAAACTACATGTAAAAACTAATTGTCCAACTGTCTGAAGGGAATCCACTGGTTTTACATGAACAGTTTGAAGTTTCCATCCAGTGGGTGAAAAACTTATTTGCAGCCAAAAAAAGGTGTTTGTGATGTAGTTGATGAGTGGATTGCAGCAAAAAGAACATTGTGTAGCAGAGGAAGAGGCAATGCACTCGGATATTGTTCAGGTGGGCCCCAGCAAGTGAGTTGCACCTGATGCTTTCTGCTAAAATTCATAAACAAACCAGCAACATGACAATTCTTTGGGCCATTTACATTTTCACCCCAGTTGCATTTCAGTTCTCAGGCTAGAAAAAGGTTAGCCCACAATGGACTGGGATTCCAAAGAAGAGATGTCTATTAAGCTAAATAAATTTAAGTAACAAGCAATTCATAAGTCATTCATAAGTAAGTGTGGTATTCTATGCAGCACTCATAATTGAATGGCAGCCTGGAAAGATGTCCAAAGTGACAAAGTATGTGGCCTTGAAACCCAAATTAACTGTTCCAAGCTCTGTTTGGTATTATTAAGACCTCTCTAGCTTTTGTGTACAAAACATAGTTTTGTCTTTATCACTTGACCTCAAAGCTTAAAATTCCAGGATTTCCCTTCTGGCAATTACTTTTCCTAAGATACTTAGTAACTAAAACAAAAGACGAGATGATGCGAGGATGATTTCCTTTCTTTCAGCCCAAACAGATCACGAAAGAAAAACTTGCACTAACTTATCACCGTTCAGCAAAATGTAACAATTTTTTTGCTTGAAGCCTTCAGTTCAAGACCTAAATACAAAACTATGTTTAATTTTGGGGGTGGGAAGAATGCGAGTTGTGGAGTTGCGAGTTGCAGTTGCGAGTTGCCAGCGGCGAGTTGCCTGTTGCGATGGAAAATAGTGTAGATTCCTCATCAGTATTCTCAAAATTGTAGATGATGCTCTTGGGAAAAGTATCATATCCTTTTTTGTCTTATTTTTAAGATGAGTTTTTTCTCAGTTTCTTTCTGAATTTTTTTTTAACATTTCACGTTCGTCCTGTTCTGTCTCCCCCTTTTTTCTTTAACTATATGTTGGCGCTACTCGCGGTTTAACGAATGCGTGGGAGAATGTGTTGTGCTGTGCTTTTAGTCATGTTGGTCAAGTTACTTTTTTTTTGCCGGGTTCTCAACCCTGAACCTATCGCATGGATTACAAAGTTTATGGAAACAGTGACATATTTTCCAATTTTTTACATACACAAGGACGCTCAACTTAATGTTTTAAGTAACGTTTCACTCGTTCGGTAAGATAAACGACTTATTTCTGTTCTTTAGATTTAATCTACGATAATGGGCTTAAAGCTTGCAGCAAATACCCAGCAGTTGCTTAACTATTAAAGCTATTAGGTTCCTTCACAGTCTTAAGGTCTTAAGCTCTACTACCAGGGTCAAGGTGATATGGGTGAAGAAAGTATAGACCGTCTAACTCTGATTGATTCAGTATGGAATCAGGGCGACTGAAATGTGCTGTGGGCTTGTAGATTTTTGAAGATCACTTGCCCGGTGGCTAGTGACTCAACTCAACAGATATCGAACCCTGCTAACGTCATAGAATTTTGTCTGAGAGAAACAAAATTTCCACTATAATATGTGAATGTAGCCGACATAACACAATGAAATAAAGACTTTCGTCTATAAGTGCCGTGGCTTTTACTTTTAATAAAAACGCAACCAAGCCAAATTGCTGCTCTCCATAGGATTTGTTTTTTTTTTAATTCTCTCACCCATTTGTTACTACGAGTAGTGCCAACATATAGAAACGTTTGAAGGTATACCCTCGAATGTAATAAAGAACGGAATCAGTAAGAATAAACAAGGGGGGGGGGGGGAAGAATCACAGGGAGGAACTTCAAATGGTTAAAAAATCTCCGGGAAGAAACAAGATTGAAATTCAGCTTTCAAATGAGACAAAATAGGATACGGTACTTTCCCAGCCCCATTCCCAGTACAATTTTGAGAATGCAGTCAAATAATACTGTTGAGGAACCGAATCTGCAACTCGCAACTCGCAACCCACAACTTGCAACTCCACAACTTGCAGATTACCCAGTCCCTTTAATTTTGTACATGATAATTAGTCTTAAGGTTACATTCTAGGAAAAAATGATGAAAAATTCAATTTTTTTTTCTTCGACCAAATTAAAGTTTATTATTTCAGCTAAAATTAAAAAAAAAAGGTTAAAAATCTTAAAACACATGTGAACTGTGGAGGAAAGTGTATTTTTTAGCAAACGTTTATTTATCACAAGGTGTTATAATCTCCAAAATGAATTGACACCTACATGTACATTATGAAGGAATTTGCACGGCAAATGACTCCAGTTACATAAGCACTTTAAAAAAATTCACCAAGCGTTGGTTACCTCATGCATTTTGGCAAATCACAGGTACATGTACCTAGAAATGTGTTAGTGCCCTAAGGAAAATTTAAAAAGGGGGAAGTCTCCATCTAAAAACTAAAACCAAAACTGGCCCTAAGAAGAAAGGGAAGAAAGCATTAATACCCCAAAATGGTGCTTTTTTGGAGCCAATTATTTTGATTTCAAGGCCACCTTGTCAGATTCAATATTTTCCAGGTTGCCCTTTAATAATTATAAAGTAAAACAACTGTCTTTACCATCTGCAAGTATCTTTATTTTCGCACTGCACATGGCATCGTAAGCAGATCCTGCAGCACCCTGGGGTGCATGTGTTCCTTTATACAGGCCACCTGGTTAAAAACAGATACACAAAAGTCAACAGGATAGACAAGCTTGCCTAACCAGTCACATGACCATATACATGTACATTGCATAGTCTCTACAGTATGTTGTCATGCAAATCTGAACCACAAACAGTAGTTGTAAATGGAAATAGACTTAAATCATAAGGACAAAGTGGGAGTTGTATGAGCGTTGTAATACTCATTAATGATCGTCATTCTGGTTCACTTTCACCCCGCGTGCTGGTCACTTCATGCTGTGGAATCTGTTCCTGCAGCTGAGGGAGCCACAAACCTTGCAAAGACTTTTACCATGTAAACAAAAGAGTGAATCAGGATGAACTCCAACCAGTGTGAAAGTCATGTTCATATTCATTATCATGTAATCCCCCCCCAACACACACACACCCCTCTCCCCAACCCCAAAGAAGACCTACTATTATTAAGAAACTCGTTATCGCCAAAATTCACGTCATTGTCGAAAAAAAAAAAACGATTTCTGTATTTTGGCAGTGTATGTGTAGTTTAGCGTTTGGCAGTTTACTAATGTATAAAATACGCAAGCCCAACGTAAATGCCATCAAATCAACATCCTTTCATCATGCCAAAGCATGTTTCTTCACCTACCAAGAAGCACTGGTTTCCAGTGAATTTTGGCTCCAGTTCGGCGAGCAACGCCCTCTATTAGTTTGCTCGCCATGAAGGCAAACGGACAAACAACATCGTAGTAGAATACTACTTCCTTCATGGCGAAAATAGACTGTTAGTTTAGGTTTTTCATACGACGTAGTTCGTCGTTCGCCGGTCCAGTTGTTGTCTCTCAAAACTGCTACTGCATTCCGTTAGTCAGCGGTGTACCGTCAAAGTGAATTGTCACATTATGTCGGATATCATTTCTGTTACGCAAATCAACATTCAGTGAACAGACTTAGACTGGGTGAATATATCGTAATCTAGAAATTCTTGTTCCACAAGATCATTTATTCCAGGAGGATTATATCTCATAATCACATGTACTGTCGGCAATTTAGGAGGATCGGCTGACGTGAAGTGTCATGACCTTTGGTCTTAGGGCAGACTTTCCCGCGCTCACGGAAAACTTAAAAAATCTTTTCATTTCCTGAGGCGAGAACTTTCGATTCAAACGCATTGCCGCGGACCCGACCACAAGAGGAACCTAAACAGATGATCAAAAACGCGAAAAACCGACACATCTGCCCGATCAGATGAGTTATCAGACTTTGCGTGAGACCGACTCGATGGGCATGTGTTTCATCAAATTAAACTTGGTCAAAGACCTTTTAGACTATTTTGTTACGTGTTTCCTGCGTAGGAGGTATACGGAATGAGATGCTAAGAAGCTCAGTCAAGATAAAGGATGTTCGCAGATCCCCTCTTCAAGTAGGATTGATCAGTGGAAGATCTCGTCAGAGTCGTGGCATCGCTAAGTTGTTGGGACTTCAACCTCAAAATGAGTGAGCCTTCGCACGTTGTCTCCAGTCAAGAAGTTTATACGAAAACAACGGAAATTGACATTCCTCGATGGCTAAGTTTACTCGTTCTGATTTCTGTCAGTTTGTCTCTTTTCCTCGCCTTGGGTTTAAATTCTAATCCGTATCTAACGAGCAGAACTGGCTTCGCGGATGGCGGCGATATGTACTCACACCAAGTTGAAGCACTTTACCTGAAAGAACTTCTGCAAAGTGGGACAACGGATCTCTGGTTCGATGAAGTAACGCTGGGATACCCTTTCTTCCTCGCCTATCACCCATTTCCATGTTTATTTACCTCCAGTCTGATGATGTTAACAGAATCGTAAGTGAGACTTTGTTTTATCTTAATCCCACATGTAAGTAAAATGAGGGGGTCAAGAAAACCAGGGTGTGGCTTAGCCGGGGGGGGGGTGGGTACTAGAATTTACACCCCCGCTCGATAAGCTTGACTCGAGCTCTGTTGTAACCAAAAGGATACATGTGTGCGACAATTCATGTACTTCTACGGCTGATCATACTTGCTAGTTTGAAGAAAGTGAGTCTTTTACAGTTTCGTGAAAATTGCGACAATTTCACAGGGGCACCCAACGAGAAAATTTTGGCAAAATACTTGAAATATCATTTTCTTCTTTCTTAGATTGTTTCAGAGCTTTTTAAAGCCATATTTGTGTGAGCTAATACACATTCATCTGTTCGGATTTTTAGCTGAAAGTTTAGGCCGCAGAAAATTTAGGAAACAGAATCCTATCGGCCGAATTTCCGAGCTGCTGATGGCTGTCCGAAAATTCTAGCTGACCTTGTTTTGCACTCTAAAAGACATATTTGTCCCTCCGAAAACAATAGCAACTTATAAGTCCTCTAGTTACGAAAGTCTGACGTGATGTTTCGCCAAAGAAATCTCTAGCTTTCACTGCAATGAAATCCGAAAATCTCATTCGATTTTAGGCCTTCCGAACAGATATCCCCCGAAACGAACCGTTGGGTGCCCCTGATTTCAAAGATTATCGCTTTCGGGTTTTTAGTGGGTTTTGCCCACCCATCGCGAATAGTTCATGCGGCTTAGGGCAGATGTCGGGCTAATGTACGTAACTCTTCAGCTGCCGCTTTGTGCTTCACTCCTCAAAAAGCTGAAGAATTTAAGACTGTTGACTAAAAAAAAATCGGTTTCAGTAACATTGCAATTAAACACAACGACGATGTTTTTTTAAATTCCACTTAAATAATTGCTTCCTGTTATTCTTAATCCACTGGAACAATCCGTGTAGTCTCTGATAGGTGATAATTAATCAACAATACTCGTGCCAAGTTTCTCAATCGATACATTTGTTTTATGTGATATTCTTTGCAGTAACATACATAGGTGGTAAAATTTGTTTTTCTTACAAGTGCTAACCATATGGAAGAATTATGAAAAATTCCGAGGATTAAAACGTTCATAATCATAATTTGTAATGGAAATACAAAACTGTTATTGTTTCCAAAAGATAACAATTTATTTAGTCAATGCACCGGAGAACTGTTTAACATCCATCTCATTTTACTGTTGTCTTAAAAGATTAAGGAAACCATTTCAACATACTTTATTAAATGCATACTTTACTAATAATGAATTTTTAAGCCTAATAACCACAATAGCGTATCACTGATGATGTGTATCATGGATTTTAATAGAAGTATGGTAGTTTGAATTGACAAATTAGTCACATAGAGTTTTCATTTAATCTTAACATGTCAGGACCCTTGGAGACTTGTACTCAGTTGTTAAAAAAAAAAGAAAATAATTCAGAGATTCAGGTAGCTGCAGATAAAATATCATGTTCATAAGTAACATGTCAAACTATAAAAGTAGCCAGATTTCCTCATTCCTATCACATTTTTGGGGAACTAAATCTATTTTTGGATTCAAACAAATACATGGTGAAGTAAAGAGGAAGATGTTTGCAGACCAAATGTTTAACTGGCACTCTTTTGACTAAGCATTATCAGAAATGGTGGCTAGATCAGGCTCTAAACAAAATTTGTGTTATTTATATGTGGGAGCTAAAACCCTTGAGCAGGTGTGATGGCTATGTGGGAGCTAAAACCCTTGAGCAGGTGTGATGGCTTGTAATAAGATCGCTGGCCTAAAAGTTCAAAGTCCCGTAGTCCACAGTATTCTAACTGATAGGACAGTTACGTAATGAATTATTTTGTTTTCCACTCACAAAAATTTCTGAGTCACAGAACCGGAAATTTATATAGGCGGACAACATTTCAGCCATGAAAACAGCTGTTTCAGCATGTTTGTATAGGTCAACTAATTAGGCTTGGTTTGTGCCTGTTCTATGTGAATTAGTCATGGATTGTACCTGAAAAGCTATGACACAATGATTTTGTGTTGTTTTCTATAAACCATTTAATCCTCCGCTAGGATGAAAGGTTGAAAGTACATTTAATGTAATGAAATATCAAATGGTTAAGCTAGCTAGGAGCTTTTCCACTTGTGTTTAAAATTTTAAGGTATCAGGACCATTGAAATGAAAGCTAAAGTTCTGCAGCAGTGTATTCCTGTGGTACTGTAGGTTTTTTAGTTTCTTTTTTTTGGAAATGGAAATTAGAGAAAACTCTTCATTTTGGACTTTGGTATCAGGCATTGAACAAAAGGTTAAAATCTAAAGTGAGTGCATGAGATGATCCTGTACACGATGTTTGGTGGTTTGAGTTAAATTATGTTAGTGAACCTGCAGAAGGGATTTAAGTGACAAGTAAGTAGTAGAAAAATGCATTGTTAGTCCAGACAGTTTAATTTTAAATTTAGCCATTAAATTTTTGATGCTAATAATTCTAAAGACTCACAGCTGCCAGACCCTCCTTTGTAGGTCGATCATTTAATTTTTGTACATAGGTGCTTGATGCTAGACCCTTTTCTGACAGGTGCGAGTATAACCTAAATATAGTTTGCTGATCGGCTTTTGGCTAAACAAAGTATTGACGTTTGATCAGCCCTCGACACACATTAACTGGTGGTTTTGTGATCTTTAATTAGTTGAATGTTAATTCCCACAAAATATTCCCTAATAGTATCAGTTCCCCAAACTGTTTTTCAAAATTTAAATGATTTCATAGCGTAATAATAATCGTATGTCCTCTGTGTGGACTCTTTGGCAGCATCAAGGGTATTTAATGCTTATAATTGCTCTGTGATTGGGTCCCTGTATGTTTCTTGGATTCCTAGAGGAGCGACGTGCTGGTATGAGAGAAATCTTTATATTATTGTTAGAGATTTGCTGATATAGCACGGAGGAACTCTCAGGTCAAGTGGTTAAATTTTCATCCTGCTCTCAGTTTTCCCATGTTGTGGTCTTAGACATACACACTTTATTCCTCACCACATCTCCATAGCAACCAAGATAAAGTAAGTTAAGTCGCACATCTGGTCTAGGTGACCCACACTGCTGGAGCGTACTAAGTTGGTTTCTGTAACATGAAGCAACCAGAAGTACTGCTTCCCCCCTGGATGGGATGTTTGTCTATGACCGGGTTAGTTCCCCATAGTTTTCTTTCAGTATCCATTAATATTTTATACACCTGGGTTAAAGAAAGGCAATGTGGGTAAAGTTTCTTTTCTAAGGGAACAACACGAGAGACCAACCTAGCCAGTTGAACCACTCAACCTCCACCCTTCCAATTGAAAGTGTGAGGCCAACCACTACATCACCACACCTTTACCAAGATGCTGCGAGTGATATGACGTACCAAATGAACTAGTAGATCCCTGGGAGAAAAGTGCACAGAAATTCATTGAGAGGGGGTCAAAGAGAAGGCGGGCGGGAAGAGGGGTTCTGTAGGTGGTAGGAAGCAGGAGAAGGAGGGGAAATTTTAATTTACAGGCAAAAAAAGTAGGCAGAGGCAGGCCAGCAAGGAAAGTCAGGAAGTGGAAGTAGAAAGTGGAGGGGTGTGAGGTGTACGGGTGGTGGGAGAAATGACACGGGAAGCAGGATAAATAGGGGGAAATTATGTATAATTGTGCAATATCTTCCAATCTAAAAAAAGTGCAATGAGATGGGAGGCAACAAAAATAGGGTGGAAACCAGGATTAAAGGGTAGGGGAAGTGGGAAGTTTAAACCCCCCTGCCCCTCCCCCTCCCCCCCTAGCAAGGTACTAGAAGCAGAAAGTTCAGACCCTTGTGTCCCTCCCCTCTCCCCCCCAAAAAAAACATCCAAGGTAGAGAGGCAACACTCCTTGCTGCTTTGTGTTAGGGAAGCCATGTGACTCCACATAACTGTCAACTAACTGAAGGTGGCCAGTCTAGGCAGTGATATGGAAAGGGAAAAAAAGTCCTCATAATTACTTAATTTTTGAGTCTGTGGATAAAATAATAAAGTGTATAGCTCCCAAGTTATGAGCAGTATTTCTGGGTGGTGCGGTTTCTTTGCTCTACAAGGAAGTTCTAACTTGTGAATCCATCAGGATAAAAAATCTTAAAGTATGACCATTCAAATGAAAGGTACTGAGCAGTGCTTTCCTGTGGTGCTGTTTATTACACTGCACAAGGTGGTTCTAACTTTTCAATCCGTGAGAAAAATCCCAAAGTGTGACCGTTCAAATGAAAACTACTGAGCAGTGCTTTCCTGTGGTGCTGTTTATTACACTGCACAAGGTGGTTCTAACTTTTGAATCCGTGAGAAAAATCCCAAAGTGTGACCGTTCAAATGGAAACTACTGAGTAGTACCTTCTTGTATTAGTGTTTTTTTAATGCTGTACAGGGTGGTTCTAAGTTTTGAGTTTGTGGATGAAATCTCAAAGAATGTCATTCAGACACGAAAGCTGAGCAGTACTTGCCCATGATAATGTTTATGATGCTGTTAAGTGTGGTTCTAGCATTTGAGTCTGTCGATGAAATCCGGAAGTATCACTTAGACCTTTCAAATAAAAGCTTCTGAGCAGTACTTTCTTGTGGTACTGTTTATTATGTTGTACAAGGTGGTTCTAACATTTGAGTCTGTGGATGAAATCCTGAAATGCAACCATTCAAATAAATGCTGCTGAGCAGCACTTTTCTGTCATGCTGTTTTATGTTGTACAAGGTGATTCTATATGTTTGAGTCTGTGGATGAAATCCTGAAATGAAAGTTACTGAGCAGTACTTTTCTGTGGGGTTAATTATTCTTTACAAGGTGGTTCTAACATTTGAGTCTGTGTGGATGAAATCCTGAAGTGTGGTCATTCAAATGAAAGCTACTGAGCAGTACTTTTCTGTGAACTTTTGAGTCTGTGGATGAAATCCTGAAGTGCAACCATTCAAATAAATGCTGCCGAGCAGCACTTTTCTGCGATGCTATTTATTATGCTGTACAATGCTGTACAAGGTGATTCTAACGTTTGAGTCTGTGGATGAAATCCTGAAATGAAAGCTACTGAGCAGCCCTTTTCTGTGGTGCAGTTTACAATGCTGTACAAGGTGATTCTAACTTTGAGTCTGTGGATGAAATCCTAAATTGTGACCATTCAAATGAAAGCTACTGAGCAGTACTTTCCTGTGGTGCTGTTAATTATTATGCTGTACGAGGTCAGTGGTACTAAGTTGTGAGAGACTGTGGATGAAATCCTGCTTTGCAATGGACTTAAATGTTAACGTGAACGTCGACACGTATCTTGTTTGACTAAAGGGAGAGTTGTATCATAAACTGGATACAGCTTCCAAGTTCTCTGAAGCATTTGCTATGAACGCAAATTTCAGCGTGAAAATTCACATGTCTTGCACAACTGAAGAGGAGTGCCATCATAAACTGGGTGAGGCTTCTGAGAATGAAGGCTTCTGAGATTTTAGGGCGTCTTAACATTAAAGTAACGTTTGACCCCGACCCATTGCCACGAGCTTTAATGTTAACGTGAACGCTGACGTGTCGTGCTGTCGTGCCATCACGAATTTTTGTTATGTAGGGAAAAAAAGGCAAAAAAGAAATCCCGAAAATTAGTGAGAATTGGGATATGTTAACTTCATATAGGAAATTGTAGAGGTACAAATTTGAAGCCCTTAAAATTTGATGTCGTGATGTTTTAAAAGGAAAGTCGCTGGGATTACAGCGGCCACAGTTGTTTCTGGTTGTTAACAAAATGGTACGTTCACCTTTTGGAAGTCTTAAAAATGTTTCTGCCGACTTCAGGTCTGCGGAAGTTTCGACTACATCCGCTTTAATCTGAGGCAAACAATAAATGTGAAAAAATCTTTTGAAACGTTTTTGATTTCAGACCTTCAAACCCTTTGGAAACCCCATCATATGGTTTCAGTAACGTATTGAAGAAAAGATACCCCAAACGAAAGTACTTTATACGCGTCAATTATTTGAATGGGATTGTTCGTGTAAACTACTTCAAGTTGCCTTTAAAACGTAACCCGAGCTATAGGTTCATCATAGGTCGTTAAATGACAATTAAAAGGCTCTGTACTCATAAATATGACTGAGACGTAAAATTTCGAAAAGGTAATGTCAATTTCTTAGATAAAAGTGAGACTATCCAAGTGTAAGTAGTTTGCAGGGTACTATCCCCTTAAAAAAAAAAAAAAGAAAAAAAAGAAAAAATTCAGGAATCTTAAATTCAGTTGCCATGTAATATGGGGGATGGTGCTTGGGCGTGGTTGGAGAAAGAGGGGAGTGAAAAGGTCTACCTGACAAAAGTTTACCTATAGGGTAATCGTCTTCGTTACTCTTGTTTTTTTTTGTTTTTGTAGGTTCATTAGCCCTCTGTTGTTATTCCGATGGATGTTTATTCTCCTTCTCTCTTCAATGCCCTGGTTCTGGTTTATTGGTCTGCGCAAACTCAAGATGACCCGCCTTGAAGCGACAGTGGCAGCTCTGTGCATGCATTCAATTCACAGCTGGCGCAAGTTTGGTTTGGAGCTGGACGCATTCCAGGAATATGGTATTTTCACACAGGCTTACGGAATGGCCGTTTTCCCTTTAGCAGGTGTGCTACCCTTGAGTTTGTAAACTTTCTGAGAGTTTTATAACGACAACCAGCTAATCCCAATGCATTTCAACTTTACCTTATCACTGAAGTTGTCGAGAAAATTTATTGTCGCATAATGTCGCGCGTCATAGTGACTACGTTTTCTATCACAGCAATTCCGGACAAAAATCAATCATGGGTTGGCTTACTCGCGTTTTCTAGACTGAAATACAATCGTTTTTTCTCTCAAGACTCTCGAGAGAAGCACGTGAGAAGAAAAGCGCTGACACGCGGGACGCGGAGCGCACATGAGCCTTACACGCCCCAGTCTCATTCGTCTACTTCACGCTCGCTCCAGACCTTTCGCTTGAAGACCGCGCGTTCCCACGGACCAACGCAAAACTACGACTGTTTTGCAGTCTACGCTTTTTCCGGCGTATGAACCTGTCGCATGTTTTCCCGCGCTCTGCACCGGCTGCATGTTTTCCCGCGCTTGGCTCTCGTTGCTTGTTTTTTACTTTGAGTTCCTATTGGTTCATTCCGTTTACCATTGTGATTGGTCAGATGTGCTTTCAGTTTCAGTTTTCAGCTTTCTCTTGGAAATGACTCTAATTCTTTGTACCTTGTCCCTTGAAACTTAAATAATTTCGATGCCTCTTTTCCCATTTCAGTTGGTTTCCTTTATCAGTACGTTCTCTACGACAGTGGTTCAAGAAACGGTACAGTTTTACTCATCGTCCTTAACTTCACCTCACACGCATTCTTTGGCATTTACCTTGGAATCGCAACTGGAGTAACGTTAATAGTAGATCTGTTCACCGACCCACTCCCTCTTAAAAGAAAGCGCCTTTCGCCTTCAATAAGTCGCGCTCTCTGCGTGCATTTTTTCAGTGTTGGTCTGTTATCTTGGTGGATAATTCCGTTGCTTAGTAACTTCAACTACATAGGAGGTCTTCCCTGGAAAAATGAAAGTGAACACGGATACAGTTTTGAGTTTGTCCTAAGAAATCTTTTATCCGGCGAAATGTTTGATCACGGAAGAAAGTTTCCGTTCATTACATTGGGAGTCTTAGCTGGTGTATGTTGCACTTTTTCCACGCACCTGAAAACCGACGAAAACGAAAACTGGACGGAGCGTCAAACGCTGTTTCTTTGGCTCAGGGCACTGTTTTTGGTGACTTTGTATCTGTTCCTTGGCAGAACGTTTTCTGGACCATTATACGACTTGATTCCTTTTCACAAAGAACTCGAAGTTCTCCGCTATTTGAACGGAATCCATTTCTGTGGATTACTATTTATGGCGGTGTCATTTTCACGCATTCTTCGCTTCTTTTGCAAAACATTTTGTAGGATATCAAAGTCGTTTTTCAAAAGCAGTTACATCTTGATCATAATTATGCTCATACTTCCTCCGATTTACCTCAGCTCTCAGCTGCAAGAAATCAATTCGCGTTTGTCCATGACTGAGATCAACAATTATCCGGAAGGATTAGAGGTATTGAAAGCTTATCCTAATAAAGGCCGCGTACTGGCATCGAAGGCCTTAGGTGAGTGAGCTTGTTACGCAGATACGTAGTGACGTAGTATTGTTTTCTTTGCTTCATGTTTCTGTAAAGACCTAAACAAACAGTGTAATATGCGCGCAACAGTTAACAATTATTCACCGAAGTAAAGGTGAGTGGTGGATATTTGCCAAGCCGCGAAACCGCGAAGTAAATATTTACCACCCTTCATCGACAATGAGGTTAATAATGGTTTTAATATACCAAAACAGTGGATAACCAGTACCAAACAAGTCCTTTTTTCCTCAGAAATGTGGGGAAAATCGTGCGCGAAATCCAAAGCAATACCGGGAGGTGAATAGCAGATGTTATCCGGAGTCTGAGTAGGTAATCAGAGCGCGCGGAAAACACTATCCACTGGTTTGGTATATATCCTCCAGTTTTCTGTGCACATCATTGTGGACCTAAACTGCCTGACCCCCCTAGGGTGTGTAGGCGTCCCACAAGGCAGCATTCTGGGCCCGCTTCTGTGCGTAGTTTTATCAACGACCCCCCTAATGTTGTTGAACATGTCCACGTCTCGGCTTATATGCGGTTGATACGTTGTTATAGTATTTTTCATTGACTGTCAGTGACCTTGAAGCAAAGCTGAATGCTGATCTGTGGAAGATAGGTGACTGGCTCATCAGCAATCAATTAACGACGAAAGTGATGGTAATTGGCAGCGGCAGGGCTTTCTATAGCAATTCAAGTTTACGATAGGCTATGGAAGGGGTCGGATGAAAGAGTAGCGCTCGAGAAGGTGTTCTTTTGGCTCGTCATGCGCACCTTGCACAACGGTGTTGGGGAGGGGTGGGAGGGGAACAGAGATTGCGTGACTACCCAGAGAATGTCTGCTGGGAGGATAAAAGGTTAAAGCAAACATTTGAGCACAGTTATTATCATAACGATGTCGACGAAAAAGAGGTGGGGAAATGCTTTATCATAACTATTGTCTGTGTTGAGGATTACTCTGTTTTCAATCATTATAAAGATTACCATCGTGATCCTTATGTCGCCCATTCTTAGGCACCAGCCTTTTTCAAGTGCTCTTAGAGTTTTGTCTCAAGTGGTCTGCGTGACAAGCGCAAAGGGGGAACGGGGCTTAGCCACTTTAATTTTCAAGTTGTTTCCTTTCTGTAGACTACGAGCAGTCCCTATTTTTTCGCAAAGTCCGTATTTTTTCGCAGAGTATTTTTTCGCAGAGTCCGTCGAGCATTCGCCTTAAAAAATTAATGACCGCGCGAAAAATGGGGACGAGGGGGAAGGAACAAAGGGAATCGTGGGTATGTCTTGTATTCAACTGGCGATTGGTTAGAAAAGAACAAGGTTTTCATTGCGTTCAAATCAGTTTTCTTCGCTGCCACCTTCTCTCCATGGCTCGAATTCCAGTCGTCGATTTATACGCCCGCATTAACGAGGCTAAAAATGGCTGAAACATCGACCTTTTTGCACCAGGCGCAAAGAAAAAAATTGAATAGAGTGGTACTATTGTACTCTTCATTGGTGCAAATCCGCTAAGCCAAGTGACGCAGTGAGACATTAAAAAACAATGGAATTATGATCTGAATGGCTACTTTGTATGTCCCACTCACTCACTTGCTGTCCAACATAGCGGATTTTTTACCATGTGACCCAAAGGGTCCATAGGTTCTCCTCTACGTCTTCTCTTATTTCCGCTCCTTGTATTTTTAAAAAGCTTTGCCGGTCTGCGGAAATGATTTCGGAGATAAACCAGGCGGATTAATGTGGCTTTCTTTGTTTTTACAGGTAGTGGTGGCCCTTGGGACTTATCTCTCTTACCGCATCTCAGCGAAAAGCCCGGTAAGGTCGACTTTTTGATCTTTTGTTCTATGTTGCATTTATTATTCCTTTCTACCATGAATCCTTCGTCTGATATCCTTTCCAGTTTACCTAAACAGCTCGTTGCGCCTCCGACCACAAAGAACAACGCAAAGCTCGATTACAATATTACGGCACATAAACTAACACGTCACAAAATTGGTTTTTTTTTTGCAGGAACGCAATCAAGTGCTTGTGTTTGAAAGAAACCCCTTCATTGAGAGGAAAATTTTCGGGAACAAAGCGTAGAAATAAACCCATCCTTTTCTCTCAAGTGGTCACATGAGCGGTTTCGAACGTCATCGAATTCACCGATACTGCTCCCCATAATCGAAAATTTTAGGCACACCCATGCATCGATGATATCGAGTATTGGAATCGACGACGTCCCACCCTTAATAGAAACACAAGTGGAAGCTTTAGAGGACGAGAAAATATTGAGGATAACTATAAATTTTATGGAAAACGGACAAAATGTGTTCACTTTCGTTTAGAAAGTCATCCATGGAAAATTAACTACGTTTTTATAAGAGTAAGACCAACACCATTTTCAACCCATCAAAGCAACCTCGTTGCCAGGGACTTCTCGGTTTTCAATATGGCGGCGGTAGTGCATTTTGAAAACCGAGAAGCGATCTGGGGACGAGGTTGCCACCCAAAATCAGAGCGCACGTTAACTTGAGTTATTCAGGGAACTTAGGCGCTGACGTTCTTGAGCTGCCGACAGCAATCGACAGTTGGATTTTTCTCTTTAAGTTTTGGTGCATTTTGACGCCATCCACCTTCAATGGCAAGCCACGAGACACAAAAACAAGAGTTTCCAGGTTTGCATCATATGTAGGCTCAGTCTCCAGCCGTGAGTGTCTCGATGCGTCCGCGATTCTCACCACCTTCACAGCTGGGCGCATGGGTTTGGTTGCATGTCCGTTACGTCATTACAATTTTAATAAGTATGCAGACAATCCACATGTGATTTGCTTAAATTTTATCTGTTTTTCTTTTTATCGTCTTGAAAAAAAGCGAAATGCGAAAAGTATGCCTGAAACGTCCTCCTAAGTGTGAAATTTCAAGAGAAAGACGAGATCTCGCTAAATTATGCTGCGCATTCTACCCCGCAAATTTCAGGGGCTTGTCTCTGATTGGTCAGTCTAAACAATAACCAAACCCGTGCGCCCAGCCGTGAAGGTGGCGAAAATCGCGGGCGCATCCAGACACTCACGGCTGGAGACTTCACTTGCACCAATGGTGAAAATTACGTTTTTAAGTTCGGAGTCCGAATCGGAGTAGCTCGCGCTCGACGAGAGCATTGTTTTTGTTTCTTGTTTTTGTCATGTTGGCTTACTTGTCTTGTTCAGTCTTCGCCAAATGAGAAAGACTGAACAAGGCAAATAAAGGGAAAGAGCAGGCCGAAAATGTAGGGTAGTGCATATTTCAGAAGGCTGATCAGCTTTTTCATACTTTTTTGTACAAACATTTTCATAAATAGTTCGTGACAATATCTCCTCGCAACTACATTTACTGCGTGAGATATTTATTTTACGAAAAGGTGAGCATTTCAACGGTTTTATTTGCCTTCATAGCTAGCAGACTATTGGCTGTTCGCTTGAATGAACTGGAAAAGTCGCTCACCTACAACAGCAAAATATAACTTACTCTATTAAGTAAAAAGGTTATCTTTTTGGGTTTTCATCGTGTTCGCATGTTAAAAAAAAAAAACAAGAAATGCCACCAAAAGTATAGTCAGAAATCAGGAGCACTGAACTCATCTTATCGAAATCTGAAATTTACGTTCAATTTTCGATTTGTTCTTGGTCATTTGGCTAGATTGCTCAGTCAATGAAATTTATCAAAATCGGCTTTTTGTCTGCTTCAGTGTTTGGTCGAACCGGTTTTGATTCCACCAGTCGGTGCACTTTATGACAACCATTCACAGTTTTCCAGGCCGAGGGATAAGTTTTCTTTGGAGATTTTATAAACCATCATCCGAGTTACTGATCAGCTGCCGTTTTTAATGCTTCACAATCTCTTAACCTTCTCTAGCCACTAAACAACAGATTGCAAATGGAAAGAGTTTTCAACAAACTGTGTAAGCCTTATATTCATTTCAGTACCCTGTAAAGAAAGGACAACACATCTAATAGCCATGATTACCTTATTTCACTGCAAAAGATAGGAAAAACAATATTGAGATTGCTTGTAAGTGTTGGACTGTTGGTTTTGCTTTAGGTGAGATAAAACAGGTAGTTTGCCTCAATCTTGACTGCATTTGTGGATGGTGAAGATGACTTTCTTCTCAACTTCTTTGCCCCTAAAATACAGTACATTTCAATTGAGTAGTTGTTCCCTAAAAGATGCAAAACAAAAAGAGGAAACAAAGAGGAAAACGCGATGCGCGCCACTTAAGAAAACAGTGAAGTTGGTTTATTCTTGTTAAAAAACACTTCAGCACAGCTTTTTATAAAGCATACGCTCAATACTTCTGGTATTGTTAGTGGTCCCATTTTCAGGGAAAAATTTAGACCGCTCCAAACTACTCAGAAACACTCACAAACGGAAGAACAACACATTCATGAACACAGCTGACAGAAATGGCGGGTACTCGATAAAAAATTTTGAAATTGGGCCAGGTAAAAAACTGAGGTCCACCGAGAACGCGTACATACCTTTTATACATCTGTCGTCGTTGCTTCTTTCGTCTATGGCTCTTGATCCACACAAATAATTTTCCAACACGTTATGACAGAAAGCACCCTGAATCACCGAATGAACTCAAAATCGGAAATGGCTGTAGTGAGCGCATGTGCAGACGCTTTGCCGCTGTGTTCAACACTGAAAGGGTACAATCGACTTCCGGTTGACGTTCATGGCTCATGAACGTACTTCCTGTGTTCATACTGCCGTCCTCGTGGCAAGGTCACGGTGTCATTTTCAGATCGCCATCCACCACCGGCCATGCACACGATGTCGTTCTCAACCTTATGCGCACGCCATCACTAAGGCCATTACTAATTCATAAGGCTTTTCACATGCCAACACTTTGCAAACTTCAAAATTTGGCAACCTGGTGTTTTGCCAACATGGGCTCCTGTTTGCCAAAATGTTGGCCAATTATTATGCGACATCACACACACCAATTTGTATTTGCCAGCAAGAGTTTGTTAACTTCGGTTTGTCGTATGAAGATACCTTTAAGTGTTTAAGTTACAACTAAAGGCCAGTGAGACTGAAGCCCCTTCATACCGGAACCTTGTTAACATATGCCGTTTGTGTTTAGGAATCCTCACCTACTCTCGTGGCTATCACGACACCTTGTCTCTGTACTACCTTGAACAGTTACAGTTGTCACTGGATACCACGCCTTGGCTCCCAGATCTCTTGCGTCTCTACAACATCCGCTTCCTTGCTACATCCGGGATCCAAGTCCCTTTGGAGTTTCTGGAAACTTGTCAACTGAGTCACCTAACCTCTATAGATGCCATGGAGATCTTTGTGAGAGCGCCCGAAGAGGATTATGGATATTTTGAATTTGCGCATGTATCTGGATCTGTTATGGGCGATTTGAAAGGAATGCGAGAGGCCGTATTAAAAACCACTCAGATGTTTACGTATAGAGTCGTATTCGCTATTAACCCCTCTTCAGACGTCCTTCACAAGTCTCCGTTCAAAATCGTAGTTGCCAATCACCATGCAAACGCTAGTTTCAAACGCAGGTTTCTCTCTTCGGACGAATTCGAAACAAGTTGGCGCGTAAGTGAGAGGCCAGTTCGAGAAAAAGTGTTCTTTGAAGATGTGCAGTTCGGACGCGACCCAGAGGAAGTGAAGTCAAGAGTTCTACGGGAGGAGGTGGGGCAGAATTTCTACAATGCTCACGTCGAGGTGGCCGAGGGGACTTGGAGCGAGGTATCGTTGCAACTATCATACATAGGGTAGAATGGGATTTTTTACGCTGTCTTAACGATGGTTTTCACTAGCGACATTAAGCATAAGGATAATGAACAAGATTAGAATAATCATAATGAGGACAGCTATAAGCATATTCTTCTCACTTGTGTTTATTTATGCTTTAAAGGGGCTATGTCACGGGAATTTTCACCGTTTGGGGTGTAAAATGTGCTGAAATTCAAATTAAATACCATTTCTCGTACACGAAATGCTCTTACAACAGAAAAATTGAATGATTTTCTCAAAGGGAGAACAGACCATAATCACATTCTGGCGATTTTTTTAAAGGAGAAGGTCACTCCAGAAACGGTGTATTTTTTTGAAATCGCCAATAAAAAGATAGCACTAAGTTGAGTTACTGACCGTGGTTTTAGCTTCTAAAGTGCATCCGATCCCACTGAAATTCCTCTCCAGAGGGCCAAAATTCAACACCGCGCGCCACCATTTTGAATCGTCCGTGACGTCAAATTGGGCCATGGGACCAGCGGTAGGGTAGCGTGGGCTCTGTAAAACGAACCCACGTTACCAAACAGGGGAGAAACTTGAAAACATAAGGCCGATTTTTTCAAGTTGCAATCCATTTTCATCCCAGCCATCCGCAATCATCATTTTTGGGTTTCCTTTGATTGCAATATGTTTTTGTTTTTCAAAGTAATCATAAATATAGGTGACAGAGTCTCATAAGCCGCGTTCGTTTCTTGTGCTTCTCTTAAACGAGGACATTATGTTGTGCTTATTGCGATAGTGGAAACCTGTCTTGTCATGCTCGAGCAAAAAACACCCTGATTGATATTGGGATAATGTTGTACAAAAACTGTTTCGCCCGTCAGTCAGATGATAGCTTGATCGTTTTTCAGAAGTCGTAAGCTTATTTTAACACGTAATGTTGTAACATTGTTGCTGGCCAACAATTTGGCCGCGTGGTTAAATTGTGGAAAGCATGACAACATTGCTTATTTTGTTCCTCCTTTCCCCTCTCTCTTCCTTTCATGAGCTTGGATTAAAGGCCCTTACAAGTTTATTGCACTTACAAGTTTATTGATGACAATCATAACACTATTAACTCGAGACTATTTATTTTCAGAATTTTTACGACACCGAACACCTTGTCCTCAAAGCGACATATCATCCATTCTGGACATGCTCCTTTCACTCGCCCGCCGATGAGACCGATCAAACACGTGACCAAACACGTGTTTGGCACGTGACTCCTGTGCATCACGTGACGCCAAACCTGATGAGTCTGGTCCTTCCTCCCGGTAGACACCACGTGACTTGCCAGTATAAAAATCCCGTTCACCAGAAAGTCGGTTTCGGTTTGTTCACTGTAATAATTCTCACCCTAATAATAGTAGAAATAAGCAGGTGTTTGCGCTGTAAATAGCATTAGCATGGTCTGAGTTTTTCATTCGTGTGTAGTCATTAGTACGAACAGATATTTTCAAAGTAAATAGATCACAACCTACCAGGATTGCATCGACGTTTTTAAAGGACTTTAAAAAGATGGTATTGATGAAAAAACAGTTGTAAAAATATTTATTGTTTGCTGGAAATTATATCGTTAGGAAATCTTAAGGTTTTTCCACGAAAAAATGGCTTACAAACTGTTTGATAGAGTGGTTCTCCATCGTGTTTTAAAAGTAATTCCCTTGGAGCTGTGTTTGGTTGGTTTGTTGAATTGGCTGTGTTTGGTCGGTCATTTGTTGCGTTTACTGTGGTTGGTTGGTTGGTTGGTTGTTTGTTGCGTTTACTTTCATTGGCCAGAGTGATAATGTTGGTTTTGGTCTTGGTCTTGTGAAGTTCAGTTGAAAACCACTCACTGAGCGAGTAATTGAAGTACTTTTTTAACCGAACTTCTCGAGGCCATACGCATGCTCCAGCTACTCCCCCCCCCCCCCCCCCGCCCCACCGCCCTCATAAAAAGGAGAACGTAGTTAACTGGAGTTTACAATTTTGTTGCACTCTTGTTGCACACAGAATGTCAATTTTGGTTGCTTGCAACACTGGAGGAATGTGATGGAGCCCTAAAGTCCCCTTCTGTTTGTCCTAAAGCTCAGTAGAACCATATGGTATAGCAAAGTGTTTGTGAGTTATTTTCCTTCAGCCATCTCACCGCTGAAGGTGACATGGCTCTTAGTGATGATAAATTTAAAAAATGTTGGTTAGGGGAGGGGTAGGGGGGGGGGGTTTCCCTGAAACGTGGAATGATCCGCTGATTTTTTAGCTGAACTATCAAAGTAAGCCACAGCTTACCATTTGCTGGACCCAGCGTAGCAAGGATTAGACAGGTATGAACTTTTAGAACACAGTCGAGACAAGACTATGAACTTGCTTATTTATAAAAAATAACTTAATATGTTGTTAAAAACCTGTGTTGTACAAGTATATACAGCGTAATAAGAAATCTGTAGCCAAGTGTTCATATCATTGAGTTAGCTTCCGTGACTCATGCCTGGCCACAAAAAGCAATCGCTCAAATAAAGTGAAGTGTTCAAAGAACAATGTCTGACATTTCTTTACATTGACCATTTCTTATGAATATCTCGCACAATTTGCAATTGTACAAAAAGCGGATTTCATGCTGACACCGGCACAGGTTTATGTAATGAATACACACGAAATAAATACCTTCACTTTGAAAAACAACGCTCACCACAAAAAAAAAAGTTCACAATTATATACAACGTGTTGGAGCGTATAGATAGATGTAATGTAACGTGTTTTGTCTAGTGTGATCGTCGGAGTGAGGGCCACCTAAAGCCTTGAAAAAAAGGGTGTTGTTGATAATGAACGTTGCAACAACTCAAGCAGAGCTATATGCAGTGTCAAATTTCTTGTCTGAGACGATCTCGCACAGTTTGTGGAAACATCTGTCACTAATATCGGTATAATTGCAGGAAAGACATCGTGGATCTCAACCGAAAAAAGCTATCGTTTATAGCGTGTTTTAGCTTGTGTAAAAACTTTGGAGTCCTGTATTAGGGTTACGAACGTGACGGCGCCAAAAAGCGAAGCAACCGCCTTCTGAAAGCAAGTAATATAACAAATATAAACGAGAGAAACTCTGTGATTCAGCCTTCTTTCTGAAGCCTGGGTTCTCAAGACGACCCTCGCCCTCAAGATCACACTATAGGCACAACAGATACCTTAAGGGTTCAATCCAGAAATATACATAAGCTTTCAATCGAACACCTACAAACACCGTTTCAGAGGAAATGGAAAAATGTTCTGAAATGGCTGACGGATAAATGCCAAAGTACATAAATACACTGTATAAATATAACTCCTGGAAATCACTGCTTTTAGCTACTGGGTACCAGTTTCCAAGAGTTGGACGAGTTTCCTGGATCCAACACTATGGCGACGCCAGCTAGGATCCAGTGTTCTGTGGTCTTGGAGCATTTGATCGGTAAAGTGAACGAGCAACACTGTCGAGCCTGTGAAGTGATAAACAAACTACAATAAGGCTTTGACCTTGCCTTGCCTTCTCCCCCGTACATTAACTTGCCGTCACTGTTTAACTGACCAGGAATAAAATCTAAATTGTGCCTGAGTGATTACTACGTCTTAAGAATTTACACATTAGCCTACAGAAGTTGGAAAAAATGGCCTTAAAAACCCTTGGGCATTTGACTTGATTAACTCTGAATCGTTTCTTACTACAGAACGTGTATACCTATTTCAAAAAAGGTTCCTCCAGTGATGCATGTTTCATAGACCGCAGTGCATCATGTTCGCTAAAGTTATGGCTCCTTTTCTGTAGCTATTAGTCCTAAAGCAAGAGCAAATGTGTATTTTTTTATGATTTGGTTTTCTCCTGGAGTGCCTTCAGCGAGAAAAAAATCAATGCATTTATTTAAGGCAAACATGATGCTTTGCGGTCTATGAAACAAGGATCATGCATCATGCATCACTGAAGCAACCTTAATTGAAACTGGCCAGGATATCTCATAAGTCACGATACAGTAGTTAAGGACCGCAATATGACCTTGAGCTGTTTGTCGGTTAACTATTGCAGCAGTGAGCTTCGGTTGTTCTTTGTTAGTAAATCTTTTATTTTCGCCAGAGCTCGTTATAAAGTGGACTCGGAGCCCAGAACTTCCAAATGACACCCAGTGAATCGAAACTGAGAAACTGAAAAATAAAATTGAAACTCACCCTGTTCATGAACACTGGGCAGCGGTAAACTTCCAAATTATCTGCCTCGTTCCTTTCTTCTGGCCCAGATTCCTCACCTTCAGGGTTGACAGCGGATACAAAGAGGTCTGGTAACTGCAATATTGCAGACCTAATGCCGAGGAAAGTAAGAGAAATGCTAGGCATAAGTATTCTGGCCACGTAAACACGAGAATGAAACATGTTAAGAATTATTTCACGAAAACGAGTCATGCATAGGTTCAAAGCCGAAGATGCTGTGAGCCCAAGTTAACCAACACTGAAAGCAATAATGTTTCTACCATACAGGCAACCCCTGATTTGAAAACAAAAAAATAACAAAAAAACACAAAAAAAAATTGCAAAATTTGTTAACTCGCCAAAAGAGACATTTCTGTTCAAATCTCAATCTAATTTGCGCAACTTGTCTACTCGCAAGATATAAGCTTGTAGTCCATTAACAGTGAGCTCATCTGAGGGTATCAATATCTCCTCAGATGAGCGATACCCTGAATAGCAGACGGGTGATAGAAATAACGCTTATCTTCAGTGGTAGACATTGTTGTTCATGTAGCACTAAATTCTCACAACTGTATGAAATGCATGGCACTTAATCAGAAAGGAGAGTTAATATTTGGACTTACGTTGGTTCCACAAGGCACTCTTTGTCGAGGTCCAAAGACGCACCCTCCAAATACAGTCCACTCACAACCAAGCCCTGTTCGGATTCGCCGCCACTCTCGTCATGTGACAAGTACGACTTTGCCAGCGAACAACGGAGTTCCACCTGGAAGACAGACGGTCGAAATTGGCTTTCTTTAAGAATTCGCTACAATTTTCGACAGAGAAATTGTTTTGCAGTATGACATATCCTGATCTTGATCTTTCTATTCTGACGTTTAACTTTCGGATTTCTGCCGTGTGCTCGAACCCTGGTGGAGGGGGGGGGGGGGGGGGGGGCGTGCCCCTCGTAATTTTGTGTGACGGGGTTCCACCCAGAAAACAAAATCCCCCCAAAATCTTCCCCCTTTGTGTCAGGCCAAAACGGCAAAAATCCATACCCTTTCTCAGGCTAGTACGCAAAACATGCCCTGTTTTAGACTAACACGGTCAAAATCTGTACTCTACTTCAGAGCAGAATGGCTCAAAACCCACACTCTTTGTGTTCAGATATAACTTGTGGCCTAGGCTGATTGAAAGACAACTGCCAATTGAGTCCACAAAACACCAAAGGTAAGCTTTGTCCGTCATCGGGTACTCGTCACATTTTTAATGACACCATAGGTTACTACTTTCTAAGGATTCACTTTAATCAAATCCACTCTAGAACAAAGTCTGACCAAATATAACAATGAACATCCCGAACCTCTCTCAGAGCAAACTACTGTCCCATTTCCATTACCAAAACAGATAAATAAAGACCCAGAGTGACGTCGTTTTCATCATACCTCGTCCACACTACATCCCACCATGGCCGCCTTCTCGTGTCTAAGTGACGTCATCAGAGCTCCAGGATTGGCCAAGCCACCAAGCCAAAGAGAGGTTAGCTGACCACGACCCACTAAGGGCTCGGAGTTTGGATTCGGAACAATGCCACGCCGCACCCAGTCACTGAGCTGCTGGTGACGCCGACTGAAGTCTGTTTCGAAAAGAACAACAATTCATTATTTTAATGATTTAAACCAAAATCTCGTATTTCAATCGGTCAAAAGTGGTTTAACCAACTGCACAACCAAAAAGTACCGCCTAAAAGCTTTCATTTGAATTGCCACACTTTAGGATTTCATCCACAGACTCAAAAGTTAAAACCACCTTGTACGGCATAATAAACAGCACCACAGGAAAGTACTGCTCAGTAGCTTTCATTTGAATGCCACACTTTAAGGTTTCATCCACAGACTCAAAAGTTAGAGCCACCTTGTAAATGTAAATGTAAATGTAAATGTAAATTGATGATTATAGTGGTCAACGCGCTTAGCTATCCTTGGTGCTGCCTTACGACAGACCAGCTATTTCACAGGCGTGCCACTCAAACAAATAAAACAAATATTGTAAATGAAACATAACATGTTTTAAGAATCCCAACTGGCGGGAGGCAAACCAGTTGGCTATTTACAAGCGCAGCCGAAGGATTTCTAACTCGGGACTGCCGTGAAACAAATCCATGAAGTGCTCAGAGTGGGATTCGAACCCGGGACCCACGGACTCGAAGTCCAACACCCTAACCACTCGGCCACCCTGCCTCCCTCCCTTGTGCAGCATCAAAACAGTACCACAAAAAAGTACTGCTCGGTAGCTTTCATTTGAATAGTAACACTTTAGGATTTCATCCACAGGCTCAAAAGTTAGAGCCACCTTGTGCAGCATAATAAATTGTACCACAGGAAAGTACTGCTCAGTAGCTTTCATTTGAATGGTCACACTTCAGAATTTCATCCAGAGACTCAAAAGCTTGAACCACATTGCACAGCATAACAAACAGCACCACTGAAAATCTTTTATACTGTAGTTGTTTTTACCAGCCGCCTTGACAAGCACTTTGCTATTTGCAATTGGTGACATACTTTCGTGAAAGTTGAAATTGAAAGTTGACATAAAAACAAAAGTGAATTTCCTGACTTCCAACTAACATTGACAACTTATTGCATGCCTCACCTTTGAGCCAAGACGTAAGACTGTGGGGGGAGGGCTGGCAATCGGGATGTAACCAATCAGTGGGGACGGTGTCTTGTTGGAGCGCGTCAACAACGGGCGCGAGGGATGGCGGGATTGCAGGCGAGCCTCCCAGGACACACTGCTCCAGAACTTGTAAGGAGTGTCGGATGTGGTACAGGAGACAGTTAAACCATTGACATTCCTGGAACAAACGTTTAATAACGTTAGTAAATATTCACCGTGGTCTGATGCAAATACCTGAATCTGATTGGCTGACTCTTCGTTGACTATACGCTGTTAGTATAATTTTAATGCTGTATTCACCGCGCTACCCGGTGAATATAACATTTCAAGGCGCGGCTGCTAAGCTAAGTTACTTTTTTTCGTATGTTGTTTGTCAAGTTAAAGCTCGTTTTTTTTAAAATAACTTTTTGACGTTCCCATCTCAAATTGTACTAAAACAATTATTCGCCTCAGGCTCAGTAAATATTGGCGAATAATAACGTCGCCTTCGGCACGGTAAATATTCGCCAATATTTACTTCGCCTTCGGCGAATAATTGTTAAATAGTCAATGATCGCGCGCTTAGTTCTTGTGTAAACTCCGACTTTTGTTGGTTTTCTTTTGTGTGTGTGTTTTTCTTGTTGTTTCTGTCGTTGTTGTTGCTGTTTTGGAAACATGACCTGAATGTCACAGTATTTTACTGCAATCCTTTTGTTGAATACTAAAACAATTTAACCAGTCGTGCGAAAGTCAACTCGCGGACTACTTGCTAAGCGAAAACTTGATCTCGCAGTCAATTCCTATTTAAAGGTTCATGGTGCCTTTATGGTTATTAAACAGTTCAATATTCGAATTAGATTAAATTTCGTTAAGCATTTAAGAATAAAAATGAGCGAAAAAACACAACGTTTCGATGTCTACATGACATCATTTTCAAGTGAGAAAGTAAAATATTACACACCAAATACGTTACTTATTGTTTACTTTTTTAACACCTCACCCTGTATATATCACCCTGTATGTATTTTATTTTCTCACTTGAAAATGATGTCATGTAGACATCGAAACGTTGTGTTTTTTTCGCTCATTTTTATTCTTAAATGCGTAAACAGTTTAAGTAAAAAAAATGCACTCTAAAGATTACTACCATTACTATTCTCCCAACTTTCCACTCGTGCTAACAAATCTCTGAAAACAAGAAAAAAGTTTTCTACTTGTACCTTCTGCAGCACATAACCCATGGACTCTGAAATTCGCTCCTCCGCTCCAATTGAACTACCAGACTCTGAGTAAACCGACAAAGCGCGCAGCTGAGAGAGCACGCGCGGCAGGAGGTGAGTGACAGGTAAGGCCCCGCCCAGTTCTATTTTTAGCAGTGTAGGCAGCTGTTCGAGGCAAATATCCATTGATGCACGCAATCGAGGCATGTTGATCATAATACCAGGTAAAGGTTCTTGAATAAGCGCAGAGGTGTGGTTGATGTCTCGGTGAAGTTTATCAAGCTTACGAATGAATTCCGATGCACTGCAAAGATTCAAAGATAATGATAAGGTAATGTTACCAGCGAGAAAACAATTTCAATTTGAGAAATACCAGTCGACCCTCCCTGGTCGGCGTCGTCTCTGCTCCTACATCACCAGCATGATAAGAAGATCAATTTGAAAGCTGAACCTTCCAGGCCGACTGTCACGGATACAAGGGGAATTTTTGCTATCCTTTCCCTCAAAATTGTCCTTAAATTTCGACTTAGTACCCTCTCTCAACCACGCAATGCTTTTATAACACCAGTAGAGAGAGTAGTCCCCCCCCTTGACAATCAAGCATTCAAGAGGGTTTTGCTGTTGACCTTCTAAAAAATTTTGATTTGGTACCTTACCCCAACGCGAAATGCTCCTCAAAAGAAAACAAGAGGAAGGTTTCAATTGTATTTCCACAGAGAGACGAAAACATAATCCAAGTTTAGCTGGATCTTTCTCACAGCTAGTTGGCCAAACGTAGTCTAGTCAACTTGCAAGTCATTTCTATTTATTTATTTAGCTTCGCCTAGCAAGAAAACAACACAGGTACATAAAATTGCTAGGCAGGGAGACCATTACAGCCTAGCCATTTACAGTGGTTCCCGCGTTAAAATATATAATAAAATAATAAAATATATAACTAATGACTAAAGCTACTAATAGATAATATATAATAAAATAATAAAATATAACTAATGACTAAAGCTACTAATAGATAATATATAATAAAATAATAAAATATAACTAATGACTAAAGCTACTAATAGATAATATATAATAAAATAATAAAATATATAACTAATGACTAAAGCTACTAATAGATAATATATAATAAAATAATAAAATATAACTAATGACTAAAGCTACTAATAGATAATATATAATAAAATAATAAAATATAACTAATGACTAAAGCTACTAATAGATAATATATAATAAAATAATAAAATATATAACTAATGACTAAAGCTACTAATAGATAATATATAATAAAATAATAAAATATAACTAATGACTAAAGCTACTAATAGATAATATATAATAAAATAATAAAATATAACTAATGACTAAAGCTACTAATAGATAATATATAATAAAATAATAAAATATAACTAATGACTAAAGCTACTAATAGATAATATATAATAAAATAATAAAATATATAACTAATGACTAAAGCTACTAATAGATAATATATAATAAAATATATAACTAATGACTAAAGCTACTAATAGATAATATATAATAAAATAATAAAATATAACTAATGACTAAAGCTACTAATAGATAATATATAATAAAATAATAAAATATAACTAATGACTAAAGCTACTAATAGATAATATATAATAAAATAATAAAATATATAACTAATGACTAAAGCTACTAATAGATAATATATAATAAAATAATAAAATATAACTAATGACTAAAGCTACTAATAGATAATATATAATAAAATAATAAAATATAACTAATGACTAAAGCTACTAATAGATAATATATAATAAAATAATAAAATATATAACTAATGACTAAAGCTACTAATAGATAATATATAATAAAATAATAAAATATAACTAATGACTAAAGCTACTAATAGATAATATATAATAAAATAATAAAATATAACTAATGACTAAAGCTACTAATAGATAATATATAATAAAATAATAAAATATAACTAATGACTAAAGCTACTAATAGATAATATATAATAAAATAATAAAATATATAACTAATGACTAAAGCTACTAATAGATAATATATAATAAAATATATAACTAATGACTAAAGCTACTAATAGATAATATATAATAAAATAATAAAATATAACTAATGACTAAAGCTACTAATAGATAATATATAATAAAATAATAAAATATAACTAATGACTAAAGCTACTAATAGATAATATATAATAAAATAATAAAATATAACTAATGACTAAAGCTACTAATAGATAATATATAATAAAATAATAAAATATAACTAATGACTAAAAGACGGAAGTTTAAATTGCTAAAAGCAGCAAGACGGCGGGCGCAGGAGAGTCTTCGCCGTGTTGCACTTGGCACAGATTGTTCTCCAGGTTCTGATGTCGTCAGCGTCGTACAGATCTAGAGCCCTGTTGTAGTATTGGAGTAGTAAACATTTAAAAGAATCTAGAGAAAGGTGATTTGTGCGTAACTCAGCGGCAGGACATTCCATGTGCGGCACGCGCGTATCCCCACCCTGGCCATCCGTTGACAAAAACACTTTATTTCAGGATATACTTCTGACGCGAATATGTCTCTTGGCTTCTCAAAGTG
>OZ034975.1:10401541-10421541 GCA_964030785.1 Siderastrea siderea
TTTATATTACTAAATATAGCTGGCTGAGTCGGTCCCTTTCCAGCTACTACAGTATAAGATGAATGGTCTCAAAGCGCTGATTACAGTAGTCTGGCGTTATATCCACACGGCGTTCTGCGTAAAATTCTAACTTTTACTGATTGTTGTTACACTCTTACCGCGCTTCGTTGTATTCGCGCTCCACACTGAAGTCTAGCCCCAGGGCCCTAACAGCGCTCACGTCCGCGTCCTCTGTCCCAATCTTCTCATTAAACCACTTGCTGTAATCAGACGGGTCAACATTAGCCGGTGGTACAGGCAGACTGACGGAGCCCAGGCTGAGCGATGAGTGCTGCTGAAGTGCAGTCTCTTTAATCATGTGATGTGTTAGGATCTCTACGTAGCGGCAGTCCCATGGATCAGTGACCTTCCCGCCATAAACTCCCTGCAAGCACGGTAGAATCAATTAGAGCAGATCAACTCTTTAGGCGAAGTATCGGTGCAACAAGCACAATTTAGGACAAAGTTTTCACTGCATTAGTTACACAACGTTACCTGAGCAACGGTATCAGACAGCGACTTTAACTGTGGCGCACCTAAACCATCTTGTTTCTTCGCCCAACCGATCACCATCTCAAATGACGTCAATAAGTCACGTGTAGACAAAGGGTAGCGACCGCTGGATGCTCGCGTCCCCAGTTGATGGCGCATGAGGAGAACGCTGTGGTTAACACACAATCCAAACAGAGTAGAACGAACTGCGAGAGACTGGTCCCGAGCTTGTTCCCAGTATGTTAGAGGAACAGCCTGTTATAAGAAGAAAATGACACTTCAGGATTTCACCCACAGTTTCAAAACTTTGAACGACATTGTACCCATAATAAACAATAACGAAGAAATGAGTACTGCTCAATAGCTTTTAGTTTAATAAATTGATCTATTCAAGGTGTCGCCTTGTACCTCAAGTGTTGCTGTTATCACGGTTTTTAAGTCCAGGTCCGTAGATTCCAGGGGCTGGTACACAGGTCCTTCTCTTTGCACCACGTCCCAGGCCAGCTGATGTGCAAACAGGAGAAGTCCGACTGGCAAATGATCCGCGGGTTCACAGAGCAGGAATACGCGCCACTGGGACGGAGTGGAGGACGTTTCTAAAAATTCCACAACAGAAAGTATTACTGGATTATTTCATTCAATACCGACGGGCGGCTGAAAGTACAATCGAACGGTATGTGGATATCGTAGCTTGGGACCCCATCGAACTCCCCGCTAAAGGCAACGAAACATTAGGCGATTCTATGCGCTCTTTGCGGTGCAATTGATCGCCAGCGATTGTGGACGATTTTGGCTTTCCATCGCAGGAGCGGACACACTAGGCGATTGCCGGGTACTTTCTCCAGAATCGCCGATACCTATTGTGGCACGTGAGATATCGATTCATATTGTGGCATGTCAGATATTGATCGCTCGTCGCGTCGAGCAAAATTGCAGACAAAAATTGTCCAAGTAGTAGCGGGCACAGAAGCCTTCACTCGCCGACAATTGAAGAAAATACAATAAGAAAACAACTCCGAAAAAGCAGTTTACATTTTTGTTATACTTTGCCCCACATTCTTGTGTTTAATTTTTTTGCAGTCTTGTTGTTATTATTAGCTTGTTAATTTTCGTTACGATCTTTGTTATGTTTGATAAGAACCGAAATATTACGTTTATATTTTAAGTTAGCAAGATGTTTTTCGCGGTGGTTATCTTATGGTAGCGGGCACACTTGGTAATTTTCGACAGACGCGCGACAAGGAATTAAAATCTCGTAATCAGTCACTGACTATTGGAGCGGTTTCCGGTTACGGGATATGTGTATACAGATGGGAGGTATCCGCATACGGGGGATTAAAAATGTTGGGGCGGGGAAGGGAGGTCGTATGTGGCTGGGAGCACGACCGGGTGTCTAGAGGTTGCATTGTATTTGTGTTATTGACGCAGGGTTAATCCAAGGATTTGCTAGGTTCCCCTAACAGTTCACTAGTATCCACTTTTTCACTTGAGTGAAGAGAGACACGAGTTGATGGAGCAAATTTTCTTGTCCAAGGATACAGCACAAACAACACGTACCTGATTGTAACTGAAGCCTCGACAATCGATTATACAGCTGTTCCAACCACGGGCGGGAAGCCAATTGAAGGTTTTCTATCACCAGCCAAGTGTCAGTCCTCACAGCTGTTGCCAAGGCAACATCAATGACCTCTTCCTGTCCGTGCCCAACGGATATTTGTTGGCACTGAACTTTGTTAGCCTGCAATTTGCAAAACAAATATCTGCATTCAATTTCTTTTTCAAGTAAAACTAAAAGGGAGTATACCTCTCAACTAACAAAGGAAACAAACAATATCAAATAGCATCAACTTTAGAAAATAAGACACCACAAATTCTTCCGATTATCTATACCTCAATCCTATTAGCCCAATCCTTTTTCAAGATGTAACCTCCCTGCAAAAGTGTAATTCCCAATTTGTACTTTTCAATGATTTAAAATTGTATGTTGAAGTTGAAATGGTACACAACGTCGGCATTTTGTAAGTTCTAGATGAAAGCAACAGTTGGATGGCTTATATATTCAATTTGCGACCGACTATGTTTTTCCAGCGACTAAAGATTTTCATTTTCAGAAAGATTTGTCTTATATGTTACAAACAAGTTATCCCTATGCTCCCTTGTAGAATTAAAGACTAATCTTCTTCTTTTGTGGAGGGCCCCACTGAAGAGCACCTATTGGTGATGCGGGCTCCCTGCTAAAATATTATTATTATTATTATTATTATTATTATTATTATTATTATTATTATTGTTGTTTTATTATTATTATTATTAAATTGCCCTCTACACCACTCCCGAGAGTATTCCATGTCGGGGGTTATATGGTTATATGGGGAAGCCTTCGCAGTACTATATCCCCCGATGATCTAC
The DNA here is from genome assembly GCA_964030785.1 of Siderastrea siderea. NCBI lineage: Eukaryota > Metazoa > Cnidaria > Anthozoa > Scleractinia > Rhizangiidae > Siderastrea > Siderastrea siderea. The sequence goes on from OZ034975.1 coordinate 10,404,482, forward strand.
TTTTTATGGCTTATATTTGTGGTGTAAGAAGATGCAGTTTTTGTTCTAGGCATATGGGAGGAGTCCACGTTGATAAAAACCACCGGTTTAAGGGGTAAGGCTTTGCGAATCGGAGCAGAGTCTCCCTGTGCGAAACTTAAACGAATACCCCCCCCCCCCCCCCCACACACACACACACAGGAAACACTGCACGAGTGTGAAAGCTTTGCAAATACGCCGTACCTCAGCCATACGCCTGATGCTTTCAACAGGGCAAATCTTGAATGGCGTGTTCACAGATGAGTGGTCAGGCATTACCACAAAAATAGGAATCGAGTGTTTGATACCAGAGAGAACCTCATCGAATGGCGGAAGGGTCCTCTCAATCAGATCACCAACTTCATTTTCCACGAACATACGCATGGCGCGTTCAAATCTATCAGAGCGCAATGCGCGAATTATCAAAAGCTTGTGAGGCACACTGAGGTTTGCGCCTTCGGTTTCTATGGGCAGCGGTTGCGTTTCAGGCCTTTCGCTTCTGTACCAGTCCCTCCACGGACCAGGATTAGACGCAATGTGAGTGCAGATGCTGTCCAAGGGACCTTTGAGGCTGGACACTGCCAGGATTAGCTCCCAAGCCCCTGGCGCGATCCAGCTTGGCTGAAGAAGCGTGGGGTCGAAGTCTGAAAGTGCAGGGACTGGGGAAGATATAGTACCTAGAAAAAGAGCGAGAAGAGAGAGTTAGTTTCAGATGCAGCTGCAGGACTTGTTAACAGATGTCAAGTCAAGATAAATGTACCAGATAGCAGCAACGATATTTCTTCTTCGGTGAGTGCTCCTTCGGCGCGCTTTTGCATCTTGTAGAGTGACAGTAAAGAGGCGAATAGCAGCCGGTGGCGTTGGTCTATACTCCTGTGAAGAGATAAAGGATAACGAAGAGTCAGACTACCAACAGTGCTCTTCGTGTCGCTTTAAGCCCACAAAGTTGGCACGGCACGTATTGTCTGGGTTGCGCTATCTCATCAGGATGGGATTTACAGCTTGGTTCCCTTAGACATCCTTTTACTGGAGACAAAAAAAAAAAGCTCACTGCATTCTTAGATGAGAGATTCTAACTCCACGAAATCATTCAGGATCGATTAAACGATCTGAGTCGCAGCTTTGGTAGCTTAACCACTTGAAATGATGATTACGTTTAACATAGACAAAAATGGCCGATTATTTTAACGACGAACAAGTCGTCCTTCGCTTAGGACCTAGAAACCACGTCTACCCGGTTGTAAATACAGAGACGTGCTCTATCAAACAAAGCTAACCGCGTCAACCCTACTTAAAACTGGTTTAGTCCACAGCTTTCTTAAAACCCTCCTAAGCTTCACTCGTATAATCGACCCAAAACGTTGTCTTCCAGAGACAGAAAGATTTTCAATAGCGACACACACCTGCTAACATGTCTGTAGAATGACTGCGTAAGCGAGTCAATAAGCTGGTCTGACTGTTCATCACTCAGAGGCGTGTACTCCACGCCAGCGGTAGGCAGTGGTACCTCAGCAGGCAGGATCACTGATGTCCGCTTACGGATCTTTATACTACGAGGAGGACTGCTGTTTTCTTCACCTGCAGAGAAAAGGGAAATATTCCAGTGAAAAGACGAACCGACTTTGCGCTACCCAGATTTAACACTGTTACTTAAGCACTCGTTAAGATACCTTGATCCCAAACTGTGGAGTGACCTCTCCTGTAAGGAGAGATTTGTGAGCAACCTAAAGGCTTTTAAATCGCAAATAAGAAGGCGTGATCTCTCTAGCTTTCTACAAGATGGATGCATGGGCTGCCATCTATGCAATTCTTAGTTTCTGTAAATAGATTTTAATTTAGTTCTTATGTATGTCGTTCTGTAGTTTACTGAGAACAAACGGTGTCATCGGAAATGCCATTTTAAACAACACATTAGAGTAGTCAAAGTCTTTCGTAAGCCCTGTCAAAACAAAGACGTTTATGATTACTTTTTTCTTTAAAAGGAGATTGTGGCCATACGGTTACACCTTTCGACTACAAATAAACGATAAAAAAAACGCAAAGAAAACGGAGATTGTTACAAACGCGATCGAAACATTTTGAAAGCAGAGTGCTCTCTCTCCCCAATATGTGGACGACAAAAATGAACACAAAAGTAAATTTTTTTGTACTTAACCATCCATCCTTGAAGCAACATCATCGGAACAAGTCACCACAAAGTAGTGTTTCCGAACATTTTCAATCGTATTCGAGTGAACAGCAAAAACAAATGTAAACGCAAAAGTGTGGAGAAAACACGTTTTGACAACACGTTTACATTTAACTAACAACAATGAAAAGAAAACTGCTAATACATGTCGTCATGACATACTCTCAACTACAGCTGTTGATGCCGTTCCTTCATCATCAACCACCTTGATCAAAACAGTGGTTCTCGACTCCTTCTTGTGTTCCTCTGTGTCTTCAGTGTCTGACTCATATTCCAGCTTTTCCCTAGAGGGCTCCGCATCCTGTCCCACTGCCGTCCGGAACAGGGACAAGAAATATCCCAGGGAGAAGCGGTACTCGTGCTGAACACTACTCAGCGAACTCAGAAGTGAGAACATCATCACCGCCCTCCTGGCCAGCGGTAGGTAAAGTTCGCGCAGGCTCCTGAGTTGGTTGAAGTTGTGCAGCGTATTGGTGAGACGTTTTGTAACCTGATGAAACAACAACAAACTCAGCAGCGTGGCTACAAAAAAGTAATAAATGTAAAGGAACGGTTGAAACTCTACTGGAATGGACCATGTTCGAGTTAGGAGTAAAACCTTTCTTATGAAAATGAGTTTTAAGAGAGCAGAAAAGGCCACTGAATTGTTGCTCTAAACTGGACATGCCGATGTTTGGTTACTACACAAGAAAACAGGTTACAGTTTGAGTGTCCTATAATTTGTAAAAGGTCGCCTTGCCCTCAAGCAAATTTACTGAATTCAGATCAACATCAACTATGTCCTCCCCCGACTGTGAGTATTTTTAAGACTTATGAATATATTCAAGTACTTTTCAAGACGTAGGCCATGGGAGCAGTTGATGCAAACGTAGCCTGCGTAGCAAGCGTTTCCGTAGGTTTTTCCGCCCGTTCGAGGCATTTTTCGCTTTTTTGGCGGCGCGAAAATTGGGGCGAGCGCAACACTGATGGAAGGAGCGGGGAGGGGGAGGGAGACGCGTCCCAATTTTCGCGCGCTCAAAAAAACGAAAAATGCTTTTAACCTGCGGAAAGCCCTACGGAAACGCTTCATATGCAGGCTAATGCAAAGGAGTTGTAGCTCACCTCAGTTCTGCATTTTACAAGTTCAGCAATAACCTCCGTTTCCTCCCAGATGTCGGTACCTTGTCGAGCAGTCACTAGGCCCATCAGCTTACTGTCGATATTCTCCAGCAGCCTCAGTAACTCCATCATCACCATCAAACACTTTCGACCCTCAACATAGAGCTCAGGCTGCACGCGGTGGAACGCCTCTAGCTGAATCTCCTCGGCCAATGCCTCCTCGTCCAGGCGTAGGTTCACTAGAGTCGTGACTGAGGACACCTCAGTGCTGAAGGTTGGTCGAGAGCATCTGGATACCACATAGAGGCGGAACTCGGGATGACACATGACGCGCCGCGAACCGAACTTCACCAGTTGAGAGTCTGAGGGTAAAAAGACGGAAAAGATAAAATATAATAAGAACCATTGAGATTGGATGGAATGTTTGCGTCTTGATAACGGCTGGTTAGAATCCCCCTCCCCCCCCCCCCAAAAAAAGTTAATAATTAAATTTTTTTTAGGCACAAAAAGTATAACAATTAAGAGGCCTGTTGAAAAAAGCATGCTTTCCTTGGATATGAGCTTATAACCTACTACGAGGGAGCGCGTGATTGCTCATCTCCAGCGGCTGAATCTACAAACACGTCCTACAATCTAAAAATAATGTAGCCTGAGAAAACAGCCGACGTTTCGCGAGGTCGCCGCTTGAACCCTCGCAAAACGACGTCTGAGTAACGAGTGCAGAAATTCCATACTGATGACGTGCACTACCCCGATCTTGGTAGTGCTTCTGACTGGTTGTGCCGCGAGGGAATTTTCTTTCAACCAATCAGAAGCACTACCAAGATCTGGATAGTGCACGTCCTCAGTATGGTATTTCTGCGCTCGTTACTCAGACGTCGTTTTGCGAGGGCTCAAGTGGCGACCTCGCGAAACGTCGGCTGTTTTCTCAGGCTAAAAATAATGTAGTCTTTGAACACAGCAAATGGAGACACAAATCAAGCACTACAGACATAACATTCTGAGACATCTGAAAGGAGAACTATTATAATTACCGTAGCTATTGTCCAACTGAAATTGCCATTCAGCAAAAGAAGAGTTCAAGTTCAGACTTTTCAATGATCAGTTATATCATTTTTTCCCCCGAAATCATGAAAGCTTTCAAAGACATGAAAAAAGACATGTACGTCACTGCACCTTTTTCAACCTCATCACTCGTGGCTGTTGTAATGTGATAAATGACAGGCATGAAGAGAGAGTCCACATCACGATCAATATTGTACAACACCAGTGCCGTTCCACTTGTAATGGCCTTTTCGATCTTCAGGATGGCAGACGGGTCACTGATGGGTAGAAATATCAAAACGAGTAATGAAGTGATCGGTTGTTGTTAAAATGAGTAGGAAATACCCTGCTCCCACAGAGTAGCCCCGTACCTCTATAGTGCCCCCCTCCAAAGCACCTTAAAAATGAACATCCCCTCCCACTCCACCTCTCATACCAACTCTCAGATAGACTAAAAAATTCCACGGCTATTGCAGTAACTTTGAAGCACTTTGCGACGTAAAGGTAGTCCACTTATACGCCTCAAGTCTGAAATACTTCTATTTTTGCACCGTTAGTTTTTACTATTATTACAAGCACATATGTCATAAATATTTTTCACATATACAAGCGAGAGTCTATAACTGCTCTATAACGGTTTTATCGGAGTCGAAACATTTAACGGTGGATAAAAACGCCAGGAAAGATCGTAAATCGCCAGCAATCGCTTTGTACCCACCCACCTCCTGCCGCGATTGAAATCGAAATTCGCACACACAATTTCACCGTCCAGTTTCAGTGAATCGCCCACTTTCATAAGAGTGTTCATAAGTACCTGACGCGTCGTCAAATTTGAATTTAACTGAGGTCAGTGCTTTCACCACAGCACCCTGCACCTTAAAATATCTATTGCTCTTTACCTTTCCGCTAGATCAATTTCCAGGAAGTTCTCTCCATCCTCAACGGTCCTAATAAGCTCAAGTCCCTTATTATAGGGATCAACAAGAAGAGGGACACGTTGCCATGATGACTTTGCCAGCACCGCATTTTCTATCTTCCTGGGTCCCACTCCCTTGGTAAGGAGCCTTCGCACGTCGTATTCACTCAACAGAAGCTTGAGTAAAGCCAACACAAATGAATCATACTCCGTCAGCTTCACGCGGCGAAGGATTTGGTCTCTGCCCACTGAAAACATGTAGTCTTCTTCAGAGTTGGATTGTAGTTGTTCTTTTGTTGAAGAGCCGCCTTGTTTCTCACTACCTTCTACGTCTTGCTTTTCTACTTCTGCACTGTGTGGCCTTTCTTGTTCGCTCTCTGGTTCATTTACCACTGACTTATCCGCTGTAAAAGAGACAACAAGATGAAGTGTAAAGTACGTTAACTGTCTGATAGCACGAACGTGTTAGCAGTAAGTCGGACTCATATGAACTTAACAAAAAAGTAGCTCCCCACAAATTTCTGTTGTAATGGGTTTTCCTCCATCTATCTTCGTATCGGGTTTGTGATTTTGAGTTTTCTTTAGACTGTAAGAAAACCAGAAATGACCAACCGCTGCAAATTGAAAGGAACTAATGAACCAATTTAAACACGAAGGGAAAAACAAGCAACCGGTGCCAAACGCGGGAAGACCTGCAACCGGGCCAAATTCGCCGCAGAAAAATTCGCGTAAGCCGGCTCACTCTTGATTTTCGTCTTGCTCCTGATTGGTGGGTTAAGTTGCATGTTTTTTTTTTCTGATTGGTTAAAGCCCGTGGTAAGATTTTTCTTCGGCAATAGCCTAGCTCAGCAAGCGCCGAATCAAAGCGAACGGGTGACTGTTTTCGATGTTAGGTCGGAAAAAACGCTCTCATTAACAAAATAAACATAGAAGCCAGTGGAAATATAGAGGGTTGAGTACAAATACAACAGAAGACAATTGTGTGTATTGTGTTTTGTTTTTTACCATTCTGTTCAATGTTGTCCTCTTCCTTTGCATTTTCATCCAGCTGTCCAGGTGCCTCTTCCTCGCCTTGTGTAGTCTTCCCACTGCTGGCACGTACATCTTGCAGCTTCTCCATCATGAAAACCTCAGCACCAGCGTACGGCGTGGAGCTGTCTACCACCAGCATCACACCACGCTCATCCAAACACTGAGGCCAGTGCACGGTCAGCATGTCACGGCGAAACGTGAACGAGTAGGGGCCGAGGTACGTGGCGAACGCAGCGGCAATGGCAACTCCACCGGCGATTGCTTCTTCACGAGTGCTGATGGATTCAAGGAGCTTCAGCCACTTCTGACGACCACTTGACAGAACCTTACACAATAATGAAATTAAACTTTTTTAATGCTGAAAAACAGACAACACCACGAAGGTACCGTCCAACCACCTCTCACGTACAGATGTCTTACAGATGTAAAAGGTAGAATCACCTTGTGCAGCATAATAAACAGCACCACAGGAAAGTACTGTTCAGTAGCTTTCATTTGAATAGTCACAATTTAGGACTTCATCCACAGAATCAATTTTTAAGTTCTTTTTTTTTTGTCTTGAAAACAAAAACCACGAAAAACTCCCTCTGTACAAGAAAAGGAACCTAGTTTTATTTCAGAACAGTTTTGACCCAAAAAAGCAAAAATCCCCGTTACGGACGTAGCCGCTTTAGGCTCCCAAAAACATATTTTAAAACACACATACACGACTGAGACAGCGAATATAATAGAGTCGCTCCCCTCACGCTCTCACCTCTTCAAAGTAAGCGGCCTGTGACAACTGAGAGTCTAAAGTCTCCGTTAACTCGTATTGTCGACATTTATCGATGGACGCTTCCTCATAAGCTAAAGCTAATGACTTGAGGCGTTCCTCCAGATCCTTCCGTTTGTTCTCCATGGATGACAATTTACCAACAGCTTGCTCCACCGCTGAAGACGTCTCTGATACTTTGGCGTGCAGAGGTTTCACTTTGGACTGCATCATGCGATGGTACCTTTAAATGTGAAATACAAGAGCCTTACAGAACTCAAACATAACCGAGGAAAATAGCTGTCCATTTCGTATGGACACCGCCAAACAGTAGTTCACTACTTGTTATCTCAAGTTCTCATTTGCTCGAACAGATACCCTCAGGCAATTCCACGTGATAGCACCCAAATAAGTTTGCACTGCGTAGCGTTCTAGTCGATTGCAGGTGTAAAGTTTTTGTCAAACGCTATTTTGGGGTTAAGCACACCAGCGTTTCAGTAACACTGACTGTCTCCTTCAGGAACAACTTCAAGTTTATGTTGTCTATGAGGACGACACTATTGCCGAAACGCTGGTGTGTTTGACCTCAAAATAGGATTTAGCAAAAAAAGTTACATTTGCTCCGACCTCCCCCAAAGCAGACGTACTCGTTGAGGTATGTGCAACGGTCTTACCAGCTTCTCAGTAGTAGAGAATCACCCCATGTTTGTCTTTCCTGACTGCAGCTCTGACCCACAATAACAGGAAGCCCATTGCAGGATTATCTTACCCGACTACTCCGTGACTCACAGAAACAGGCAACCCACTGCAAGGCTTTCTTACCTGCTCAATCCTTTAACCAATTAGTAACAGGGACCACGCTGCAGGGATATCTTTCCTGACCAGCCCTGTGACCCAAAGAAACAGGCAACCCAGTGTAGGGCTATCTTACTTAAAACACCCCTCTGACCCACAGTAACAGGAACACCAGTGCTGTACTATCTTACCTGACTACTCCTTTGACCCACAGTAACAGGGACCCCACTGCAGGGTTGTTCGTTTTCCTCTCAAGATAGTCTCCGCTGAAGTGTGGCTTTTTGAGGTAAGGCTCCACGACTTCCAGGGTGCTCTCTGGAAGCTCCATTTCGTCAAAAACACCAAGCTCTTCACGGAACCTGACAATAAGAGAACAGGGTAAGTCCTCATACTTTCTAAGAGTAGCAAAGAACAAGAGTGACACATTTTTACAGTTTAATTGCTCAGTTTACGTACTTCACGACCAAGATTAGCAATGTCCATGTTTCTCTTGAGTACCCACCTGTCTAAATTTGCCATCAGGCGCTTGGCTCCCTTATTCCAAGTCAAGTCGGACGAGGGTGACTTAACTGGACAGAAAAACAGTAACATCATATTAAGCTTATCCAGCAATTGGCAATTGCTTATTTGCAAGAATAGAGTGATTTCACTGAACTCGTCAATGGCTCATGGACTCAAACAGTCAATAAAACAAAAGATTAGGACATGACAGGGTGTTGTATTACTCCATAATTTAGAGCGGTTTTCAAATGAGTGTTGTAAAACCAAAACCAAAGTTATTACCCCAGCCAGTCACAACAAACACAAACAACAAAATTAACAAATCAGAACTCAGAGCAAATGCATGTAATTAGCGACAAGTGCACGAAAACGCGTGCGAGGAAAACGCGATTGGTTTTGATTTTACGTCTGGTTGGTAGCGAAAGCGGCGCGAGCTTTTTCAGCCAATCAGAGAGTGCAGTAAAGCAAAACCAACGCAAACACAACGTCACTTTCGAGTTTCGACACACAACTGAAAATTGCTCTACTTCACTGGCTACGTAAAATCACTATTCAGTCGGACCTCTCGTAACAGACCACTCAAAGTGAAGGAAGGTGGTCGCCTGCTAGAAATAGTCATTAAATATAGTGATTTGCCCCGAAAAAAATTCTGGATTATAGACAAAAGATCGGGTCATATCTCGAACGAATAGCATCACATTTAAACAGCGTACCTATCACTTAAAAACTAAAACAGTGCTGTTCTTCAAGACCAAATTGTAAATGCCGTAGTTCACTAGGTAAAACATGAATGGCTGCATCACACCAGCAATTTCGTTCGCTCGTTGCAGCGAATTTTGATCGCCAAGCTTAAATCGCCAGGAGTGCCCGCTACGGCAACGGCGATTTTTGCTAGCGATTTTGATCGGCACGAAGAGCGATCGAAATCGTTGATATTTGCAAAATTCGCCGGCAATCGCCTAGTGTGTGCGCTCCTGCAAAAATCGCTAGCGATCGCTGACGATCAATTTGTCCGCAACGAGCGCATAGAATCGCCTAGTATGCCGCTGACTTTAGAAGTTGGTGTGTATGTACCAATTATGATGATGGCTGCTAACATATCTTCAATTTCGTTATCTGGTTTTTGCAGAGCCCGTAACTCTGCCAGACCCTGTCCATCAAGGTTCTTCAGCACTCTTTTGGTGTCTGACACTACAGCAGCTGCCTTAAACACTGCACGCTCGTGTGCTATCTGGTACTCGGGGAGAGCCTGCAAATTAAGGGGGGAATCTAGTTAATTTTGTTATAAAATTAAATAAGATGTTTAAGAGGGGCACATTTTTTAAAACACCCCTCGACAGTCCAAGTTGAGGTTGTTTGCAGTTTGTTTTGGTGTCAATCTACTAGCCAGTAACTTTAGGCCCTGGCGAGACGGAGTCGCAAGTCAACGCAAGTTTAAAGATTCAACTAGCGTACGCAGACTTGCGCAAGTACACGCAAGTTCAAGGCAATTTGCCAAAAATTCATTTCACTGCAGCCTAGCGCCCGTACTAAGGAAAACAATGCTGGGTCCAACTTACGTCGACTTGCGTTGGGTGGACAAACAGTGAAAACCTTGTGTACACTTGCGCGCAAACTTGAGCTCGATCAAACTGACGGCAAGTCATCGCAAGCCATCGCAAGTACACGCAAGTCATGGCCAAACGGAGTCTCAAGTTAATGCTTCAATGCAACTCCGTTTGGCTAGGGCCTTGCACAGGTTTTAACCTTAACATTTTTTAAATTTTCCAAAAACTCTTCAACCGCCTCCCCCCTATTTCCTTTTCTTTTCCCGTTTGGGACCCGGTTGAATGATGTTAATTGATTCTAAATAACGTTGAATGTTGTTGAACAAAGTTCGATTATCATCAATCATTCGTACGAGAAAGTTGTGTTTAACAATGTTGCGTGATGTTGAGTCTGTTTGACAGGGCCTCAATCTAGTACCCAGCCGTTCTCCTCCCACTCACTCGACTCGACTTGGTACGAAATGTCGTGACGTCACAGAATGAGGCTCTCGCGGTATGCCGTTCGGTGACGTCACGAAATTTCGCGCCAAGTCGTGTGAGCGAGATAAGAACGCCTGGGTACTAGGCTGACAGGGCCTAAGACTTGTTCGCAACTGACAACCTCAGGGAAAGTTATCTTCAGAATCTTTAAGTGTCGGTGTAACCTTAACAAATGTGCTGCAAAATTTACCTTTTGTAGTTTCTGTATTCTCTCTTGCTGTCGCTTTACAAGCCTGACTTGTTCTTCTGCTATTGCTTTGTCCTTAAAGGAAAAAACGTATATTGTTAAGATCATCTGACGTATTACAATCATCGCACATAGAGAATATATGGAAGGGGATATTTCCATTAACTAAGACAATAATAAGTGGGTTCACACTAATGACTTGAGTGCACTTCAAAAATTGACACGAATTTCTGACAACCGTTATGCACCTCTTCCAGTTGTGACTGCACAAGAGTTCACCGACAGTAAACAAACGTCCTTTGAAACCTACCAGCTTGTCAAAGAAATTGAATTACTATTTAGCCATGCGAATGTATAACGCTATCCACAAAATCAAACACATCGCTCAAACCTTTATACTTGAAATAATTTATGGTGACTGTTTAATGTTGTTAAAAGTAGACTGAAAAACTTCTGATGAAGTTGGTGAAGCATAAACCTATTTGCGCTGTCCCTTCATCAGTGTGAATGAATCAAACAGAAAAAAACTGTAAGCAAAAGCGAATGGAGACAGTTCGATGTTTCTTGTCGCAAGACAGAGGACTTAATACAGTAAAAAGCGAAATACACGCCTCTTTTTGGACCCCTATCATCTACCTTGCATGACAAAAGTTCAAGGGAGTGTACACTAACAAGGAGGAAATAACAAGTATTTCATTCCCGGCAAACAATTAAACTGACCTGACCAATCTGTAGTAGCAACTGAAGGTTACCCTAAAAAAGATGACGAAGAAGGCGGATGTTAATACTTCCAGATCACACAACATGTCAACTGGCTTGTGGCAAAAGGTTTTCTTATGGGAAATTAACGCTTGTGTTGCCAAATACCTTAACGGTGAAGGTATTTGAAATTAAGGAGGGGGAAATAGTGAAGAATAAAAGAAGTTTTCGTGGCATGTCGTGGCATTTGACCATTATATGAACGTTGGTCGTTTTCTAATAATAATTTACCAAAAAGTCGTCTTTACATAAACTGTGACCTATTGCTGAAGCCCCACAGTAACAATTTTAAACGTTCAAGGTAATGAAAAAAGGGATTTGGTCGCCATCTTGAAGTGAACGTAAAACGAAAACAAACACATGCCGGTGCCGTGTCTCCGGTTAACGTGGCATGAAGCGACTGTGAGTGTGACAACTCCCTCCCCCGGATGACATGCAAGGGTACCCCCGCCCCCCGAACACATCCGCCACTTTTTTGCTAGAGTCATATCATACGTCTGGGACGAACTTTGGCAAAATAATGTTCAGTTCATCTGGTTATGCGACTCGTAGTTCGTGTCGTATAAAGACGGACACAAGACGTGTCATGTGGTCATTGATATAGTCCGTCTTACAAGACGAACTTAAGCCGAAAGTTCGTCTCCACTGGTAATCCGTCTTGTGCCTGAAAGACAGCCATACACACACACACACACACACACACACACACACACACACACACACACACACACACACACACACACACACACACACACACACACACACACACACACACACACACCTGTGTGGAGACAGTCAGTGTAAGATCTACTAAATATAGATTAAGCATACCTCTTTCTTTTGTTCAAGTACCATCTTCTCATGTCCCAGTTGACTTTTGAGTTGTTCAGCCAGTAGAGTTCCTCGCTCGATAGTCTGCAGTGCTGCCGCCATTTGTTCATGTTCTTTCCGGAGAGCTTCATGGCGCTTCTTCACCAAGCAGATAAATCTGGTAAGAGATAATTCAAAAGATTGTCAACCCCGGTTCAAACTAGAAAGAGAATTTTATTTTTGTCGGTTATAATGAAAACTCAAGGACTTTCAAGCTCCTTGAGAGTCGACAAGAGGAGACAAGAGTCGACGAGAGCGCACGAAAGTCGATGAGAGTGCACGAGTGCACGAGAGCACACGAGAGACGACGAGAGCAAACCACAGCCGACGGGAGCGCAAGAAAGTCGACAACAGCGTACGCAAGTCGACGAGAGCACACGAAAGTTAAAAAGAGCGCATAGTTGTGACTTTAATAAAGCATCCTTGTACGCCGATTCGCTCACCACTGAAATTTCTTCTTTGTGCCATTCACTGAAATTCATCCTTTACTCTGTTTTTATCTTTTTCACCCAAGTGCGAACATTGAGGTTCACGTTGTGTCTCATAATTCGGGATAAACAGCATTCCAGCGAAAATATTCGAACATGAAGTCAGCGACAGTGCACGATGTCGTGTTGGCTTCTCTCCTTTTGGATTGGCTACTGTCAAATTGAAATCACAGCCCATCTACAACCAATTGAGACCGCCAAATTTCCTATTTTAGCTCGCAAAATGAAGCTCAGTGCCCGCGGTGCCCGCTGAATTACTTATGGCACGTGAATAGTTCGATAGCGCATCATAACAAATTGTGTAGTGTAACTAGAAATATAAGTTATCCACTATTCGTTTCTCCTTACAAGCAAACCCTCATACTTGAGGATTATTGATTGGGAGCGGCCATAACATGTATGGTGACCGCTGACCAAGCGATAATACTGGACAAAAAGAGCAAATTTCCATCGAAGATTGTTTGTCAGGTGCTCTCTTTTCAAGTCCTTTCCGAAAGAAACGAATCTCAAAATTCCGAGTTTAATAAATTTGATCTGATGGATACCTCCGCAATATGAAATAAATGAGGGCACAAGCCGTTATAGAGATTCAGTGCAAAAAAAAACTGTTTTGAGATTCCAGAATCCGGGGCGAGTTGCATAAAACTCAACGTCTGGCGTAACTTTTAACGTCACACGTTCAGTCCAGTCAAAGTCACTATCTTATCGTCTGACATTAGCAGTTACGCCCGGCGTTAGGGTGATGCAACTCAGCCCTGAAGTTTTATTTCCCTTGATTTTGCCCTGTCCATTGTATACAGTGGAACCTCGTTAAGAGGGCCAGATTTTCGTGTCCTCCTAGGATTAACAGATTTCTACCGTACCTACTTAACGAAATCGAGTTGACGCTGCAGGAAAAGCAAATGTAACGGTAAAGTCACGAAAGCAGAAATGGGTCACGAAAGGGTTTCGTCGTCCCCCTATAGTTCGCTTTCATCGCTGGATTAGGATTTGTCTGCTTCACGTATGCAATTAAAACTTTTATTTGGCACGGGGAAACGTTCACGTTCTCTTGTTAAACAAACCTCTAGCAAGAAAAACTCTAAGCGAAATTTCGTGATGTAGCGTTGTTTGCTACTCTTGCAGTTTCATTTCGCAACTTATCAACATCGTAAACAGTCCAGTCATTTTTCCCCTGCAAATAAATCTTGTAGATATGAACGTGACCAAACAAAGCACCAGCCCTTGTTTACGCACCTACCGAAATTTCATCCTCAAGCGGAAAGCCGCAGCCAGCAATGACTGTATCGGCCAACTCACCAGCAATACTTCTCGGCACTTCGTGGCTCGCTTGAGGGCGACAGTGATTTCGCTCATTGTCGGCTTTTCGGCTTGAGGACCAAATTTCACCAGACGCGCATCAACTACAAAGATTGCATACGGCCAAATATGATTCCTTTGCGCCTTGTAGTATGTCAAAGTGTTCCCGCGGCTTCTCGAGTCGCACAATAAAACACTAAGCGACCCGAAACAGACAGTGGGAACACTGGTCAAACACAAGATGTAGCAAACGCAAGTTTTTTTAATTGATTTAATAATGATTATCTGAAATAAGGAAAAAAAAAACTGCAACATTTCCCATAACAAATTTACAAAGAACTTCGTACACCGACGCAATAAGGGAAACACAATTTTGTCACGTCAGAGAAATTCGGTCCTTGGTGAAACTGCATCAGTACAACGACACAACACAACAACATTTTATTCACTTTATCTTCAAAGTGAAGATTTCGGTGTTAAGAAAAGAAAGGGGGATCTACTGGAGACACTAACCGATAAAAAAACAAATAAATAAATGAAATCATAATGAATACTTAATCAATGAAATAACTGATTTCATATAACAATCTCACTGATCACTTACAGATTTATAACAAATAAATGTAAAGAAGATCCTCGCAGTTATTAACGCAACTTATGCAGTTGCGAAAAGAAAGCCTGAAAAAATCAGGCTTGCCGGGATTCGAACCCTGACCTCTGCGATACCGGTGCAGCGCTCTAACCAATTGAGCTAACAAGCCAACTGGGAGCTGGTCATTAAATTGGTTCGTAATATACCCGGGAAAGATGAAGATGAAATTATGAATATATCGCACCGGTCAGGGTCAGGGTTCGAATCCCGGCAAGCCTGATTTTTTCAGGCTTTCTTTTCGCAACTGCATAAGTTGCGTTAATAACTGCGAGGATCTTCTTTACATTTATTTCTTCATTCCGCAGTTCAAATATATGAATTTCATATATTCATAATTTCATCTTCATCTTTCCCGGGTATATTACGAACCAATTTAATGACCAGCTCCCAGTTGGCTTGTTAGCTCAATTGGTTAGAGCGCTGCACCGGTATCGCAGAGGTCAGGGTTCGAATCCCGGCAAGCCTGATTTTTTCAGGCTTTCTTTTCGCAACTGCATAAGTTGCGTTAATAACTGCGAGGATCTTCTTTACATTTATTTCTTCATTCCGCAGTTCAAATATATGAATTTCATATATTCATAATTTCATCTTCATCTTTCCCGGGTATATTACGAACCAATTTAATGACCAGCTCCCAGTTGGCTTGTTAGCTCAATTGGTTAGAGCGCTGCACCGGTATCGCAGAGGTCAGGGTTCGAATCCCGGCAAGCCTGATTTTTTCAGGCTTTCTTTTCGCAACTGCATAAGTTGCGTTAATAACTGCGAGGATCTTCTTTACATTTATTTCTTCATTCCGCAGTTCAAATATATGAATTTCATATATTCATAATTTCATCTTCATCTTTCCCGGGTATATTACGAACCAATTTAATGACCAGCTCCCAGTTGGCTTGTTAGCTCAATTGGTTAGAGCGCTGCACCGGTATCGCAGAGGTCAGGGTTCGAATCCCGGCAAGCCTGATTTTTTCAGGCTTTCTTTTCGCAACTGCATAAGTTGCGTTAATAACTGCGAGGATCTTCTTTACATTTATTTCTTCATTCCGCAGTTCAAATATATGAATTTCATATATTCATAATTTCATCTTCATCTTTCCCGGGTATATTACGAACCAATTTAATGACCAGCTCCCAGTTGGCTTGTTAGCTCAATTGGTTAGAGCGCTGCACCGGTATCGCAGAGGTCAGGGTTCGAATCCCGGCAAGCCTGATTTTTTCAGGCTTTCTTTTCGCAACTGCATAAGTTGCGTTAATAACTGCGAGGATCTTCTTTACATTTATTTCTTCATTCCGCAGTTCAAATATATGAATTTCATATATTCATAATTTCATCTTCATCTTTCCCGGGTATATTACGAACCAATTTAATGACCAGCTCCCAGTTGGCTTGTTAGCTCAATTGGTTAGAGCGCTGCACCGGTATCGCAGAGGTCAGGGTTCGAATCCCGGCAAGCCTGATTTTTTCAGGCTTTCTTTTCGCAACTGCATAAGTTGCGTTAATAACTGCGAGGATCTTCTTTACATTTATTTCTTCATTCCGCAGTTCAAATATATGAATTTCATATATTCATAATTTCAGATTTATAACAATTTCAAATACCTTCGTTATAATGTGCGCTTAGATTCAGTGACACTACTTTCATCGCACATATTCATAATATATAAAATAGGCGCTCCAGGCAACCCTGAGAAGATTCCATTTCATCAAATATGAAACTCGTCAGAAACTCCCAGAAAGGTCAAAGTGCCTCGTCTCCTGATATCTCACTATCACAGCCATTCTGTTA
This sequence comes from Siderastrea siderea, assembly GCA_964030785.1. Taxonomy (NCBI): domain Eukaryota; kingdom Metazoa; phylum Cnidaria; class Anthozoa; order Scleractinia; family Rhizangiidae; genus Siderastrea; species Siderastrea siderea. Next base: position 10,420,891 of record OZ034975.1, read on the forward strand.
TCAAACTCTGACATTATCAACACTCTGCATACTTAATTGCACATAAATAATGTTCGCAGTCTTGCGCAGCGTTCGCGTGTTTTGTTGTGTTAATCAGCCACGCACGCGCGAAACGTGAACCGTTAACTACGCCGTTGCTGTTTTGCCAACTTTCAAACCGAAGAAGGCCGAAGTTTTTCGGTCGAAAAGTCTTTGTTCAAGTTTTGTTGTAAACGTTGATTTACAATTCACTAGTCAGTGCCACAAAGTTCATGAATGTAATATTTATCTAATACTTTCCGTTATACATGTACAGACATACTCTGGTGTTAAAAGTTTGGGGAACGAAGGAACTTAACGGAGGTGCAGGGAAAAAAAAGAACAAATATATAGTTTGTAAAAATTTCCGCACAACCTCATATGTTAGTTATGTATTCTACTACTTTCAGACTATTTCTAATAAACAACGAGAAATCACGAATAGAGCCCAAGTCGGAAAATGTGTGCATAATTAATATCTGGGGTTGTGCGGAAGTGTACCATATATTTATTTTTCGTGCAATGTTACCACCACAGATTCTTATAATTCTCATCACTCGGCTTATAAAGATATGCAGCACTGCTCACGTGTCGTGTAAAGACTTTGGACTGCACGTTACGAAATCGTTTCAA
>OZ034975.1:10421741-10495741 GCA_964030785.1 Siderastrea siderea
GCAAGAAAAAGAACACTTGAGTGAGTCACAGTTCAACGAGTTATCAAAAAGTGGGCGTAAATGAACTTACGGCATTTTTCACTTGTAAATTCAGACGGAAAAAGGCCACCACAAATTCTAAATTTTCCATACCTACAAATTCACGCAAAAGATGCTTTTAAACTACGGACCACCAAACCATCGTTAGCAACATTTCACAAATCTTTCCAGCTGTACCTTTAAAACTTTTCTGCAATCATTTTGGTTACTCTTGCTATAAAGGCACGCGTTTTTAAGCCTCGAAATCAGCTGTATCTTCAATTGTCTTCTGTTACTTTCACTGCCTTAAATTACAGTTAGTGACTAATCTACGAGGTATGATCAGTGTGTATAGCGCATCGAAGAGTTCCAAATCTCACCGTGCCCTATTCAGTTTCTGTACACTACCGAAAGAAAAAGAACCTACGTTCCAACGGCGTTCTGAAGCAAGTACACGCAAGCAATTCTGAGCCTTACTGCGCTTTCCATCGCCTAATTATGCTACACACTAAACCCACTCCCACAAGTGCCCAATATGGATGCAACAAACAAAGACAAATGTCATTTGAGATCGCGATGAGAAATAGAAGAAAATACAGCTCAGTGGTTTTCACTTGATTGCGCACAAGAACGCACGAGGGTGTCTCATTCTTGTTTAGCACGAAAGGAAACCACAGCTCAATAGCTTTCAATAAATTCAGGTTTAATCCACAAAGTCAAAAATTACCAAGCCACCTTCTACAGCATAATGAACAAACCATAGGAAAGTTCTGCTCTACAGCTTTCATTTGAATATTGACACTTAAAGAATTTATCCACCGACACAATCGTTAACACAATATTGTACAGCATAATAAACAACACAACAGGAAAGTACCGCTTAATAGCTATTAGTTGAATGGTCGCTTTCTTCCACGCAATCAAACCTTAGAACCATCCTCTACAACACAATAAACAGCACCTCAGGAAAGGTCTACCCGATAGCTTTCATTTGAGTGGTCACACTTTAGGATTCATCCACAGACTCAAACGTTAGAACCACCTTGCACAGCATAATAAACAGCACCTCAGAAAAGTACTGCTCAGTAGCTTTCATTTGAATGGTCACACTTTAGGATTTCATCCACAGACTCAAAAGTTAGAACCACCTTGTACAGCATAATAAACTGCACCACAGGAAAGTACTGCTCAGTAGCTTTCATTTGAATGGTCACACTTTGGGACTTTATCCATAGACTCAAAAGTTAGAACCGCCTTACACAGCATAATAAACAGCACCACAGGAAAGTACTGTTCAACGGCTTTCATTAGAATGGTCACACCTTAGGGTTTCTTCCACAGAATAAAAACTTAGAACCAGAACGCAAGATCAGAAGTCTTGCTTCCAAAAGTCAAAGGGTTATTCCAAGCCTCCCAATGCCAAGGAAAACTTTCCTTATGCATCTGACCGAAAAGGGTGAGGCCATGGAGGGAAATTATAGAGGTTGAAATCAAAGCGAAAGGCGAAAAAGTTTAAATAGACATTCACCGGTTATACCATGCCACACCAAAATCTTAGGACCACGATTGCAAGCCCCACTAGGCGGCCATGGACGATGTTTAAAACCTGGGTGATTAGTGCCCTTCACACCAGTTCTGTCAGCAAGCATATCAACATAAACATCGTCAATTTTAAACGCCGGTACAACGTCAAACAAATCTACGAAGAGATGGAGTACATCGGCGGATAAGATGAAGCCAAACCCACCACAAAAATCTGGGTATGTTCCCTTCTTATACTCCTGAAAGGAAACCGCCCATTTTTCTTGTTTACCCCTCTGTACTCTAGGATGTCACCAAAGTTTTTCCCATGTACAGTTTCTTTCGAGGCGTTTTAGGCTCGTTCAAAACGGAATCAACGCTTTCGTGTCCGCAAACGTATCGTCGTCCATTTTTAAAACATAGGAAAATTTACAATATATTTGTATCTTGAGGGTTTGATTCCAGTAATGGTCGTGGTAGTCCGCTCCCACCAGGTCTCCGAAAGCGTCGTCTTCTTTCAACAAGTATTCCGAAACTTTTTGCACTCGCGATTGAGCCGCGAGAAAGAAAGTCTTCCATCGAGGTGTTAAAGCAGTGTCAACTCCCCAAGTCTGGCGGATGTCCCCTCTTCTTCCAATATTAGGTGGTGTCGATGAAACCAAAAATAAGAAGAAAGTAATCCTGCACACAAGTTTTAGTAGATATTAGAGTTGTCTTAGTGTTGTAATGGTGCTGTTATCGAAGAGAAAAGCGACGTTCCGTTCACATGTTCTTTTGTAGCATTGTGTACGAATGGTTTCGTCTCTGGTTCAATTTCCATTTCGATCGTCAAATTTTTCTCGCTCCCCATATCTGGTATATAAATATACCGACTAGAAGATGAAAACAAGTAGAAACCAAACAAGGGCCACATCAAAACTCCAAGTGTTGTCATTACGGAACAAATACACAAGACTATTCGCAGCCTAAACTTTTTGGTGACCATAATAATGACGAAGTTGGCAGTTCTCACTCTACCGGAGAAGGGTTAAAGATAAGCCAAAAGAATTACAGTTTGAATGCAGCCATTAATGGTTCAAACTCGACGGAGCAAAGATACATTTTTCTTGCGATGTCTTACAACAGCGTCATTAACCTTTAGATTTCGTGGTATTTTCCGCGATTGTGCCATGAGTATTCTGACGTGACAATATACTTAGAAAGCGGAATCGTGGTTATTTTTCACAATAATACTGAAAATGTAACGGAAGTTACGAAGCCACAATGAAACAATTCGCCAATGCTAACGTAAGAGTCATCATTCATAATAATGATATTTTAGCAGGGAGCCTTACATTATTTAAGACCAAAATCAGGACGTATTTTAAGAGGAGCCAAACGTGTTGACAGCTATTTCTTTCAATAGTCCTAAGTGCTATCTCTAATAGCAATATCTAATAATCTTATAGCTAATAGTGTTATCTCCAATAGTTCTAAGTGCCATTTCTATGGTAGCATTTCACAAATCTTTTAAGGTGTACCTTTAAAACCTTTCTACTATCGTTTTGGTTACGACTGCTTTAAAGGGGCTACATCACGAACATTTTGCTATTAAAGGTCAATTCTGTGCTAAAATCATCACCTAGTGCCTTTACTCATACACCAAGTGCACCTGTAAAACTATGATAAAGATATCAAATATGAACTTTATCAGGGAGAGCTAACCATAAAACGTTTTTGGTGATTTTTGAGAACATAGCATCAAAACTTGAAAACAATTGGCCCAATCTTTTCAAGCTTCAATCTATTTCTATCCTTACCATCGGTAGCAATAGACGACAGGAAACAGTCTCAGTGGCGTAAGACAGTCTTTAATAACAAAGCTAGACCCTTATTTTTGGAATTCAATTGATGCGAAGAAACTTTTTAGCCTTTTAAAAAGATACTCAAGAAAAAGATACGCATCCTCCACGCCTCGAAATAAGCTGTATCTTCAATTCCGTTCTCCGCCTTACATCACAATTAGTGACTAATCCACGAGGTTTGATAACTGTGCCTTGACGCATCGAAAAGTTCCAATCATTACCGTGCCCTTTTCACTTTTCTTTACACTACCGAAAGAATAACAAACCTTGTTCTGACGACGTTTGAAACCAAGTACCGAGCGTCTAATGGCTGGTTCCCATGTGATCGACAAGATCGCTACGATCGCGGGAAGAAATGTTCAGCAATCGTTGCAATCATATGGAAACCACTCTTCAGCGACCGCTGTGAAATGCTGTGAAATGCTGTGTTCGCTACGATCGCTGAAGTGTTGTTTCCATACGATCACAACGATTTCTGAACGTTTTTTCCAGCGATTGCAGCGATCATATGGAAACCACACTTAATTTACGCTGCACACTTAACCCATTCATTCCCACGTGCGATCAATATGGACGCAACAACCAACAAAAACAAATATCATTTCAGAGAGCGATGAGGAAATAAAAGGCGCCCCACATGAAAATACTTTCCAGTGGTTTTCACTTGATTGCGCACAAGAACGCACGAGGGTGTCAGGCCGAAAGAGAGCGAGTGTTTGAGCTTGCGTTAGTCATCATTCTTGTTTAGCACGAAAGGACACCACAGCTCAACAGCTTTCAATAAATTCCGGTTTTATCCACACACTCAAAAGTTAACAAACCACCTTGTACAGCATAATGAACGAACCTTAGCAAAGTTCTGCTCTATAGCTTTCATTTGAATATTCACACTTAAAGAATTTATCCGAAGACACAATCGATATCACCATCTTGTACAGCATAATAAACAGTACCACAGGAAAGCACTGCTCAATAGCTTTCATTTAAATGGTCGCTCTCTCCCACAGACTAAAACCTTAGAACCATCTTTTACAGCACAATAAACAGCACCACAGAAAAGTACTGCTCCATAGCTTTCATTCGAATGGTCACATTTACGGATTTATTCCAAAGAATAAAAACTTAGAACCAGAAAGCAAGATCGGAAGTCTTGCTTCAAAAAGTCAAAGGGCTATTCAATGGTACGCAATGCCAAAAAAACGTCACTTGTAAACCTGACCGAAAAGGGTGAGGCTATGGTGTGAGATTACACGGGTTAAAATCAAAGCGAAAGGCGAAAAAGCTTAAATAGACATTCACTAGTTATACCATGCCACACCAAACTCTTAGGACCACGATTGCAAGCAACTCTAGGCGGCCATGGACGCTGTTTAAAACCTGGGTGATTAGTGCCCTTTACACCAGCCCTGTCAGCAAGCATACCAACATAAACATCGTCAATTTTAAACGCCGGTACAACGTCAAACAAATCAACGAAAAGATAGAGTACATCGACCGATAAGATGAACCCAAACCCAGCACAAAAATCTGGGTATATTCTCTTGTTATACTCTTGAAAGGAAACCGCCCATTTTTCTCGTTTACTTCTCTGTACTCTAGGATGTCGCCAAAGCTTCCCCATGTACAGTTTCTTTCGAGGCGTTTTAGGCTCATTCAAAACGGAAATCAACGCTTTCGTGTCCACAAACGTATCGTCGTCCATTTTTAAAACATAGGAGAATTTACAATATCGGGCAGCCCATTCAAAGCCCATTTGTATCTTGAGGGTTTGATTCCAGTAGTCATCGTAGTAGTCCGCTCGCACTAGGTCTCCGAAAGCGTCGTCTTCTTTCAACAAGGATTCCGAAACGTTTTGCACTCGCGATTGAGCCACGAGAAATACAGTCTTCCATCGAGGTTTTAAAGCAGTGTCAACGCCCCAAGTCTGGCGAATGTCCCTTCTTCTTTCAATATTAGGTGGTGCCGATGAAACCAAAATAAACAGAAAGTAATCCTGCACACAAGTTTTAGTAGATATTAGAGTTGTCTTGTGTTGTAATGGTGCTGCTATGGAAGAGAAAAGCGACGTTGCGTTCACATGTTCTTTTGTTGCGTTGTGTACGAATGGTTTCGTCTCTGGTTCAATTTCCATTTCGATCGTCAAATTTTTCTGGCTTCCCATATTTCGTATGTAAGTATACCGACTAGAAGATGAAAACAAGTAGAAACCAAACAAGGGCCACATAGAAACTCCAAGTATTGCCGTTCCGGTGCAAATAAACAACACTTTTCGCAGGCTAAACTTCTTGATGACCATAATGATGACGAAGTTGACAGTTCTCACTCGACCGAAGAAGGGTTAAAGATAAGCCAAAAGAATTACAGTTTGGATGCAGCTATTGATGGTCAGCTGTACCTTCAAAATTTTTCTGTAGTCATTTTGGTTACTCTTGCTATACAAGTCAATAAAGGCACGCATCCTTCAAGCCTCGAAATCAGCTATATCTTCGATCCAGTTTTCAGCTAGTTTCGCCGCCTTATATGACAATTAGTGATTGATCTACGAGGTATGATCAGTGTGTATAGACACATCGAAGAGTTCCAATTGTCACCGTGCCCTTTTCACTTTTCTGTACACTATCGATAGAACAACAAATCTTATTCCAACGGCGTTGTAAAGCAAGACGGGGGGTGCCAACTCTAAGAACATGTGTTTCGGGAGAACCGCAAAATTTATTCGGGAATCTGAAGTTATTGTCGGGAATCGGGAGCCTCGAGAAATTATTCGGGAAACTGCAAATAATATTGGAGTATTACATAATATATTTGGAGCTTGCATCTAACTTTGTTTTAATTTCAGGAGATGTCTCCTTTTGCCTGAGCATGGTTAATTGTAAATTGTAAAACTAATTTAACCTCTAGCTAAAAAAATCCGCTGTATTATCTTGGAAAAATCTCTTCTAAGTACTGAGAAATCAATGACGCGAGATTTTAATCAGTCAAACATGTATACTTGGGTTAAACTGTGCACATCAACGGTGCATACATACATCACCTTTATTTCACCTCGGATTTACAAGGGTAGCTGTATAGCTAATTTCTCCGAGAAAGAAAAGACAAAGAAAATAAATAAATAAATAAATAAAATAGTATTAATAATAAAAAATAAAAATAAAATCATATACTATATACAGTACATTAAACTACTATTCACATAGGTAACAATTGCATTGATATTCGAAAGAAATTTGATATATTTTAGTTTTGAACTCATTCAAGGACGTCAGTGACCCCAGGCCCCCCGCCAGTTTGTTCCACACGTCTGCAGTAGTGTATGTGAAGGAATGAAGACCATAAGTGGTTGTGTTAACGCATGGGATAACAAGTTTCCTTGATCCTCGTAAGTTGCGAGTTACTTGCGAGTTACTCTACTCGGCTCTGTCGCTCATGAATTAATCTGACTATACACGAATCTTTACCTTTAGGGGCCGGTTATTTAAACAAGGTCTAACTGAAACTGCGGCTTGAGACAATGACTGTACCTCCCAAATCTGTTCATAGCCGGGTCATTTTAAGGAGATAAAAGTTATTTATCACCAGCGTCAAAATGACAATAGATCGATTGCTTATTGTCAAAATTTCGAAGAGGAAAATGAATTTACTTTCCTTCGTGTTAATGTTCCGCAGAATTTTTAAAAGCATTCACCCAAATAAGAAGCTCATAAATGCAAGTAATCTATAAAGAGTTCCACCGTGTCAAGAGACAAAGGAGCTTAGCGTGTTAAAAAAAACAAAAGTCTAGCGTGTTATAAAAACAAAGCTCCGCTTTGTAAGCCAAATATCAACAATGGCTGCAGACACGCTATCCAAAATCAATTGTTTTTATGCGCATATAATGTAATGTCAGAAGCGTGCGTGCGTGTTACAACGTGCCGTGTGCGTGCCTTCACTTATTCCCTGAAATCCCGTGGAGGGGCGTGGAGGGTCACATATCGTACCAGCCCATGTACTCGACAACTGTCCAACTCCGTTCAAAATCGTCCTTACCTACACCAGCACATCCTGCGTAAACGCCTTCAGGCGTCTTCTTGTTAAAGTTTAAGTAGTGAAAAATATAAAACAAAAGTCTCAATCTACCCCGTTGAGGGATAATTTAAATGCTGTCGCCTAGCTGTCTGCCAAAGACAATACAGAGATACCTCCTAGAACTCAACTTTTCTTTGTGAACACTTTTCTTATTAGGTAATCACTGAGGCCCTAACAATCTGAAATAGCCAGCCGAAATTATTTTCGCCCCTTTTAAGGTACAATCCGGGAAAAATACTACTGTACCTTGTACAATTTTCTTTCCTTTTTTTAATAGAGGAGCCTCCCCCAGGCATACACGTTGCATCCGAAAAATACTTTAATTAGGCAACTCACTGAATCGAAGCAATAAACTTTGAATGCTATTTATCACCAGCCTCAAAATGACAATAGATCAATTGCTATTTAGTCTCGACAAGGCCAACTGAAAAATAGGATTTCATTCCAGTTCCAAAATTATGAAATATGCCAACCTTTTGTCTAAGAGAAGCAGCGCGTGCAAAAAATGGACCCGTTTATTTGCTTCAGCTAGTCTTGACGAAAATATATGCATAGAAATGTCGAAAGTAAGTCTACTCTTGCTTCAAGTTTACACGACTTACAGGTGTTTCCACCTGACCCCGACCAAAGAAAAGAAACATCCTCAAGAAATTTATTCTGTCTTCGGCCTTCGTCTCTCAAAAGATGTGCACAAAACACACGCTGGAAATTGACTCAGGCAGGGGCATCCAAACAGTTATTTCGCTAGAAGACCAGTTCGGAAAATAATAACCGCCTCACAAATTCGGGTTCAATCGTGGAAAAATGTTTGCCTGCGTGTCATCTCAAACCCTAACCTTTGTAACATAGGAAAATTAATTCCTTTTGTTTTTGGAGGGACAAATAAAATATGTCGTATATAATACGAAATTAAGTCAGGTAGCATTTTTGAAGAGCAAACAGCAGGCCGATAAGATTTTGTTTCCTATAACGCTCTGCGACTTAAAAAAACGTTTTAGCTACAGAATCCGAACAGATCAACCTGTGTTATCGTATTTAAATTAACATCCATTTTGAAGGCCCTGAAACAATCGGAGAAAACAGAAAATGACATTTCATGTACTTTGTTTACATTTTCTTGTCTGGTGCCCATGTTGAGCGTGCTACAGACTTACAATAACTGACAAAGATCAAAAGTGTTTGAATTTCCTTACAGTGGCCAATTTACCTTATTTTAACTGAAGCTGTTATCAATTTGAAAAGATACCTTCCCGGACCCACAGAACCAGCATCACAGCATCTTTAGAAACTAATTCCTGACATTTTAGTTTTCGATGCGGCTATCTCAGTGATTAACCATATTTTCTGAAAGCCTTTACTTTGCAACAGCATCGTTTAGAACTGCTGGCCGTTGATAATACAGTCAGTAAACACAATGCAATTGGCTCTCCTCTTTAAGCTTCCCACAGTCTATTCTAGTAGGAATGTGGCCTAAATTTCAGCCGTCTCCTCCGCTTACCTCTAGGAGTAAGCGACCAGAAGAGACACTACCGGAGAAGGGTTAAAAATAAGCCAAAAGAATTACAGTTTGAATGCAGCCATTGATGGTTTAAACTCGACGGAGCAAAGATACATTTTTCTTGCAATGTCTTACAACAGCGTCATTAACCTTTAGGTTTCGTGGTATTTTCCGCGATCGTGCCATCATGAGTATTCTGACGTGACAATATACTTAGAAAGCGGAATCGTGGTTATTTTTTACAATAATTACCACGTGCTACATTACATGTAGTCTTCGAAAACGTAACGAAATGTTACGAAGCCTCATTGAAACAATTCGCCAATGCTAACGTAAAAGTCACCACAATCAGGACGTATTTTATGAGGAGCCAAACGTGTTGACAGCTATTTCTTTCAATAGTCCTAAGTGCTATCTCTAATAGCAATATCTAATAGAGCGGTTTTCATTTGAGTGTCGAAAGTAATTCGCGTTTTGCTTTGGTTTTGCTTTACTTCGCTCTGTGATTGGTTGAAAAATTTCGCGCCACTTTCTCCACCAATCAGGAGTAAAACTCAAACCAATCGCGACTTGCTCGCACGCGTTTTCCCGCGCTTGGCGCCGGTTACATGTATTTGCTTCGAGTTCTCATTGGTTCATTGGGTAATTTGTGTTTGTTGTGATTGGCTGGGGTGATTACTTTGGTTTTGGTTTTACGACACTCATTTGAAAAGCGCTCTAATCTAATAGCTAGTAGTCTTATCTTCAATAGTCCTAAGAGCTATTTCTATGGTAGCATTTCACAGATCTTTTCAGCTGTACCTTTACAACCTTTCTACAATCGTTTTGGTTAAGATTGCTTTAAAGGGGCTACATCACGAGAATTTTGCTATTTTAGGTCAATTCTGCGCTAAAATCATAACCTAGTGTCTTTACTCATCCACCAGTAAGACTATGAGAAAGATATCAAATATGAATTTTATCAGGGGAGAGCTAACCATAATAATTTGTTGGTGATTTTTGAAAACATAGCATCAAAACCTACAAAAAATTCGCCCAATCTTTTCAAGTTTCAATCCATTTCTATCCTTGCCATCGGTAGCAACAGACGACAGGAAACAGTTTCAGTGGCTAAGATAGTTTTTAATAACAAAGCTAGACCCTAATTTTTGGAATTAAATTGATGCGAAGAAACCTTTTAGCTTTCTAAAAAGATACCCATCCTACACCCCTCGAAATCAGCTGCATTCAATGCTGTTTTCGGTTAGTTTCGCTGCCTTACATCACAATTAGTGACTTATCCACGAGGTATGATAGGTGTGCCTTGACGCATGGAAAAGTTCAAATCCTTACCATGCCCTTTTCACTTTCTGTAAACTTCAAAAATAATAAAAAACCTTGTTCAAACGGCGTTGTAAACCAAGTACCACGCAAGCAAACGTGAGCTTTACTGATCTTTCGAGCGTCTAACGGCGTTGTAAACCAAGTACCACGTAGACAATCGTGAGCTTTAGTGATCTTTCCAGCGTCTAATGGCTGCTTTCCATATGATCGCTACCATCGCTGGAAAAAACGTTCAGCAATCGTTGCGATCATATGGAAACCACTCTTCAGCGACCGCTGTGAAATGCTGTGTTCGCTACGATCGCTGAAGTGTTGTTTCCATGTGCTCACAACGATTTCTGAACGTTTTTTCCAGCGATTGCAGCGATCATATAGAACTGAACCACACTTAATTTATGCTGCACACTTAACCCATTCACTCCCACAAGCGATCAATATGGACGCAGCAAAACACAAAAACAAATATCATTTCAGAGAGCGACGCGGAAATAAAAAGCGCCCCACATGAAAATACTTTCCAGTGGTTTTTACTTGATTGCGCACAAGAACGCACGAGGATGTCAGGCCGAAAGAGAGCGAGTGTTTGAGCTTGCGTTAGTCATCATTCTTGTTTAGCACCAAATGAAACTACAGCTCAACAGCTTTCAATAAATTCAGGTTTTATCCACACACTCAAAAGCTAACAAACCACCTTGTACAGCATAATGAACGAACCTTAGCAAAGTTCTGCTCTATAGCTTTCATTTGAATATTCACACTTAAAGAATTTATCCGAAGACACAATCGATACCACCATTTTGTACAGCATAATAAACAGTACCACAGGAAAGTACTGCCTAATAGCTTTCATTTAATTAAATGGTCGCTCTCTCCCACAGAATAAAACCTTAGAACCATCTTTTACAGCACAATAAACAGCACCACAGGAAAGTACTGCTCAGTAGCTTTCATTTGAATGGTCACACTTTAGGATTTCATTCACAGACTCAAACGTTAGAGCCACCTTGTACAGCACAATAAACAGCACCACAGAAAAGTACTGCTCAGTAGCTTTTATTTGAATGGTCACATTTACGGATTTCTTCCACAGGATAAAAACTTAGAACCAGAAAGCAAGATCGGAGGTCTTGCTTCAAAAAGTCAAAGGGCTATTCAATGGTACGCAATGCCAAAAAAGGCACTTATACACCTGTCCGAATAGGGTGAGGACATGGTGTGAGATGACACAGGTTAAAATCAAAGCGAAAGGCGAAAAAGTTTAAATAGACATTCACCGGTTAGACCATGCCATACCAAAATCTTGGGACCACGATTGCAAGCAACTCTTGGTGGCCATGGACGCTGTTTAAAACCTGGGTGACCGGTGCCCTTTACACCAGCTCTGTCAGCAAGCATACCAACATAAACATCGTCAATTTTAAACGCCGGTGCAACGTCAAACAAATCAACGAAAAGATGGAGTACATCGGCGGATAAGACAAAGCCAAATCCAGCACAAAAATCTGGGTATACTCTTTTGCTGTACTCTTCTTTGGAAACCGCCCATTTATCTCCCTTACGTCTATGAACTCCAGCATGTCGCCAAAGCCTTCCCATGTAGTCTCTCTCGAGGCGTTTTAGGCTCATTCAGGGCGGAAATCAACCCTTTAGAATCCACAAACGTATCGTCGTCCATTTTTAAAACATAGGAGAAACTACAATATCGGGCAGCCAATTCAAAGCCCATTTGAATCTTGAAGGTTTGACTCCAGTAATGGTCGTAGTAGTGTGCTCGCACTAGGTCTTCGAAAACGTTGTCTTCTTTCAACAAGGATTCCGAAACTTTTTGCACTCGCGATTGAGCCACGAGAAAGAAAGTCTTCCATCGAGGTTTTAAAGCAGTGTCAACTCCCCAAGTCTGGCGGATGTCTGTCCTTCTTTTAATATTAGGTGGTGCCGATGAAACCAAAATAAGAAGAAAGTACTCCTGCACACAAGTTTTAGTAGATATAAGAGTTGTCTTGTGTTGTAATGGTGCTGTTATGGAAGAGAAAAGCGACGTTGCGTTCACGTGTTCTTTTGTACCGTCGTGTGCGAATGGTTTCGTCTCTGGTTCAATTCCCATTTCGATCGTTAAATTTTTCTGGCTTCCCATATCTGGTATATAAGTATACCGACTGGAAGATAGAAACAAGTAGAAAGGAAACGAGGGCCACATCAAAACTCCAAGTATTGCCGTTCCGGTGCAAATACACAAGACTTTTCGCAGCCTTAGCTTCTTGATGACCATAATGATCACAAAGTTCATAGTTTACACTCGACCGAACAAGGGTTAAAGACAAGCCAAAAGAATTACGTACAGTTTGGATACAGCTGTAGAGCGTTTTCATATGACGTCACGGCGGCCATATTGGTGTACCAAAAACAATGAAACGGCGGCCATATTGGTGTACCAAGCCAATCCTGTGGGAGTTGAAGTCCTTTCTTACGTAAATACTTCCTTTTGTTCCAATAGATTTACATAGTGCTAGTCACGTGAGTGAAAACGCTTTATTGATGGTAACCTGCGATCAGGCTCTATTTTCGTTTCGCTCGGTGAAACATTCAGGCGGGACGGGCGAAACGAAAAATAGAGCCTGATACAATCCTTCTACGGAACGTCTTCCGCCCACTTTTTTGATTGATTGACATTCAACAAAACTGCCAATCAAAATTTCTTCCGCTTGCACGATCCTCGGTATGCAAATTTCCCATAACGGCAATTCGCAAAAAGTGGTCACGCAAATGTCGGCAAAATAAGAAAATCATAGGCTACGATATATCTTCTAGGCAGAAGCACTCAAATTTACCAGATTGCTAACTTGAAGGTTGCTCTGTCTGAGCTGAAACTGAATGAAAATTCAAAACACGACGAGGTTGTCATGTACCAAAATATGCTGCATGCTTGAATCCTTTCCCATTTCAGGTGGTATCCGGAAATATTCTCTTCGCATTTGTCACCGATTTTCTGCGTAAAAAACCTTGGGCAATTAAGAGAAGTACCTTCAGTTTCATTCTTTAGAATAAAGATATAAATAAAACCGTTTATAAACAAAGGCGTATTTTGTAATTTAATTTAGTTCCAGAAGTGATAAATATTTGAGATTAGCAGCGAATTTTATCTCTAAACAGCAGCGAATTTTAAAACGAAGAACATTTATTATAAAACTAGTCAGATCCTTTGATGTCAATGTCAGAGATCAATAAAACGACATATGTGTTAAACAATGAATGAATATAAACTGAAATTGTTATTGCGACTTGATTGCGGCTCTCGCCAAACATCATTTTACCGTTAAGTTTACCGAATTATCAGTTGACTTGCTGATCATTCTTGGCGAAAGATACTTGTTCGTCTGCTGTTCGTTTTGTTTCGTAAAACGCGGAAACAACCACTACTCTGTTCATGTTATCAATACTAGCTGAAAGCCGTCAAATGAAAATTCCGAGACGCGATGCGATAAAACGGAATACATACTTCACTGTAGCTGTACTTCTCTGCTCCAGGTGAGAGACAGCTTGCGTCAAACCGAACGCCATTCTCAGGAGAGAAAGAAATGGTGACAATTCTCCTAGAACGAAGAGAATTTATTAGAACAACAGATTTTACTTCGGCAGAAATGTTCCTTGGTTGTTCCTCGGCGATGGGGGTCGGATCGAAATTGTGAGCGAGTCTCGTAGACAATTTACTTCCGTTGACAGCTCTATTGTTAGAGGGCCAATCAGATTGCGAGTTCCCGCGGCCAAAATTTGGCCGCCGACACGAACTCCTGTGAGAGATTGTATCAGGCCCTATTTTAGCGAGCGACCAACAAGAGAATATGAGAGCGATGCTAAAATTCGGCCTGATCGCAGGTTATATTGATGGTTCTAACGCGACAGAGGAAAGATGCAAGAAATAACAAAGTCATTAGCATTTAAGTTTCGTGGTATTTTCCGCGATCGTGCAATAGGTCATCTGTGGTGAAAATATACTTAGGAGGCGGTTTTGTGGACATGCTTTCTCAAAAATAAGTGCTACAAGTCTTCGAAAATGTAACGGAAGTTTCGATGGCACATTACAAAAATCCGCCAATGCTAACATAAGAGTCATCGTTCATTACATTTCTGAATACCAAATTCAGGACGTAATTTGAAGCCACACGTGTTCGCCTGCCAAAGCAAGATATTTTTTCAATAGTTAATTCCCGGTTCGTGCAAAATACTATTTCTATGGCAACATTTCACAAATCTTTGCAGCTGTACCTTTAAAATCTTACTGTAGTCGTTTTGGTTACTCTTCGGTATACAGGTCATAAAGGCACGCATCCTTCAAGCCTTGAAATCAGCTATATCTTCAATCCTGTTTTCAGTTAGTTACACCGCCTTGTATGACAATTAGTGATTATTAATCTACGAGGTATGATCAGTGTGCATAGCCACATCGAAGAGTTCCAATTCTCACCGTACCCTTTTCACTTTTGTGTACACTATCGATAGAACAACAAACCTTTTTCCAACGGCGTTGTAAAGCAAGTACACGCTAGCAATTCTCAGTGAGCTTCACTGAGCTTTCTAGCGCCCAATTATGCTACACAGTTAACGCATTCACTCCCACAAGTGCCCGATATGGATGCAACAAACAAATACCAAGTATCATGTGACAGGGCGATGGGAAATAAAAAGCGCACCGCATGAAAATATCGCTCAGTGGTTTTCACTTGACTGAGTACAAGAACCCACGAAGGTGTCAGCCAAAAGAGAGCGAGCGAGCGTCAATCATCATTCCTGTTTAGCACGAAAGGAAACCGCAGCTCAATAAGCTTTCAAAAAATTCAGGCTTTATCCACACAGTCAGCAAACCACCTTGAACAGGAGAGTTCAGCCTGCTCTATAGCTTTCACTTCATGTGAATGCTCAAAGTATGGGATTTCTTCCACAGAATCAAAACCAAGAACCATCTTGTACAGCATAATAAACAGCACCACAGGAAAGTTCTGCTCGATAGCTTTCAATAAGTGGATTTCTTCCACAGAACCAAAACTTAGAATCAGAACGCAAGAGAGGAAACCTTGCCTCTGAAAGCGAACACGAAGGGGTATTCCGAGGAACGCATGTCAAAAACACCTTTACTGTTATTCATTCGTAAATACTCTTGACCAAAAATGGTGAGGGCATGCTGTGAGATTATAGAGACTGAAATCAAAACGAAAGGCGAAAAAAGTTTCTATAAACATTCTCCGGTTATAACGGCCTGCCATACCAAAATTTGAGGATCTCGTTCAAAAGGCGTTTTAGGCGGCGATGGATGGGGTGATTAGTACCCTTCACACCAGCCCAGTCAGCAATAAACACCAACATAAGCATCGTCAATAATACAATGTCAAATAAATATACCAACAAAAATCTCCGACATAAATATTCGCCATGTTCTCCAAGCCAGCAATACTTAATTCCATCGGTAACTTTCAAAATTTAGATCTATGTAAGTTTTTTCAGCCCTTATAAAGAGAGTCTACTTCCCCGCGAAACCAATCAGAAGCACCAGCATAAACAATGACACCTTTCCTTGGCAACCGATATCGTGGAGTGCAGCGTTGACAGATTTATTTGATTCGCGTTCCAAATCAATCAGAGTTATTCTACGAAATAGAAGAGAAGCTTGGCTTTTCATTATGCAATGAAGCTTCCACAGATATTTCTGAACACTTAATTGTATTTTTCAAAGGACAAGATTACGATTTCGGCGACCTGTAAGAAGACGTTAAAACGTTGTGTTCGACAACTCCAGACAATGGCTAGTGTTTCAATGTCACGTAACGAAACTTTGCTCCGGCGGTGTTTCACGAGCAAATGTCAACGGAAGAACGCCTCCACAAACTCCAAATTTGCATACCTACAAATTAACGCACAAGGTGCTTTTATAATACGGGTTCCCAAACCATCCTTAGGACCTGCGTACGAGCCAGTCGTATCTGCAAGTTTTGTACACTTAGGTGAACAAAAAAAGCGCTGTTTGTAAGTATTATTACTTATACCAAAATAATGAAAGTCTACTTAATTAAAAAAGACATCAACCGTTGCAGAGTGAAACTAAAGCATTTTTTAATACTTACTTCTCAGTTCGTTATAAACGCTATCTCCATAGCAACATTTCACAGATCTTACTGTTCAATAGCTTTCTTTTGATTGGTCACACTTTAGGATTTCTTCCAGACTCAAACGTTAGAGCCACCTTGTACAGCATAATAACCAGTACCACGGGAAAGTCCTGCTCGGTAGCTTTCATATGAATGGTCACACTTTAGGATTTCCTACACAGACTCAAACGTTATTACCACCTTGTACAGCATAATAGACAGCACCACAGGAAAGTACTGCTCAGTAGCTTTCATATGAATGGTCACACTTTAGGATTTCATCTAAAGACACAAAAGTTAGACCCATCTTGTACAGCATAATAAACAGCACTACAGGAAAGTCTTTCATTTCAATGATCACAATTTAGGATGTTATCCACAGTAAATAAGTTAGATCCAGAATGCAAGAGCGGACGACTTGCCTCTGAAAGTGAAAGGGTTATTCAAAGGTACGCAATGCCAAATCAAAAACCTGTCAAAAATACATTTGACCGAAAAGGTTAGGCCATGGTGTGAGATTATAGAGGTTGAAATCAAAACGAAAGGCGAAAAAGTTTAAATAAACATTCACCGGTTATATCATGCCATACCAAAATCTTAGGATCTCGATTGCAAGGTATTCTAGGCGGCGACGGATACTGTTTAAAACCAGGGTGGTCAGTTCCATTTACACCAGCTCTGTCAGCGAGTATACCAATATAAACATCGTCAATTTTAAACGCCGGTACAACGTCAAACAAATCTACGAAAAGATGGAGTACATCGGCCGATAAGATGAAGCCAAACCCAGCACAAAAATCTGGGTATACGGTTTTGTTGTACTGTTCTTTGGAAACAGCCCATTTATCTCCTTTATGTCTATGAACTCCAGCATGTCGCCAAAGCCTTCCCATGTACAGTCTCTCTCGAGGCGTTTTAGGCTCATTCAAAACCGAAATCAACCCTTTAGAATCCACAAACGTATCGTCGTCCATTTTTAAAACATAGGAGAATTTACAATATCTGGCAGCCCATTCAAAGCCCATTTGTATCTTGAGGGTTTGATTCCAGTAGTCATCGTAGTAGTCCGCTCGCACCAGGTCTCCGAAAGCGTCGTCTTCTTTCAACAAGGATTCCGAAACGTTTTGCACTCGCGATTGAGCCACCAGAAAAACAGTCTTCCATCGAGGTTTTAAAGCAGTGTCAACTCCCCAAGTCTGGCGAATGTCCCTTCTTCTTTCAATATTAGGTGGTGCCGATGAAACCAAAATAAGAAGAAAGTAATCCTGCACACAAGTTTTAGTAGATATTAGAGTTGTCTTGTGTTGTAATGGTGCTGTTATGGAAGAGAAAAGCAACGTTGCGTTCACATGTTCGTTTGTTGCGTTGTGTACGAATGGTTTCGTCTCTGGTTCAATTTCCATTTCGATCGTGAAATATTGCTGGCTTCCCATATCTGGTATATAAGTATACTCACTAGAAAATAGAAACAAGGGCCACATCAAAACTCCAAGTATTGCCGTTCCGGTGCAAATAAACAACACTTTTCGCGGGCTAAACTTCTTGATGACCATAATGACGACGAAGTTGACAGTTCTCACTCGACCGAAAAAGGGCTAAAGATAAGCCAAAAGAATTACAGTTTGGATGCAGCTATTGATGGTCAGCTGTACATTTAAAATCTTCCTGTAGTCATTTTGGTTACTCTTGCTACACAAGTCAATAAAGGCTCGCATCCTTCAAGCCTCGAAATCAGCTATATCTTCGATCCTGTTTTCAGCTAGTTTCACCGCCGTATATGACAATGAATGATTTACCAGTAACCAGATGCCCATGTTATGTGCAAAGGATTCTGGGATCGCTAGGGGGCAAACATTGCAAGTCGCTAGAAAGAAATGTATGGCGTAAAGTTGTTTCTTCGTCAAAATCAGTGAATTTGGACAAAGAATAACGCCTTTTCGCTGTGATTTTGTGAGAAGTGGAGTTGACTAGTGTCGGTACGTGGAAATCGGAAGTTTCGGTGTGTTTAGTGCGATAAAATCTATCGGTAAACAATCTTTCTTGCGTAAGGTTAATTGTGAAATCTACATCACGCCATGGTCTCGAAATAATACACATTTAGGCATAAATTTGAGGGTATTGACTCAATAAAGCCTTTTCGCCATAGACACATCGAAGAGTTCCAATTGTCACCGTGCCCTTTTCACTTTGTTGTACATTATCGATAGAACAACAAACCTTATTCCAACGGCGTTGTAGAGCAAGACGGGGGGTGCCAACTCTGAGAATATCTGTTTCGGGAGAACCGCAAAATTTATTCGGGAATCTAAAGATATTGCCAGGAATCGGGAGCATCGAGAAATTATTCGGGAAACTGCAAATAATATTGGAATATTACTTAATATATTTGGGGCTTGCATCTAACTTTGTTTTAATTTCAGGAGACGTCTCCTTTTGTCTGAGCATGGTTAATTGTAAATTGTAAAACTAATTTAACCCTCTAGCTAAAAATATCCGCTGTATTATCCTGGAAAAATCTCTTCTAAGTACTGAGAAATCAATGACGCGAGATTTTAATCAGTCAAACATGTAAACTTTGGTTAAACTGTGCACATCAACGGTGCACAACAGGATCTCCAAAAACCCTACTCGGATCTGTCGCTCATGAATTAATCTGACGATACAGGAATCTTAACCTTTATGGGCCGGTTATTTCAGTAAACAAGGTCTAACTGAAACTGCGGCTTAAGACAATGACTGTACCTCCCAAATCTGTTCATAGGCGGGTCATTTTAAGGACATAAAAGTTATTATTCTCTGTGCTATATGCCTTCTTTACCCTGTTTACTGTAAGCAACGTTGAAATATCAGGGATGGCCACTCTGAAATTGGTTTAGATCGGGGCCGGCTAATTTTAAAGTTTAAGTAGTGAAAAATATTAAACAATAGTTTCAATCTACCCTTGAGGGATAATTTACATGCTTTCGCCTAGCTGTCTGCCAAAGACAATACAGAGATACCTCCTAGAACTCGGCTTTTCTTTGTGAACACTTTTCTTATAAGGTAATCACTGAGGCACTAACAATCTGAAATAGCCAGAATTATTTTCGCCCCTTTTAAGGTAGAATCCGGGAAAAATACTACTGGAGTCAGAACTTTGCCCACCAAACGAGATGCTGGCCCCTCTTAAGGATACCTTGTAAAATTTTCTTTACTTTTTTTCAAGAAGAGCCTCCCCCAGGCATACACGTTGCATCCGAAAAATACTTTAATTAGGCAACCCACTGAATCGAAGCAATAAACTTTGAAAGCTATTTATCACCAGCGTCAAAATGACAATAGAACGACTGCTATTTTAGTCTCGACAAGGCCAGCTGAAAAAATACGATTTCACTCCAGTTCCAAAATTATGAAATATGCCAACCTTTTGTCTAAGAGAAGCAGCGCGTGCAAAAATTGGACCCGTTTATTTGCTTCAGCTTGTCTTGACGAAAATATATGCATAGAAATGTCGAAAGTAAGTCTACTGTTGCTTCGAGTTTTCACGACTTACACTGGGTGTTTACACCTGACCCCGATCAAAGAAAAGAAGCATCCTGAGGAATTTTATTCTGTCTTCGGCCTTGGTCTCTCAAAAGATCTACACAAAACACACGCCGGACCTTGAGTCAGGCAGGGGCATCCAACCAGTTATTTCTCTAGAATACCAGTTCGGAAAATAATAACCGCCTCACAAATTCGGGTTCAATCGTGGGAAAACGTTTGCCTGCATGTCATCTCAAACCCTAACCTTTGTAATATAGGAAAATTAATTCCTTTTGTTTTTGGAGGGACAAATAAAAGATGTCGTATATAATACGAAATTAAGTCAGGTAGCATTTTTGAAGAGCAAACAGCAGCTCGGTTAAATTCGCCCGATAAGATTTTGTTTCCTAGAAGGCTCTGCGACTTAAAAAAAGTTTTAGCTACAGAATCCGAACAGATCAACCTGTGTTATCGTATTTAAATTAACATCCATTTTGAAGGCCCTGAAACAATCGGAGAAAACAGAAAATGACATTTCATGTCTTTTGTTTACATTTTCCTGTCTGGTGCCCATGTTGAGCGTGCTACAGATTTACAATAACTGACAAAGATCAAAAGTGTTTGAATTTTCTTACAGTGGCCAATTTACCTTATTTTAACTGAAGCTGTTATCAATTTGAAAAGATACCTTCCCGGACCCACAGAACCAGCATCACAGCATCTTTAGAAACTAATTCCTGACATTTTAGTTTTCAATGCGGCTATCTCAGTGATTAACCATATTTTCTGAAAGCCTTTACTTTGCAACAGCATCGTTTAGAACTGCTGGCCGTTGCTAATACAGTTAGTAAACACAATGCAATTGGCTCTCCTCTTTAAGCTTCCCACAGTCTATTCTAGTAGGAACGTGGCCTAAATTTCAGCCGTCTCCTCTGCTTACCTCTAAGAGTAAGCGACCAGAAGAGACGTACGTAGGAAATGCAAGCTGCGTAAAGGCCCGTTTACACATGCGATTTTTGGTGCAATTTTTGTCACGCTCTCCAGTGCAATTTTTGTCGCAAGTGTAAACGAGCAGCGATTTCGCTGCGATTCCAGTGCAATATTTGCTGCAATTTCCCCCAAACCGCCGCCAAGTTGCATCAATCGAAACCTCTGCGATATCGCCGCGACAAATCTAACACAAATCGCCGCTAGTTTACACTCACTTGCAATTTTTATCGCGAGCTCGAGCGCGACAACAATTGCACTGAAATGTGCGACAAAAATTGCACAAAAAATCGCATGTTTAAACGGGCGAAATGTGGAAAGCGGGTTGATATTGAGGAGAGACAGAGCTCTCTTTTGTCTCCTTCTCTGTCTCTTTTTCCAACTATAATTTTTGACATCGTTTGTTATTTTTGTGGGATCTTCATAACAAAATCGGGAGGTTGTTCCAGATTTTCGGGACGACCCTCATTACTGTGTAGTGCTGTTCAAACAGCAAGTGTTAGAGTTGACACCCCTCGTAAGCAAGTACACGCAAGCAATTCTCAGTGAGCTTTACTGAGCTTTCCAGTGCCTAATTATGCTACAAAGTTAACGCATTCACTCCCACAAGTGCCCAATATGGATGCAACAAACAAATACCAAATGTCATGTGAGAGGGCGATGGGAAATAAAAAGCGCACGGCATGAAAATACCATGTTGAGCGTGCTACAGACTTACAATAACTGACAAAGATCAAAAGTGTTTGAATTTCCTTACAGTGGCCAATTTACCTTATTTTAACTGAAGCTGTTATCAATTTGAAAAGATACCTTCCCGGACCCACAGAACCAGCATCACAGCATCTTTAGAAACTAATTCCTGACATTTTAGTTTTCGATGCGGCTATCTCAGTGATTAACCATATTTTCTGAAAGCCTTTACTTTGCAACAGCATCGTTTAGAACTGCTGGCCGTTGATAATACAGTCAGTAAACACAATGCAATTGGCTCTCCTCTTTAAGCTTCCCACAGTCTATTCTAGTAGGAATGTGGCCTAAATTTCAGCCGTCTCCTCCGCTTACCTCTAGGAGTAAGCGACCACAAGAGACATAGGAAATGCAAGCTGCGTAAAGGCCCGTTTACACATGCGATTTTTGGTGCAATTTTTGTCGCGCTCTCCAATGCTACTTTTGTCGCAATTGTAAACTAGCAGCCTAAATTTCTTGATGACCATAATGATCACGAAGTTGACAGTTCTCACTACCGGAGAAGGGTTAAAAATAAGCCAAAAGAATTACAGTTTGAATGCAGCCATTGATGGTTTAAACTCGACGGAGCAAAGATACATTTTTCTTGCAATGTCTTACAACAGCGTCATTACCCTTTAGGTTTCGTGGTATTTTCCGCGATCGTGCCATCATGAGTATTCTGACGTGACAATATACTTAGAAAGCGGAATCGTGGTTATTTTTTACAATAATTACCACGTGCTACATTACATGTAGTCTTCGAAAACGTAACGAAATGTTACGAAGCCTCATTGAAACAATTCGCCAATGCTAACGTAAAAGTCACCAAAATCAGGACGTATTTTATGAGGAGCCAAACGTGTTGACAGCTATTTCTTTCAATAGTCCTAAGTGCTATCTCTAATAGCAATATCTAATAATCTAATAGCTAGTGGTGTTATCTTCAATAGTCCTAAGAGCTATTTCTATGGTAGCATTTCACAGATCTTTTCAGCTGTACCTTTACAACCTTTCTACAATCGTTTTGGTTAAGATTGCTTTAAGGGGGCTACATCACGAGAATTTTGTTATTTTAGGTCAATTCTGCGCTAAAATCATAACCTAGTGTCTTTACTCATACACCAGTAAGACTATGAGAAAGATATCAAATATGAATTTTATCAGGGGAGAGCTAACCATAATAATTTGTTGGTGATTTTTGAAAACATAGCATCAAAACCTACAAAAAATTCGCCCAATCTTTTCAAGTTTCAATCCATTTCTATCCTTGCCATCGGTAGCAACAAACGACAGGAAACAGTTTCAGTGGCGTAAGATAGTTTTTAATAACAAAGCTAGACCCTTATTTTTGGAATTAAATTGATGCGAAGAAACCTTTTAGCTTTCTAAAAAGATACCCATCCTACACCCCTCGAAATCAGCTGCATTCAATGCTGTTTTCGGTTAGTTTCGCTGCCTTACATCACAATTAGTGACTTATCCACGAGGTATGATAGGTGTGCCTTGACGCATGGAAAAGTTCAAATCCTTACCATGCCCTTTTCACTTTCTGTAAACTACAAAAATAATAAAAAACCTTGTTCAAACGGCGTTGTAAACCAAGTACCACGCGCAAGCAATCGTGAGCTTTACTGATCTTTCGAGCGTCTAACGGCGTTGTAAACCAAGTACCACGTAGACAATCGTGAGCTTTAGTGATCTTTCCAGCGTCTAATGGCTGCTTTCCCTATGATCGCTACCATCGCTGGAAAAAACGTTCAGCAATCGTTGCGATCATATGGAAACCACTCTTCAGCGACCGCTGTGAAATGCTGTGTTCGCTACGATCGCTGAAGTGTTGTTTCCATGTGATCACAACGATTTCTGAACGTTTTTTCCAGCGATTGCAGCGATCATATAGAACTGAACCACACTTAATTTATGCTGCACACTTAACCCATTCACTCCCACAAGCGATCAATATGGACGCAGCAAAACACAAAAACAAATATCATTTCAGAGAGCGACGCGGAAATAAAAAGCGCCCCACATGAAAATACTTTCCAGTGGTTTTTACTTGATTGCGCACAAGAACGCACGAGGATGTCAGGCCGAAAGAGAGCGAGTGTTTGAGCTTGCGTTAGTCATCATTCTTGTTTAGCACCAAATGAAACTACAGCTCAACAGCTTTCAATAAATTCAGGTTTTATCCACACACTCAAAAGTTAACAAACCACCTTGTACAGCATAATGAACGAACCTTAGCAAAGTTCTGCTCTATAGCTTTCATTTGAATATTCACACTTAAAGAATTTATCCGAAGACACAATCGATATCACCATTTTGTACAGCATAATAAACAGTACTACAGGAAAGTACTGCCTAATAGCTTTCATTTAATTAAATGGTCGCTCTCTCCCACAGAATAAAACCTTAGAACCATCTTTTACAGCACAATAAACAGCACCACAGGAAAGTACTGCTCAATAGCTTTCATTTGAATGGTCACACTTTAGGATTTCATTCACAGACTCAAACGTCAGAACCACCTTGTACAGCACAATAAACGGCACCACAGGAAAGTACTGCTCAGTAGCTTTTATTTGAATGGTCACATTTACGGATTTCTTCCACAGGATAAAAACTTAGAACCAGAAAGCAAGATCGGACGTCTTGCTTCAAAAAGTCAAAGGGCTATTCAGTGGCACGCAATGCCAAAAAAGGCACTTATACACCTGTCCGAAAAGGGTGAGGACATGGTGTGAGATGACACAGGTTAAAATCAAAGCGAAAGGCGAAAAAGTTTAAATAGACATTCACCGGTTATACCATGCCATACCAAAATCTTGGGACCACGATTGCAAGCAACTCTTGGCGGCCATGGACGCTGTTTAAAACCTGGGTGACCGGTGCCCTTTACACCAGCTCTGTCAGCAAGCATACCAACATAAACATCGTCAGTTTTAAACGCCGGTGCAACGTCAAACAAATCAACGAAAAGATGGAGTACATCGGCGGATAAGACAAAGCCAAATCCAGCACAAAAATCTGGGTATACTCTTTTGCTGTACTCTTCTTTGGAAACCGCCCATTTATCTCCCTTACGTCTATGAACTCCAGCATGTCGCCAAAGCCTTCCCATGTAGTCTCTCTCGAGGCGTTTTAGGCTCATTCAGGGCGGAAATCAACCCTTTAGAATCCACAAACGTATCGTCGTCCATTTTTAAAACATAGGAGAATTTACAATATCGGGCAGCCCATTCAAAGCCCATTTGAATCTTGAAGGTTTGACTCCAGTAATGGTCGTAGTAGTGTGCTCGCACTAGGTCTTCGAAAACGTTGTCTTCTTTCAACAAGGATTCCGAAACTTTTTGCACTCGCGATTGAGCCACGAGAAAGAAGGTCTTCCATTGAGGTTTTAAAGCAGTGTCAACTCCCCAAGTCTGGCGGATGTCTGTCCTTCTTTTAATATTAGGTGGTGCCGATGAAACCAAAATAAGAAGAAAGTACTCCTGCACACAAGTTTTAGTAGATATAAGAGTTGTCTTGTGTTGTAATGGTGCTGTTATGGAAGAGAAAAGCGACGTTGCGTTCACATGTTCTTTTGTACCGTCGTGTGCGAATGGTTTCGTCTCTGGTTCAATTCCCATTTCGATCGTTAAATTTTTCTGGCTTCCCATATCTGGTATATAAGTATACCGACTGGAAGATAGAAACAAGTGGAAACCAAACAAGGGCCACATCATCGGCAAAACTCCAAGTATTGCCGTTCCGGTGCAAATACACAAGACTTTTCGCAGCCTTAGCTTTTTGATGACCATAATGATCACAAAGTTCATAGTTTACACTCGACCGAAGAAGGGATAAAGACAAGCCAAAAGAATTACGTACAGTTTGGATACAGCTATTGATGGTTCTAACGCGACATAGGAAAGATGCAAGAAATAACAAAGTCATTAGCATTTAAGTTTCGTGGTATTTTCCGCGATCGTGTAATAGGTCATCTGTGGTGAAAATATACTTAGGAGGCGGTTTTGTGGACATGCTTTCTCAAAAATAAGTGCTACAAGTCTTCGAAAATGTAACGGAAGTTTCGATGGCACATTACAAAAATCCGCCAATGCTAACATAAGAGTCATCGTTCATTACATTTCTGAATACCAAATTCAGGACGTAATTTGAAGCCACACGTGTTCGCCTGCCAAAGCAAGATATTTTTTCAATAGTTAATTCCCGGTTCGTGCAAAATACTATTTCTATGGCAACATTTCACAAATCTTTGCAGCTGTACCTTTAAAATCTTACTGTAGTCGTTTTGGTTACTCTTCGGTATACAGGTCATAAAGGCACGCATCCTTCAAGCCTTGAAATCAGCTATATCTTCAATCCTGTTTTCAGTTAGTTACACCGCCTTGTATGACAATTAGTGATTATTAATCTACGAGGTATGATCAGTGTGCATAGCCACATCGAAGAGTTCCAATTCTCACCGTACCCTTTTCACTTTTCTGTACACTATCGATAGAACAACAAACCTTTTTCCAACGGCGTTGTAAAGCAAGTACACGCTAGCAATTCTCAGTGAGCTTCACTGAGCTTTCTAGCGCCCAATTATGCTACACAGTTAACGCATTCACTCCCATAAGTGCCCGATATGGATGCAACAAACAAATACCAAGTATCATGTGAGAGGGCGATGGGAAATAAAAAGCGCACCGCATGAAAATATCGCTCAGTGGTTTTCACTTGACTGAGTACAAGAACCCACGAAGGTGTCAGCCAAAAGAAAGCGAGCGAGCGTCAATCATCATTCCTGTTTAGCACGAAAGGAAACCGCAGCTCAATAAGCTTTCAAAAAATTCAGGCTGTTATTCATTCGTAAATACTCTTGACCAAAAATGGTGAGGGCATGCTGTGAGATTACAGAGACTGAAATCAAAACGAAAGGCAAAAAAGTTTCTATAAACATTCTCCGGTTACGTTCAAAAGGCGTTTTAGGCGGCGATGGATGTTGCTTAAAACCGGGGTGATTAGTACCCTTCACACCAGCCCAGTCATAGCCTGCGTGCAGACGTCTCCTATTTCCTTCCACCCGCGGAAGCAATAAACGCCAACATAAGCATCGTCAATAATGCAATGTCAAATAAATATACCAACAAAAATCTCCGACATAAATATTCGCCATGTTCTCCAAGCCAGCAATACTTAATTCCATCGGTAACTCTCAAAATTTAGATCTATATAAGTTTTTTCAGCCCTTATAAAGAGAGTCTACTTCCCCGCGAAACCAATCAGAAGCACCAGCATAAACAATGACACCTTTCCTTGGCAACCGATATCGTGGAGTGCACCGCTGACAGATTTATTTGATTCGCGTTCCAAATCAATCAGAGTTATTCTACGAAATAGATGAGAAGCTTGGTTTTTCATTATGCAATGAAGCTTCCACAGATATTTCTGAACACTTAAGACGGATTCCGCTCAACGTTCGAGCAATAAGTGCAAAAAATATTTACCAAAAAACTAGTCATAGCACGGTAACATTTTAAATGCTATTTGAAACATCTCACTCTAGTTCACTTGCCCAAGTGACCCCGCGATGAAATTCTCAAGCATTCTCAAGAAAATTAATTTCAAATCTCGTAAAAGTATGCTAAAACCGGGCGCCATTTTGTTTTGAACTGACATGAAGCGTCTTTTTAATTGAAATATGGATAACTTCAAATTCAATTTTCTCTCGCGGGGTCAGCTTGGGAGCAAAAGTAACGATAAGTTCTTCTTATCTGTTCTCAAAATGTGACAGTGCTGCAAGTATTTTTTTGGTAACTTAATTTTTGCACTTACTGCTCGAACGTTGAGCGGAAATCGTCTTAATTGTATTTTTCAAAGGACAAGATTACGATTTCGGCGACCTGTAAGAAGACGTTAAAACGTTGTGTTCGACAACTCCAGACAATGGCTAGTGTTTCAATGTCACGTAACGAAACTTTGTTCCGTCTTCCAGTATGCTCCTACCACCGAAATACTGTCGTATTTAATAGACAAACGTAACTTGTAATCTCCCATTTAAACTAGCGTGAATAAATTTACGGCGGTTTTTCACGAGCAAATGTCAACGGAAGAACGCCTCCACAAACTCCAAATTTGCATACCTACAAATTAACGCACAAGGTGCTTTTATAATATGGGTTCCCAAACCATCGTTAGGACCTGCGTACGAGCCAGTCGTATCTGCAAGTTTTGTACACTAAGGTGAACAAAAAAAGCGCTGTTTGTAAGTATTATTACTTATACCAAAATAATGAAAGTCTACTTAATTAAAAAAGACATCAACCGTTGCAGAGTGAAACTAAAGCATTTTTTAATACTTACTTCTCAGTTCGTTATAAACGCTATCTCCATAGCAACATTTCACAGATCTTACTGTTCAATAGCTTTCTTTTGATTGGTCACACTTTAGGATTTCTTCCAGACTCAAACGTTAGAGCCACCTTATACAGCATAATAACCAGTACCACGAGAAAGCCCTGCTCGGTAGCTTTCATTTGAATGGTCACACTTTAGGATTTCCTACACAGACTCAAACGTTATTACCACCTTGTACAGAATAATAAACAGCACCACAGGAAAGTACTGCTCAGTAGCTTTCATATGAATGGTCACACTTTAGGATTTCATCTAAAGACACAAAAGTTAGACCCATCTTGTACAGCATAATAAACAGCACTACAGGAAAGTCTTTCATTTCAATGATCACAATTTAGGATGTTATCCACAGTAAAGAAGTTAGATCCAGAATGCAAGAGCGGATGACTTGCCTCTGAAAGTGAAAGGGTTATTCAAAGGTACGCAATGCCAAATCAAAATCCTGTCAAAAATACATTTGATCGAAAAGGTTAGGCCATGGTGTGAGATTATAGAGGTTGAAATCAAAACGAAAGGCGAAAAAGTTTAAATAAACATTCACCGGTTATACCATGCCATACCAAAATCTTAGGATCTCGATTGCAAGGTATACTAGGCGGCGACAGATGCTGTTTAAAACCAGGGTGGGCAGTTCCATACACACCAGCTCTGTCAGCGAGTATACCAATATAAACATCGTCAATTTTAAACGCCGGTACAACGTGAAACAAGTCTACGAAAAGATGGAGTACATCGGCCGATAAGATGAAGCCAAACCCAGCACAAAAATCTGGGTATACGGTTTTGCTATACTCTTCTTTGGAAACAGCCCATTTATCTCCTTTATGTCTATGAACTCCAGCATGTCGCCAAAGCCTTCCCATGTACAGTCTCTCTCGAGGCGTTTTAGGCTCATTCAAGACGGAAATCAACCCTTTAGAATCCACAAACGTATCGTCGTCCATTTTTAAAACATAGGAGAATTTACAATATCTGGCAGCCCATTCAAAGCCCATTTGTATCTTGAGGGTTTGATTCCAGTAGTCATCGTAGTAGTCCGCTCGCACTAGGTCTCCGAAAGCGTCGTCTTCTTTCAACAAGGATTCCGAAACGTTTTGCACTCGCGATTGAGCCACCAGAAAAACAGTCTTCCACCGAGGTTTTAAAGCAGTGTCAACTCCCCAAGTCTGGCGAATGTCCCTTCTTCTTTCAATATTAGGTGGTGCCGATGAAACCAAAATAAGAAGAAAGTACTCCTGCACACAAGTTTTAGTAGATATTAGAGTTGTCTTGTGTTGTAATGGTGCTGTTATCGAAGAGAAAAGCGACGTTGCGTTCACATGTTCGTTTGTTGCGTTGTGTACGAATGGTTTCGTCTCTGGTTCAATTTCCATTTCGATCGTGAAATATTGCTGGCTTCCCATATCTGGTATATAAGTATCCTCACTAGAAAATAGAAACAAGGGCCACATCAAAACTCCAAGTATTGCGGTTCCGGTGCAAATAAACAACACTTTTCGCGGGCTAAACTTCTTGATGACCATAATGATGACGAAGTTGACAGTTCTCACTCGACCGAAAAAGGGCTAACGATAACCCAAAACAATCACAGTTTGGATGCAGCTATTGATGGTCAGCTGTACATTTAAAATCTTTCTGTAGTCATTTTGGTTACTCTTGCTACACAAGTCAATAAAGGCACGCATCCTTCAAGCCTCGAAAGCAGCTATATCTTCAATCCTGTTTTCAGCTAGTTTCACCGCCGTATATGTTGCACATGTTATGTGCAAATGATTCTGGGATCGCTAGGGGGCAAACATTGCAAGTCGCTAGAAGGAAATGTATGGCGTAAAGTTGTTTCTTCGTCAAAATCAGTGAATTTGGACAAAGAATAACGCCTTTTCGCTGTGATTATATAAGAAGTGGAGTTGACTAGTGTCGGTACGTGGAAATCGTAAGTTTCGGTGTGTTTAGTGCGATAAAATCTATCGATAAACACTCTTTCTTGCGTAAGGTTGATTGTGAAATCTACATCACGCCATGGTCTCGAAATAATACACATTTAGGCATAAATTTGAGGGTATTGACTCAATAAAGCCTTTTCACCATAGACACATCGAAGAGTTCCAATTGTCACCGTGCCCTTTTCACTTTGTTGTACATTATCGATAGAACAACTAACCTTATTCCAACGGCGTTGTAGAGCAAGACGGGGGTTGCCAACTCTGAGAATATCTGTTTCGGGAGAACCGCAAAATTTGTTCGGGAATCTAAAGATATTGCCAGGAATCGGGAGCATCGAGAAATTATTCGGGAAACTGCAAATAATATTGGAATATTACTTAATATATTTGGGGCTTGCATCTAACTTTTTTTTAATTTCAGGAGACGTCTTCTTTTGTCTGAGCATGGTTAATTGTAAATTGTAAAACTAATTTAACCCTCTAGCTAAAAATATCCGCTGTATTATCTTGGAAAAATCTCTTCTAAGTACTGAGAAATCAATGACGCGAGATTTTAATCAGTCAAACATGTAAACTTTGGTTAAACTGTGCACATCAACGGTGCACAACAGGATCTCCAAATACCCTACTCGGATCTGTCGCTCATGAATTAATCTGACGATACAGGAATCTTAACCTGTATGGACCGATTATTTCAGTAAACAAGGTCTAACTGAAACTGCGGCTTAAGACAATGACTGTACCTCCCAAATCTGTTCATAGGCGGGTCATTTTAAGGACATAAAAGTTATTATTCTCTGTGCTATATGCCTTCTTTACCTTGTAAGCAACGTTGTAAGCAACGTTGAAATATCAGGGATGGCCACTCTGAAATTGGTTTAGATCGGGGCCGGCTAATTTTAAAGTTTAAGTAGTGAAAAATATTAAACAATAGTTTCAATCTACCCTTGAGGGATAATTTAAATGCTTTCGCCTAGCTGTCTGCCAAAGACAATACAGAGATACCTCCTAGAACTCGGCTTTTCTTTGTGAACACTTTTCATATAAGGTAATCACTGAGGCACTAACAATCTGAAATAGCCAGAATTATTTTCGCCCCTTTTAAGGTAGAATCCGGGAAAAATACTACTGGAGTCATAACTTTGCCCACAAAACGAGATGCTGGCCCCTCTTAAGGATACCTTGTAAAATTTTCTTTACTTTTTTTCAAGAGGAGCCTCCCCCAGGCATACACGTTGCATCCGAAAAATACTTTAATTAGGCAACCCACTGAATCGAAGCAATAAACTTTGAAAGCTATTTATCACCAGCGTCAAAATGACAATAGAACGACTGCTATTTTAGTCTCGACAAGGCCAGCTGAAAAAATACGATTTCACTCCAGTTCCAAAATTATGAAATATGCCAACCTTTTGTCTAAGAGAAGCAGCGCGTGCAAAAATTGGGCCCGTTTATTTGCTTCAGCTTGTCTTGACGAAAATATATGCATAGAAATGTCGAAAGTAAGTCTACTCTTGCTTCGAGTTTTCACGACTTACACTGGGTGTTTACACCTGACCCCGATCAAAGAAAAGAAGCATCCTGAGGAATTTTATTCTGTCTTCGGCCTTGGTCTCTCAAAAGATCTACACAAAACACACGCCGGACCTTGAGTCAGGCAGGGGCATCCAACCAGTTATTTCTCTAGAATACCAGTTCGGAAAATAATAACCGCCTCACAAATTCGGGTTCAATCGTGGGAAAATGTTTGCCTGCATGTCATCTCAAACCCTAACCTTTGTAATATAGGAAAATTAATTCCTTTTGTTTTTGGAGGGACAAATAAAATATGTCGTATATAATACGAAATTAAGTCAGGTAGCATTTTTGAAGAGCAAACAGCAGCTCGGTTAAATTCGCCCGATAAGATTTTGTTTCCTATAAGGCTCTGCGACTTAAAAAAAGTTTTAGCTACAGAATCCGAACAGATCAACCTGTGTTATCGTATTTAAATTAACATCCATTTTGAAGGCCCTGAAACAATCGGAGAAAACAGAAAATGACATTTCATGTCTTTTGTTTACATTTTCCTGTCTGGTGCCCATGTTGAGCATGCTACAGATTTACAATAACTGACAAAGATCAAAAGTGTTTGAATCTCCTTACAGTGGCCAATTTACCTTATTTTAACTGAAGCTGTTATCAATTTGAAAAGATACCTTCCTGGACCCACAGAACCAGCATCACAGCATCTTTAGAAACTAATTCCTGACATTTTTCGTTTTCAATGCGGCTATCTGGTCAACCATATTTTCTGAAAGCCTTTACTTTGCAACAGCATCGTTTAGAACTGCTGGCCGTTGCTAATACAGTTAGTAAACACAATGCAATTGGCTCTCCTCTTTAAGCTTCCCACAGTCTATTCTAGTAGGAACGTGGCCTAAATTTCAGCCGTCTCCTCTGCTTACCTCTAAGAGTAAGCGACCAGAAGAGACGTACGTAGGAAATGCAACCTGCGTAAAGGCCCGTTTACACATGCGATTTTTGGTGCAATTTTTGTCACGCTCTCCAATGCAATTTTTGTCGCAAGTGTAAACTAGCAGCGATTTCGCTGCGATTCCAGTGCAATATTTGCTGCAATTTCCCCCAAACCGCCGCCAAGTTGCATCAATCGAAACCTCTGCGATATCGCGGCGACAAATCGCACACAAATCGCCGCTAGTTTACACTCACTTGCAATTTTTATCGCGAGCTCGAGCGCGACAACAATTGCACTGAAATGTGCGACAAAAATTGCACAAAAAATCGCATGTTTAAACGGGCCCTAAGATCGGCGAAATGTGGAAAGCGGGTTGATATTGAGGAGAGACAGAGCTCCCTTTTGTCTCCTTCTCTGTCTCTTTTGCCAACTATAATTTTTGACATCGTTTGTTATTCTTGTGGGATCTTCATAACAAAATCGGGAGGTTGTTCCAGATTTTCGGGACGACCCTCATTACTGTGTAGTGCTGTTCAAACAGCAAGTGTTAGAGTTGACCCCCCTCGTAAGCAAGTACACGCAAGCAATTCTCAGTGAGCTTCACTGAGCTTTCCAGTGCCTAATTATGCTACAAAGTTAACGCATTCACTCCCACAAGTGCCCAATATGGATGCAACAAACAAATACCAAATGTCATGTGAGAGGGCGATGGGAAATAAAAAGCGCACGGCATGAAAATACCGCTCAGGGGTCTTCACTTGACTGAGTACAAGAACCCACGAAGGTGTCAGCCAAAAGAGAGCGAGCGAGCGTCAATCGTCATTCTTGTTTAGCACGAAAGGAAACCACAGCGCAACAGCTTTCAATAAATTCAGGCTTTATCCACACAGTCAGCAAACCACCTTGAACAGGAGAGTTCTGCTCTAAAGCTTTCACTTCATGTAAATGCTCAAAGTATGGGATTTCTTCCACGGAATCAAAACTTAGAACCATCTTGTACAGCATAATAAACAGCGCCAAGGGAAAGTTCTGCTCGATAGCTTTCAATGAGTGGATTTCTTCCAGAGAATCAAAACTTAGAATCAGAACGCAAGAGTGGAAACCTTGCCTCTGAAAGTGGAAGGGGTATTCCAAGGAACGCAATGTCAAAAACACATTTGCTGATTTTCATTCGTAAATACTCTTGACCGAAAATGGTGGGTGCATGGTGTGAGATTATAGAGATTGAAATCAAAACGAAAGGCGAAAACGTTTCTATAAACATTCTCCGGTTATACCGGCTTTGCCACACCAAAATTTGAGGATCTCGATTACAAGGTGTTTTAGGCGGCGATAGATGCTGTTTAAAACGGGGGTGATTAGTGCCCTTCACACCAGCCCAGTCAGCAAACATAATATATAGATTTAGCCTAGCCTAAAAGCGGAGCTCCACATCTCTCTTTCATGCTTCTTGGCTCGTAAAATACAGTAAATTTTAGTTGTGCAGTTATTCCCCAAGAGGTGAAAAACAGCAAAGGAAAACATGCGAACCGCTGACGAAACTGTGAGTTGGCTTATTTTTCTTCAAAAAGAAGACTTCAGCACGACTTTCACCGACAGCTCTTCTTGTAGCATTCTTTCGAAAGCTAGCTTATTAAGTTCAAGAAGAGTACTTGAAAAACTACAAAAGACCCACTTAAGTTGCTCCCGGTAACGACTCGACAAACTTTTCCATGCAAATACACATTTCTCACTGATTCCAATACATCCCTCTACCTGTTTAGTTCTGTAAACCATGAAACATTTCTCGAAATCTAGCTTGCTAAAATAAGTAATATTTTCCCAGCATCAAACCGTTTACTAACAAAAAGTACCCAAAAAATGTTTTCGGAAACTTTCAAGCACACGTATAGTTATCAAGAGAAAATGGCACAAGTTTTTCAACCGCGACGTATTAGTCGGGCGCTTTCAAGAACACATCCTGAACTAATGTTAGGAAGCTTTTAGAGTCTCATTTTAGACAAAATAGACTTAAACCGAGAAATGCTTTGCTTATAGTTACTTAAATAAAGATTTCATTTCGATCTGTAACTAAAGACGCACTGAAATGGCTTAGCGAGAAAAACAAAACGAACACGAAAACATGCCACACTGAACTCACTCACTGAAACGGCGATTCTATGT
The DNA here is from genome assembly GCA_964030785.1 of Siderastrea siderea. Lineage (NCBI taxonomy): Eukaryota > Metazoa > Cnidaria > Anthozoa > Scleractinia > Rhizangiidae > Siderastrea > Siderastrea siderea. The sequence goes on from OZ034975.1 coordinate 10,456,337, forward strand.
TTAGTCGCTAAATTGGGACAGAAATGTCATTCACTTCAAATGAAGAAACTAATGTATAACAATATAGCAATACAAGGAAGATAAAATATTCCACAACTGGACAAAAAACATAAGGAGCTTTACACTAAGACTATAAACTTAAAAATGACGACAGAGCGACTCTTCAAGCGTTGAATACTAAATTACGAATTAGTCAAAACAACCCAATATGCGTTGCCGAAGAAAAACAACCTACATTGAAAAAACAACACAGACTCAGTCTAGAATAGTCACGATTTCCTCATTTCGAACAAAATACACTAGAATTGCTCTAAAAAAAAATATTGAAAATTACGCACTAAAGTTCAAAAGGGAATTGAGCGTAATTAATTAAAGGAGGTGCAGGAAAAAAAAAGAACAAATATATAGTTTGTAAAAATCTCCGCACAACCTCATATATTAGTTATGCATTCTACTACTTTCAGACTATTTCTAATAAACAACGAGAAATCACGAATAGAGCCCAAGTCGGAAAATGTGTGCATAATTAATATCGGGGGTTGTGCGGAAGTGTACCATATATTTATTTTTCGTGCAATGTTACCACCACAGATTCTTATAATTCTCATCACTCGGCTTATAAAGATATGCAGCACTCCTCACGTGTCGTGTAAAGACTTTGGACTGCATGTTACGAAATCGTTTCAAGCAAGAAAAAGAACACTTGAGTGAGTCACAGTTCAACGAGTTATCAAAAAGTGGGCGTAAATGAATTTACGGCATTTTTCACTGGTAAATTCAGACGGAAAAAGGCCACCACAAACTCCAAATTTGCATACCTACAAATTCACGCAAAAGATGCTTTTCAAATATGGACCACCAAACCATCGTCAGCAACATTTCACAAATCTTTTCAGCTGTACCTTTAAAACCTTTCTGCAATCATTTTGGTTACTCTTGCTATAAAGGCACGCGTCTTTCAGCCTAGAAATCAACTTATCTTCAATTCTGTCTTCTGTTAGTTTCGCTGCCTTAAATTACACTTAGTGACTAATCTACGAGGTATGATCAGTATGTATAAGCGCATCGAAGAGTTCCAAATCTCATCATGCCCTTTTCACTTTCTGTCGCTACCGAAAGAAAACGAACCTTCGTTCCAACGGCGTTCTAAAGCAAGTACACGCAAGCAATTCTGAGCCTTACTGCGCTTTCCATCGCCTAATTATGCTGCACACTTAACCCACTCCCACAAGTGCCCAATATGGATGCAACAAACAAACAAACACAAATATCATTTAAGATCGCGATGAGAAATAGAAAATACAGCTCAGTGGTTTTTCATTGATTGTGCACAAGAACGCACGAGGGTGTCAGCCCAAAGGATAGCGAGAGTTTGGCCTTTCGTCAATCATCATTCTTGTTTAGTACCAAAGGTAACAACAGCTCCACAGCTTTCAATAAATTAAGGTTTTATGAACACACTGAAAAGTTACCAAACCACTTTCTACAGCATAATGAACAAACCATAGGAAAGTTCTGCTCTACAGCTTTCATTTGAATATTCACACTTAAAGAATTCATCCACCGACTCAATCGTTAATGTACAGCATAATAAACAACACAACAGGAAAGTACCGCTTAATAGCTATTAGTTGAATGGTCGCTTTCTTCTACACAATCAAACCTTAGAAACATCCTCTACAGCACAATAAACGGCACCACAGGAAAGGTCTGCCCGATAGCTTTCATTTGAGCGGTCACAATTTAGGATTTCATCCACAGACTCAAATTTTAGAACCACCTTGTACAGCACAATAAACAGGAAAGTACTGCTCAGTAGCTTTCATTTGAATGGTCACACTTCAGGATTTCATCCACAGACTCAAAAGTTAGAATCACCTTGCGCAGCATAATAAACAGCACCACAGGAAAGTACTGCTCAGTAGCTTTCATTTAAATGGTCACACTTTAGGATTTCATCCACAGACTCAAAGTTAGAACCACTTTGTAAAGCATAACAAACATGATAAACAGCACCACAGGAAAGTACTGTTCAACGGCTTTCATTTGAATGGTCACACTTTAGGATTTCTTCCACAGAATCAAAACTTAGAACCAGAATGCAAGATCGGAAGTCTTGCTTCCAAAAGTCAAGGGGTTATTTCAAGGCTCGCAATGCCAAGGAAAACTTTCCTTATACATCTGGCCCCAGTTGTTCAAAAGTTGGATAGCGCTATCCACCGGATAAATCTCTATCCAGTGGAAAACGCAATCGGTTTCCCTAACACTTATCCACTGGATAGTAATTTATCCGGTGGATAGCGCTATCCAACTTTTGAGCAACTGGGGCCTGACCGAAAAGGGTGAGGCCGTGGAGGGAGATTATAGAGGCTGAAATCAAAACGAAAGGCGAAAAAGTTTAAATAAACATTCACCGGTTATACCATGCCACACTAGAATCTTAGGACCACGATTGCAAGCCACACTAGGCGGCCATGGACGATGTTTAAAACCTGGGTGATTAGTGCCCTTCACACCAGCTCTGGCAGCAAGCATACCAACATAAACATCGTCAATTTTAAACGCCGGTACAACGTCAAACAAATCAACGAAAAGATAGAGTACATCGACCGATAAGATGAACCCAAACCCACCACAAAAATCTGGGTATGTTCTCCGGTTGTTATACTCTTGAAAGGAAACCACCCATTTTTCTCGTTTACCTCTCTGTACTCTAGGATGTCGCCAAAGCTTCCCCATGTACAGTTTCTTTCGAGGCGTTTTAGGCTCATTCAAAACGGAAATCAACGCTTTCGTGTCCACAAACGTATCGTCGTCCATTTTTAAAACATAGGAGAATTTACAATATCTGGCAGCCCATTCAAAGCCCATTTTTATCATATGACCCGTACGGACCCGCGCGCAATTTCCTTGGAAAACCATATGAAAAAAGTCCCGTATGAGGGCCGTACGCCTCGCTCTAGCAGGGCCGGAAAAAGCCGTACGGCCCTACTAGAAAAGCGTACGGCCCCGCTACTGCCGCAAGATGACGGGATTGGAACCAGTTGATTCCACAGCTTTGAATTCAGATGAACGATAGTTAGGATTTTTCTAAAAAGCAAAGAATGTCCAACATGTTTATTAAAACTTTACTATCTAGAAAGCGATGTAGTTTGCAGGCGCAAAAATTAAAACAAAACGTGTTAAAACTTGGTAAATGATGAAAAATACTCCTGCCAACAACAATAAAATCGAACTAAAAGCCGTCAACAACTGAAACAACATAATCGGACAAAGAGGTATCCTGGTTTGAAGTCATGATAAACATTGAACAAAAAATGCAAATGCGAAGTAAACTCAAATTTCTTTTTCTGCTGCGTAATTTTTAAATCACAACAAACAAAACGTGAGTACATGTTTACGACTAACCTGGCAATGACACAGTTTCCCGCTTGTTTTCAGGAAGCATTTTAAGCACAATTTGGACATAACTGTAATGCAGAGCTCAACATCGTCGAACAGCAGACGTTCATGAATCCTACGATCCGTGGTAAACTAAACAACTTGAAGCTGAAGGGAAACGAAGCGTAGCAAACTCCTGAACTGCCTGTACAATCCCTTTCCAAGTCTTTATGTAGTTTCATAAATTAAGATCTAATGTTGTTTTTAACATCCAAAATCCTTGGTGGAAAATTAATTAATCCTCTCGTTCAAACCAATTGTGAATTTCGGCTCAGAAGAAACGTCGCTAAGTTGTTCAATCAGGATAAATTCAGTCTTCGCTGAGAGACGAGCACGACTGAGCCGAAACGTCGTGCAAATTCTTTGTTGTAGTCCTTCATGAACGTTTCCTTTGAAATTTCTACTAACTGCAATCAAGTACGAGGAATTTAGTCGGATTTAAATGTTCTTGGAATGGAGCTAAAACTCGGAGATTTGGTGTTCAAAAATTTTGTACGCACATCGCAGTTCAAATGCACTTTACTGGCTTCCCAAACAAATTACAAGCTACCCTTGGCTTTTCAAAATGCGCGCGAAACGGGTTTGGCTCTCGGTCAGGACGCTGCGCTCGGTCCGTACGTCCTGACCTCGAGCCAAATATTTTCCCGTCCGGCCCTCCAACTCAGTCAATAAGTACATAGTATCTTGAGGGTTTGATTCCAGTAATGGTCGTAGTAGTCCGCTCGGACTAGGTCTCCGAAAGCGTCGTCTTCTTTCAACAAGGATTCCGAAACTTTTTGCACTCGCGATTGAGCCACGAGAAAGAAAGTCTTCCATCGAGGTTTTAAAGCACTGTCAACTCCCCAAGTCTGGCGGATGTCTGTCCTTCTTTTAATATTAGGTGGTGCCGATGAAACCAAAATAAGAAGAAAGTAACCCTGCACACACGTTTTAGTAGATATTAGAGTTGTCTTGTGTTGTAATGGTGCTGTTATGGAAGACAAAAGCGACGTCGCATTCGCATGTTCTTTTGTAGCATTGTGTACGAATGGTTTCGTCTCTGGTTCAATTCCCATTTCGATCGTTAAATTTTTCTGGCTTCCTATATCTGGTATATAAGTATACCGACTAGAGGTAGAAACAAGTAGAAAGCAAACAAGGGCCACATAGAAACTCCAAGTATTGTCATTACGGAACAAATATACAAGACTATTCGCAGCCTAAATTTCTTGATGACCGTAATGGTCACGAAGTTGACAGTTCTCACTCGACCGAAGAAGGGTTAAAGATAAGCCAAAAGAATTACAGTTTGAATGCAGCCATTGATGGTTCAAACTCGACGGAGTAAAGATACATTTTTCTTGCAATGTTCCACAACAGCGTCTTTAACCTTTAGGTTTCGTGGTATTTTCTGCGATCGTGCCATGAGTATTCTGACGTGACAATATACTTAGAAAGCGGAATCGTGGTTATTTTTCACAATAATACCGCGTGCTACATTACACGTAGTCTTCGAAAACGTAACGAAATGTTACGAAGTCTAATTGAAACAATTTGCCAATGCTAACGTAAAAGTCACCATTCATTACATTAAAGACCAAAATCAGGACGTATTTTAAGACGAGCCAAACGTGTTGACAGCTATTTCTTTCAATAGTCCTAAATACTATCTCTAATAGCAATATCTAATAGCTAACAGTGTTATCTCCAAGAGTCCTAAGAGCTATTTCTATGGTAGCATTTCACAGATCTTTTCAGCTGTACCTTTAAAACCTTTCTACAATAGTTTCGGTTACCATTGCTTTAAAGTGGTTACATCACGAGAATTTTGCTATTTTAGGTCAATTCTGTGCTAAAATCATAACCTAGTGTCTTTACTCATATACCAGTAAAACTATGAGAAAGATATCAAACATGAATTTTATCAGGGGAGAGCTAACCATAATAATTTGTTGGTGATTTTTGAGAACATAGCATCAAAACTTAAAAAAATTCGCCCAATCTTTTCAAGTTTCAATCCATTTCCATCCTTGCCATCGGTAGCAACAGACGACAGGAAACAGTTTCAGTGGCGTAAGATAGTTTTTAATAACAAAGCTAGACCCTTATTTTTGGAATAAAATTGATGCGAAGAAACCTTTTAGCTTTCTAAAAAGATACCCATCCTACACGCCTCGAAATCAGCTGTATCTTCAATGCTGTTTTCGGTTAGTTTCGCTGCCTTACATCACAATTACTGACTAATTCACGAGGTATGATAAGTGTGCCTTGACGCATGGAGAAGTTCAAATCCTTACCGTGCCCTTTTCACGTTCTGTAAACTACAAAAAGAATAGAAAACCTTGTTCAAACGGCGTTGTAAACCAAGTACCACGCAAACAATCGTGAGCTTTACTGATCTTTCGAGCGTTTAACGGCGTTGTAAACCAAGTACCACGCAAACAATCGTGAGCTTTCGTGATCTTTCCAGCGTCTAATGGCTGCTTTCCATATGATCGCTACCATCGCTGGAAAAAACGTTCAGCAATCGTTGCGATCATATGGAAACCACTCTTCAGCGACCGCTGTGAAATGCTGTGTTCGTTACGATCGCTGAAGTGTTGTTTCCATGTGATCACAACGATTTCTGAACGTTTCTTCCAGCGATTGCAGCGATCATATAGAAACCACACTTAATTTATGCTGCACACTTAACCCATTCACTCCCACATGCGATCAATATGGACGCAACAAACAACAAAAACAAATATCATTTCAGAGAGCGACGCGGAAATCAAAAGCGCCCCACATGAAAATGCTTTCCAGTGGTTTTTACTTGACTGCGCACAAGAACGCACGAGGATGTCAGGCCGAAAGAGAGCGAGTGTTTGAGCTTGCGTTAGTCATCATTCTTGTTTAGCACCAAATGAAACTACAGCTCAACAGCTTTCAATAAATTCAGGTTTTATCCACACACTCAAAAGTTAACAAACCACCTTGCAGCATAATGAACGAACCATAGAAAAGTTCTGCTCTATAGCTTTCATTTGAATATTCTCACTTAAAGAATTTATCCGAAGACACAATCCATATCACCATCTTGTACAGCATAGTAAACAGTACCACAGCAAAGTACTGCTCAATAGCTTTCATTTAAATGGTTGCTCTCTCCCACAGAATAAAACCTTAGAACTATCTTTTACAACACAATAAACAGCACCACAGAAAAGTACTTCTCGATAGCTTTCATTCCAATCGTCACATTTACGGATTTCGTCCACAGAATAAGAACTTAGAACCAGAACGCAAGATCGGACGTCTTGCTTCAAAAGTCGAAGGGCTATTCAATGGTACACAATGCCAAAAAAGGCACTTATACACCTGTCCGAAAAGGGTGAGGCTATGGTGTGAGATTACACAGGTTAAAATCAAAGCGAAAGGCGAAAAAGCTTAAATAGACATTCACCGGTTATACCATGCCATACCAAAATCTTGGGACCACGATTGCAAGCAACTCTAGGCGGCCATGGACGCTGTTTAAAACCTGGGTGACCGGTGCCCTTTACACCAGCTCTGTCAGCAAGCATACCAACATAAACATCGTCAATTTTAAACGCCGGTACAACGTCAAACAAACCAACGAAAAGATGGAGTACATCGGCGGATAAGACGAAGCCAAATCCAGCACAAAAATCTGGGTATACTCTTTTGCTATACTCTTCTTTGGAAACAGCCCATTTATCTCCCTCACGTCTATGAACTCCAGCATGTCGCCAAAGCTTTCCCATATAAAGTCTCTTTTGAGGCGTCTTAGGCCCATTCAAGACGAAAATCAACCCTTTAGAATCCACAAAAGTATCGTCGTCCATTTTTAAAACATAGGAGAATTTACAATATCGGGCAGCCCATTCAAAGCCCATTTGTATCTTGAGGGTTTGATTCCAGTAATGGTCGTAGTAGTCCGCTCGTACTAGGTCTCCGAAGGCGTCATCTTCTTTCAACAAGGATTCCGAAACTTTTTGCACTCGCGATTGAGCCACGAGAAAGAAAGTCTTCCATCGAGGTTTTAAAGCAGTGTCAACTCCCCAAGTCTGGCGGATGTCTGTCCTTCTTTTGACGTGAGGTGGTGCCGACGAAACCAAAATAAGAAGAAAGTAATCCTGCACACAAGTTTTAGTAGATGTAAGAGTTGTCTTGTGTCGTAATGGTGCTGTTATGGAAGAGAAAAGCGACGTTGCGTTCACATGTTCTTTTGTAGCGTCGTGTACGAATGGTTTCGTCTCTGGTTCAATTCCTATTTCGATCGTCAAATTTTTCTGGCTTCCCATAACTGGTATATAAGTATACCGACTAGAAGATAGAAACAAGTGGAAACCAAACAAGGGCCACATCATCGGCAAAACTCCAAGTATTGCCGTTCCGGTGCAAATACACAAGACTTTTCGCAGGCTAAACTTCTTAATGACCATAATGATCACAAAGTTCATAGTTTACACTCGACCGAAGAAGGGATAAAGACAAGCCAAAAGAATTACGTACAGTTTGGATACAGCTGTTGATGGTTCTAACGCGACAGAGGAAAGATGCAAGAAATAACAAAGTCATTAGCATTTAAGTTTCGTGGTATTTTCCGCGATCGTGCAATACGTCATCTGTGGTGAAAACATACTTAGAAAGCGGTTTTGAGGTTTTTTTGTCTCGTCAAAAATAAGTGAAACACTTGAAACAATCCGCTAATGCTAACGTAAGAGTCACCAGTCATTATATTATTGAAGACCGAATCAGGACAAAATTTACCGCCACACGTGTTCCCCTGCTTAAGCGAAGCCATTTTTTCAATAGTTAGTTTTCAGTTCGTTCTAAGTTCTATTTCTGTGGAAACAACTCAAATTTATGTTATTAATTTGAGAAATGATTATCTAAAGGAAGGCCAAAAAAAGGCAACATTTCCCATACAAATCTACAAAGAGTTCCGTGCACCGACGCTGCAATAGAACTGACAGACAAAGAAGTAAACAAACAATTTTGTCAGTCAGTGAAATTCGCTACTTGATGAAACTGCGTAAGTTCAACAACAACACAACAACATTTTCACTATACCTTCACCTTGAAGATATCAACATTGAGATAACATAACCATTAAACAACACTTAAAACAAAAAAGAACGCGATGGTCAACTCTAGAAACTAACTGACAAAAAAGAAAGAATAAACTAAAGTAACAACAACGGATAAAAATGGTAGATTAAGTAGCAAAATCAATATAATAATCTCACTGGCCACTTACAGACTTATAATAACTTCAAACGCCTTCGTCATGATGTGCGCTCAGATTGATAATATTTTCATCGTACATATCAAAATAAATAAAAATAGTGCAACACTGGAGGGATTAATAAAACTAGGCGCCCCAGGAACACAGCCCGGAGATGAAAAAATGACGGATGATTACATTTCATCAAACATAGGAACGCAATGTGTGTAGAGCCAATGACGTTTTGTTCCGAAATATGGTGAAATTTATGAGGACAACCAATGGGTATCACACCATTGCAGTGCGGACGGTGAGGTCCCACTTTAGGATTTTATCCACATTCTCAAACGTCAGAACCACCTTGTAGAACATAATAAACAGCACCACAGGAAAGTACTGCTCAGTAGCTTTCATTTGAAGACTCAAAAGTTAGAACCACCTTGTACAGCATAATAAACAGCACCACAGGAAAGCACTGCTCAGTAGCTTTCATTTGAGTGGTCACACTTTAGGATTTTATCCACAGACTCAAAAGTTAGAACCACCTTGTACAGCATAATAAACAGCACCACAGGAAAGCACTGCTCAGTAGCTTTCATTTGAGTGGTCACACTTTAGGATTTTATCCACAGACTCAAAAGTTAGAACCACCTTTGAACAACATAATAAACAGCACCACAGGAAAGTACTGCCCAGTAGCTTTCATTTGAATGGTCACACTTTAGGATTTCATCCACAAACTCAAAAGTTAGAACCACCTTGTACAGCATAATAAACAGCACCACAGGAAAGCACTGCTCAGTAGCTTTCATTTGAATGGTCACACTTTAGGATTTTACTCACAGGCTCAAAAATTAGAACCACCTTGTACAGCATAATAAACAGCACCACAGGAAAGTACTGCTCAGTAGCTTTCATTTGAATGGTTACACTTTAGGATTTTACTCACAGACTCAAAAATTAGAACCACCTTGTACAGCATAATAAACAGCACCACAGGAAAGTACTGCTCAGTAGCTTTCATTTGAATGGTTACACTTTAGGATTTTACTCACAAACTCAAAAATTAGAACCACCTTGTACAGCATAATAAACAGCATCACAGGAAAGTACTGCTCAGTAGCTTTCATTTGAATGGTTACACTTTAGGATTCCGGTCACAAACTCAAAAATTAGAACCACCTTGTACAGCATAATAAACAGTACCAAAGGAAAGTTCTGTACGAAAGTGTCCATTTGACTGGTCACACTTAAGGTTTTTTCCACAGACTTAACAATTTAGAACCAGAATGCAAGAGCGGACGTTTTGTGTCTGAAAGTGAAAAGGTTATTCACTGATCTTCAAAGGTACGCAATGCCAAATAAAAACCTGTCGTAAATACACTTGACCGGAAAGGATTAGGCCATGGTGTGAGATTATAAAGATTAAAATCAAAACGAAAGGCGAAAAAGTTTAAATAAACATTCACCGGTTATACCATGCCATACCAAAATCTTAGGATCTCGATTGCAAGGTATTCTGGGAGGCGACGGATGCTGTTTAAAACCAGGGTGGTCAGCGCCCTTCAGACCAGCTCTGTCAGCGAGTATACCAACATAAACATCGTCAATTTTAAACGCCGGTACAACGTCAAACAAATCAACGAACTGATGGAGTACATCGGGCGATAAGATGAAGCCAAACCCAGCACAAAAATCTGGGTAAACTGTTTTGTTGTACTCTTCTTTGGAAACCGACCATTTATCTCCTTTACGTCTACGAACTACCGCATGTCGCCAAAGCTTTCCCATGTACAGTCTCTCTCGAGGCGTTTTAGGCTCATTCAAGACGGAAATCAACGCTTTCGTGTCCACGAACGTATCGTCGTCTATTTTTAAAACATAGGAGAATTTACAATATCTGGCAGCCCATTCAAAGCCCATTTGTATCTTGAGGGTTTGATTCCAGTAATGGTCGTAGTAGTCTGCTCGCACTAGGTCTCCAAAGTATTCACCTTCCTTCAACAAGGATTCCGACTCGTTTTGTACTCGCGATTGAGCCACGAGAAATACAGTCTTCCATAGAGGTTTTAAAGCAGTGTCAACTCCCCAAGTCTGGCGGATGTCTCTCCTTCTTTCGACATTGTGTGGCGCCGATGAAACCAAAATAAGAAGAAAGTAATCTTGTACGCAATTTTTAGTTGATATAAGATGTGTTTTGTGTTCTAGTGATACTGTTGCGGAAAAGTGAAGCGATGTTGCGTTCACATGTTCTTTTGTTGCGTTGTGTGCGAATGGTTTCCTCTCTGGTTCAATTCCCATTTCAATCGTCAGATTTTGCTGGCTTCCCACATTTTGTATGTAAGAATACTGACTAGAAGACAGAAACAAATCGAAACCAAACAAGGGTCAAGCCAAACTGACAAACAACATTGTCATTACGTAACAAATAAACAAGACTCTTCGCAGCCTTAACTTCTTGATGACCATAATGATGATGTTGATAGCTCTCAAAAAACCACTCGATCCAAAATAAGCCAAAAGAGTTTCGATACAGCTATTGATGGTTCTCCTAACACGACCGAGGAAAGCTTAAAAACGCTTTTAAAAACAATATAAAAAGGTTTTCCGTTATAAGCTCGAAGCAATATTTCCAAAACAATATCCGCTATCATAATCATAATATCGTATCATGGGCAGCGAAGAAGGGATGGCACGCAATAAAAAAGCATTATAAGCGAAAGAAAGGAGACCAGCACGCGCAAAAATTTTCCCTCGCATGCCGCCTTGCCTTCGTTCCCCACAACCTGAAAGTTTCAGAACAGTCTACACAATTGTAGATCCCTAGTCCCACCCACCCCCCGGGGGGGGGGGGGGTCTAGGGGAAAAGGGCGCACGGGATCTGGCTAGCTGGATGAATGCTTTGTTTTCGATCAAACATTTTGCCCAACATAAAGCCCCACATAAACGTGACAACATTGTTGTCTAAGAAATGTCGAACGTGTTGTACAACCGCGTGGTTACGTTCAGCCGTGGCATTAGAGTACAGACGCGTGGATGCCGTCAGTTTAGCTCGTGATGTGACTCACGCGTGATCAAGGTTTGAAGTCCAAGGCCAACTACGTACATCGATTTCTTGGAAACAATATTCATCTTCCTTGCCTCTTCATTTGTTCTGCTCACTTAAGCTGTGAGAGTAGTCAACTTCGCTGCATTTTCAATCGGAATTTGTACGATATTGCCGTAGAACCGATAAGCGCTCGAAATATCGAAAATCCAACAAAATATAACTTTTCCACCTTTATTTCGCATTTCGATCGCTAATCGGTCGGTTAAAAATCGCATTATTGCGACGGTTGTAAACAGCGGCAATACCACACAAGTACGCATTAAAAATGCAGCGAACTTTACTCTCCTTGACAGCTTAAGTGAGCAGAAATAATGAAGAGGCCTCGCTTTTCACTCGCCCCAGACAGATTTTCGCACGCGTCCAAAATGGCGCCGGCGATCGCGAACTCCGCGTTTTCCGAGTTTTTCCGCGAAACCGCCTGCATGCAGTCTGTGTGTTCCATCGTTGTTTCGAGTCGCTGTAGCAATGATAAAGGCTGAAGACAAATATTATTGCCCTTGTTTTAAACTCAGAGTGTACTTTATTGCCCGAAAACAAATGGATTTGATTCTTAGACGATAGTCACTAAACCAATCACATGTAACATGAAACCGCCACAAAAGAAAATCAGTTTATAGTCACGAAAGCACGCTTGGGTTTTTCCTTGGGGAGGGATAACTTTAGAAAGCGAGAAAACGCGAACAACTGTCTAATTTTAATGCTAACAAGAAAATCTTAATACTTTCAGTAGTTAAAATTCGCTACTTGATGAATTAGTATGAAAAAAACATATATTTTTTAAAAAAGCCATTCTGTTAACTAACTTCGACTTTATCATACACTTTGCTTAATTACCATGATTACCCATTATAAACAATTCTCTGACACCCTCTGTCATACACGTAGAGATATACACCGTTCGACGCGTTCATATCATAGGAAGCGAAGAAAAGATGATACAGGAAAAAAATCAATAGTTTTTCTGCTCACAATGTGAGAAGCGAAGTCCACATAAATCTCATAATTCAGCTTACAGAGATACGCTGCACCGTTCACGTGTCGTGATTTTGTTTTTTTGTGGGCGTGAATAAAATTACCAGAGTTTTTCACTTGCAAATTCAGTCGCCAAAACGCCGGCATAAATTCCAAATTTGCATACCTAGGAATTCACGAAACAGAACGCAGATTTAAGAGGTGTGATTAGTGTGTATACACGCATCGAAGACTTTTGCATCTTTCAACGCGGTCCTTTACTTTGCTACTCACTAACGAAGGAACAACAAACATTGCTCTAGCGCCGTTGTAGGGCAAGTACCATAAAAGCAGTCCGGGGGCTCTACCGAGCTTTCCGCACAACGGCGCCTCGTTTAATAACCCTTTAAGCGTCAGCATCATAATACAATTCTCCTTACTGGTTTCCATGCATTTTGTTGAGTTGTAGTTGGGAGAACTTGTTTAAAAATCAAGACAATTTATCTTTGGTGATCATTTCCTTGATTCTCATAACCTGTTTGTGTTACAACACACTGGTAAGATGAGGAGAAATTTGCTGCTGATCACTATTGGATCTTAATTGATTAACATCTGTGCCCAAGATGGAAACAAGAATAAGTACCAAATATCATTTAGCGACGCACTGAGACAAATAAAGAAACAGCACCGCTTGAAAATACTGCTCAACAACTTTTAACTTTCATTTTATTTCTGGCCACACTTCGGGTTTTTATCCTTAGACTTAAAAGTTAGAACCACCTTGTACAGCATAATACACAGGCGCACCAGGAAAGTACTGCTCAGTAGCTTTCATTTGGATGGTCACACTTTAGGATTTCATCCACAGACTCAAAAGTTAGAACCACCTTGTACAGCATAATAAACAGGCGAACCAGGAAAGTACTGCTCTGAAGCTTTCATTTTAATGATAACACTTTAGCCAAAACGTATTGTACAGCATAATTAACAGTACCACAAGAACGAAATGTCCAGTTTCAATGGTAACAGCTCAGGATTTCGTGCACAGACTTCAAAAGTTAGAACCAAACTAAACCAGTTGAAATTTGGCTCCGAAAGTGAAAGGATTATTCCAAGGCACGCCAAAAAAAGAAATTTCTAAATATGTCTGAGCGAAAGGGGTGAGGCCTTGATGTGAGACTTTCCAAGGTTGAAATCAAAACGAGTAGTGATAAAGTTTAAATAAACATTCACCAGTTACATTATGCCATACCAAAATCTTAGGATCTGGATTACAAACTGCTCTGGCCGCCGAGAAAGGCTGTTTAAAACCCGGGTGATCAGCGCCCTCCACACCAGCCCAGTTAGCAAGCATACCAACATAAACATCGTCAATTTTAAACGATGACACAATGTCAAATAAATATACCAAAACATGGAGTACATCGGCGGATAAGACGAAACCAAACCCAGCACAGTAATCTGGGTATTCTATGTTGATATACTCTCCGATGGGAATCGCCCATTTATCTTCATCTCCTCTTCGTACCCTAGCATGGCTCCAAAGCTTCCCCATGTACAGTTTCTCTCGAGGCGTATTAGGCTCATTCAAAAGGGAAATCAGCGCTTTCGTGTCCACGAACGTATCGTCGTCCACTTTTAAAACATACGAAAATTTACAATATCTGGCAGCCCATTCAAAGCCCATTTGTACCTTGAGGGTTTGATTCCAGTAATGGTCGTAGTAGTCTGCTCGCACTAGGTCTCCAAAGAATTCATCTTCTTTCAACAAGGATTCCGACTCGTTTTGCACTCGCGATTGAGCCACGAGAAATACAGTCTTCCATCGAGGTTTTAAAGCAGTGTCAACTCCCCAAGTCTGGCGGATGTCCCTCCTTCTTTTGATGTTAGGTGGTGCCGATGAAACCAAAATAACAAGAAAGTAATCCTGCACACAAGTTTTAGTAGACATTAGAGTTGTCTTGTGTTTTAATGGTGATTTGTGCTCGAAAGGTTTCTTCTTTGATTCAATTCTCGTTTCGATCGCAAACTTTTGCTGGTATCCCACGTTTCGTACATAAGTATGGCGACTGGAAGACAGAAACAAGTTTAAACCAAACAAGGGCCAAATCAAAACTCCAAGTAATGTCACTACGTAACAAATACGCAAGACTCTTCGCAGTTTTAACTTCTTGACGACCATAATGATGATGAACTTGATCGCTCTCAATTGATCGCCAACAATTGACGGAACTTTAGATTCAGCGACTGATAGTGCTCACAACACGACGAAGGAAAGTTTCAAAAGCTTCAAACATGTACCTTTTCCAGACCTTTAGCTAGAGGTTAACTTAAATGCCAGGAATGTTTCCACGGAAATGTAACTAATTTTCATTTTGACAGTGGAGAACTGAGCGCATTTTCTGTAGATTCTTTACACCTTTTGCCTTTCACTATCGGAAAGAAAAATTCAATTTCATTGGCTGGCACTGAAAGACATTTTGAGAAAATCATTTTCACGAAGGAATTTTTATTACAATTATGCATTGCTTCATTAGTGAGATTAAAATGTAAAGTACCTTCACATTCATATACAATTGCCCGTGCAACAAAGAAGCAATGACCTTGCGAAAGAGGTGTGAGGCTTTTTAAAAGTTAGTATTTCCACAACATTTTTAGCTCACTAAAATTTCCATTCGTAATCAAAACGCGAACACTCGTAACACTCGTAACCAAAACGCGATGGAAAGATGGAAAGATCAATGGCTTTGTCGTCCATTCAATAAAAAAATAAATAAAACAGTACAACGACTCAGTTAATAAATAAAACGCTACAGCGACTCAGTTAAATACCGCAGTGCGTACCACGGTACGCGCTCTACAGATAAATTTTAGTTAATTTCAACAAACATGTAGTGCTTTTATAGTCGGTAATCAAACAGGAACTAGCTTGCGTACATGTATTCAAGTGAAATTGCATGGGACTGAAGGAGCCCTTTTTTGAAGGTCTTAGAGACAAATCTGAATTCACGTTTAATGCGGTTCTTTCTGTTGAGTCCGTGGACAAAATCCTTAAGTGTAACAATTCAAATGAAAGCTACTGAGCAGTACTTTCCTGTGGTGCTGTTTATTATGCTGTACAAGGTGGTTCTAACTTTTGATTCTGTGGATGAAATCCTCAAGTGTGACCATTCAAATGAAAGCTACTGAGCAGTGCTTTCCCGTGGTGCTGTTTATTATGCTGTACACGGTGGTTCTAACGTTTTGGCCTATGGATGAAATCCTACAGTATGACTATTCAAATGAAAGCTGCTGAGCAGCATCTTTCTGTGCTGCTGTTTATTATAGTGTACAAGGTGGTTCTAACTTTTGAGTCTGTGGATGAAAACCGAAAGTGTGACCATTCAAATGAAAGCTACTGATAAGTACTTTTCTGAGGTGCTGTTTATTATGCTGTACAAGGTGGTTCTATCTTTTGAGTCTGTGGATGAAATCCTAAAGTGTGACCATTCAAATGAAAGCTACTGAGCAGTACTTTCATGTGATGCTGTTTATTATGCTGTACAAGGTGGTTCTAACTTTTGAGTCTGTGGATGAAATCCTAAAGTGTGACCATTCAAATGAAAGCTACTGAGCAGTACTTTCCTGTGGTACTGTTTATTATGCTGTACAAGGTGGTTCTATCTTTTGAGTCTGTGGATGAAATCCTAAAGTGTGACCATTCAAATGAAAGCTACTGAGCAGTACTTTCCTGTGGTGCTGTTTATTATGCTGTACGAGGTGGTTCTAACTTTTGAGTCTGTGGATGAAATCCTAAAGTGAGACCATTCAAATGAAAGCTACTGAGCAGTACTTTCCTGTGGTGCTGTTTATTATGATGTACAAGGTGGTTCTAACTTTTGACTCTGTGGATGAAATCCTAAAGTGTGACCATTCAAATGAAAGCTTCTGAGCAGTACTTTCCTGTGGTGCTGTTTATTATGCTGTACAAGGTGGGGTTCTAAAAATCCTAAAGTGTGACCATTCAAATGAAAGCTACTGTATGTTATGCAACACAAGGCAGGTTGGATGCATCAGTTGTTGAGCAGTATTTTTCTGTGGTACTGTTAAGGTGGTTCTAACTTTTGAGTCTATGGAAGAAAACCTAAAATGCGAAAAATAAAATGATAGCTTGAGCAGCATCTTATAATTAATAAACCAAAATTTGTCCTTTAATATTTTGCAAAATGTGTTTGTTTACATTTAAAGAAAAAACTATGATTGACCCCGCATAAAAATAGGAACATCACGCAAGAGGGAAGCTAAAAGCACCGTGCAAAGCGCATGCGTCAAAAGGAAACAAGACCGACAA
This sequence comes from Siderastrea siderea, assembly GCA_964030785.1. Taxonomy (NCBI): domain Eukaryota; kingdom Metazoa; phylum Cnidaria; class Anthozoa; order Scleractinia; family Rhizangiidae; genus Siderastrea; species Siderastrea siderea. The sequence continues at coordinate 10,473,380 of OZ034975.1, forward strand.
CATACCACATGGAAAGCAAAACCAACCCTGATTATTATGAATAGCCAAAGTGTTCATTTTCCGTATCGAGGTCCGGATTTGGGGAGGGTTATCTACTACTTCATATCAGTTGATTAAACCCCCTCCCCGCACATTGACCTCATCTTTTACCTTCTACAAGATTATTTTTCCAGTCTGATTTGCAGCTAAAAGAAGGTATAATCGCCGGTATTATCGCCGCCAGAACAGGAGATTTCAGTTTCCAAATACTCTAATCTTTTCGCTTATGCCTCTGTTTGCTTCGAAGCTGTTTTCAAGTTGATCAAAGTACTGTCAAGGCCGCGTGGCTAGTGCAAGCCAGGCTGTGAGGGTTTAAATCGTAGACAATGAAGTGACAAATCAAGGCTGTCGGATTCTGGGCAATGAGGTGTTTAAGAACTAAATGATTCATTACTTTTGTGTTAACACACACACACAAACGGGACAAACGGGAAAAATGTTGACATTAGTAGAAATTCTAAAAGTTTTCATGACGGGTATATGTGTGGCTACTGTATACTTGTAATTGTCCACAGAAAAATATTGAAATATAGGCACGTAAAGAGATAGGATTGCGTGACTCTCGGAAGTGAATTTGTTTAGCAACATCTCAAGTGAAGAGACTGTATTTAAAAGTATTATTTTTAGAATGGAATTTCACGGACGCTTATAACTGACATCGGTTCCCATACCAACACCTCTATTTTGCGCTACGTTTATTTCGTTTTCAAATTGCAGGATTTCGATTACAATACTGGCAGCTATTCGCTTTAACTCAAAAGATTCTGTGATTCAAAAACAATGTAAACGACTTGCATAGTAAGAGTCTAAAGTGACGTCATCATGGAATGTCAAGTAGGGGTTTTTCCCGTTTCCGAAGATAGACAAATGTTAGCAGGAATTTACATATTGCCGTTTTGAATAACAAACGGGTATTGGGTTTCAATTTCAATAAGTTTATGGTGGCACAATTTCCTCTGTTCGGTCGATTTTCAACGTCTATCCTTTTACTTCAACATATAAACTGCAATTCCTTTCTTATAAAAGGTTTCGCTTTCTTATTAGCTGAAATTCAAACAATTTTACGACTTGACTCGACTGTACAAACAGATGTCTACTGAATTGTAACATATGCTTAACAATTGAAATCTAGTTCTCAAAGTTAGCTTAACTACCAAAATTTTCCTTTTCTAATTTTAACCACATAATTTAGTAGACAATATTGCCTTAAAGTAAACTGCATGACCAAGCAGCTGTAACACAAAGAACGAAGACATTAATCGCACCTGACCTTAGTTGTAACATAAGGATATCATATGAATTTTACCTCCAATGCTTTTCTTTGCTAGCAACGCTAGCATTTAAGGGATGTTTTCGTGTGCTTGAACACTTGTAAACATAAAGCATCTTTATGAACGAATTTACTGTGAAAGGCAAGAAGCTGTCCTCTGTTGCGGAGTTACAGTTTCAAAAGCGGGAAAAATAATGAGGCCTTTGTCATGTACATAACGCACGAAGGAAGTGACAAAATTATACGATCACATAGAATGACATTATTAAGTCAGCAAAAAATTGCTTCTGAAACAAGCAGTAAGAAAAACACACCTCAACTAAATTGAAATATCGGACATCAGGTCGCCTTTTTTTTCTGTCAAGCAAGTCTAAATTTCATTCTAACGAAATATGCGACAACGAGCGCATGCGTAAGCGATAACCAGTCATGTCTTTACCACATGGCCAGCAGCGCTAACTCGCATTATTATAAATAAGTAAATTGACCCACACCATACATTGAGGTCCGGACCTTAGGGGAGGGTTATCCCTCATTTGTGTCTCGGCACGCCCCTCCCCGTCTCAATTGACCTCACTTTTGCGTCCAAATCTTAGAAGTTTTAGAAAACTGGAACTTTTCCATGTGAGCCACGGCATTCTCGCACAGGCAATTCGGCTTTTGAAAAATCTCGCGTCGCTAACGCGCGGTGAAAGTCACATTTGTAGCCTTACTTACAAAATTGACGCAACATGTACACAAGGGTTGTCGCCAAAATATGGATGTTATTGAGCTGATGTAAGGTCCATATCGTTGGGTAGCGTTTCGAGAACTTGTCGCGATTTTCAACACACCTCAAAACTAAGATCTCAAAAAATGCTACTCTGTGCTAAAAATATTCGCAAAAACGTGTTTCACAAAAAAGAAATCAACTTAAAATTCAATAACTGCTACGCTGCTGTGATCAGTAAGTTTCTTAATACTTGCAGACATATTAAAAGTTTAATTAATTTTAAATCAACAATAAACTGCTCATCAGATTGATTAACACCGGGTTACACCACTAGCTGGATTGACAAAACTGAACTCTTTCCAGAGAATAATGGGCACTCGAAGTCAACAAAAAAGGTAGTCTCTTCACTGAGCAAATGCAAGCATAAAGTAATCGGTTTTGCCACAAGAAATGTCACGTACAAGACTCGTTGACGGATAAATTTGAAACAAAGCTGGCCAATAAGACGTGGCTTAAGCGTTTGAAACTGTTGTCTCCTAAACTGTGCGAGCTCTCCAGCAGTACTTTCCTATGGTGCTGTTTATTATGCTGTACAAGGTGGTTCTAACTTTTGAGTCTGTGGATGAAATCCTTAAGTGTGATCATTCAAATGAAAGCTACTGAGCAGTACTTTCCTGTGGTGCTGTTTATTATGCTGTACAAGGTGGTTCTAACTTTTGAGTCTGTGGGTGAAATCCTAAAGTGTGACCATTCAAATGAAAGCTACTGAGCAGTACTTTCCTGTGGTGCTGTTTATTATGCTGTACAAGGTGATTCTAACTTTTCTGTCTGTGGATGAAATCCTTAAGTGTGATCATTCAAATGAAAGCTACTGAGCAGTACTTTCCCGTGATGTTTACCGTGCCATACAAAGAGGTGCTAACTTTACTTAAGATGAAAGATGACAGTTGAAAAGGATGCAGATGAAATCCTAAGGTGTGGCCATTCAAATGAATTAGCTTTCGAGATTTTAGAAGGCCTCTTCTTACGAAAGGGAGCGCAAGATGCTTCAACGTCTCGTACAGATTTAAGGATTTTGCAGTAAATTAGTGATGTAAAATTAATATCTTGAGATACTGAGCATTCTATAAGTTCGTATTAACAATGATTTAGTTATACATAGACAAGTAAAAACGAACGATATAATTTCCCGACGTTTCGGCGACTTCATGACGCCATTTTCAAGGGTGTTTGTGTAGCCGCCTCCGCTATGTAAATTTGAGTTATAACTCTTGAACTCGCATTTAGTTAATTCTCATTTGACCCTTGAAAATGGCGTCATGAAGTCGCCGAAACGTCGGGAAATTATATCGTTCGTTTTTACTTGTCTATGTATTCTATAAGTTACTCCAAAAAAGAGTAAAATTTGTCGTGGACAACTGTAAAACTTACCTTATCACGTTCAAAAAAGTTATTTATTAGTCAAACTCCTTTGTAACAGGAACATAAGCTTGTTCGTTGGAGAAAATTTTTGAGCCACATTTGACGCGCTGGCCCAGCGCATAATCTGCTGGTGCATATTGCCGTAAACTAGCAGTGATGCAGTCAGAAATAAACCCTGTATGCCAACTAAGAAACCGAAAAAGGCGTCTTACCTTTGAACAAATACTTCAAATCCCGTGTTAGTGATATGTCCGTATGTTCCGCACTGTTCGTCTCCAGAATCTTGTTGTTTTATTGACAGGTGCATGGAGGCCAACAAGTGAGCGAGATTTTCTTTTTGTACGGGCGTAAGAATCTCCACATCTAAAGGGAGATGAAAGGACACGTTGCAAAATTAATGCTTTGCGCTTTGTTCATTTACGCTTCAGTTAATTTGAATTCAAACGTTAAAGTTGATGATATTGCTTGACAAAGCATGAGAATTGCCGTCAAACGAAAGCAACAATTTCCTAGTGGAAATTCGAACAGACTGACATGCACTGAGAGCATACCAGGTCCGACCATTCTCGTCCCTGAGCTTCGTGGCTTTTTTTTCATGTTGTCAAGTGTACGTGTCCCACGGCCGACCAAACAGATCTTGGGCTCTGGGTACGAGGATGAGATTCGACGAGAAAGCAAGCGCGAGAATTGTAAATCAAAAAAGAGGGAAATATTTGAACTCGCTCTGACAGCGCAGCATAGCGAACGAAAGCGCACGAGAAACGCACGTCAAATGAACACGAAAGATTGAACTCTTGCTGTCTTCTCTCTCTCGAACTCGTTTCCCTGTTGAAACAACAAAGAGCCCCACAAATACCTTTAAGTAGGTGGTACGCATGCGCCACTAATGCTTCCTTGTTCCAGTGAGGTAGGAGAATAACCGACACAGTGTTAATAAGGGCGGGAAAATCACGACAGCACTTCTGAAATCTGGGTGCCAAGGATGACACAGTCAGTACAACACGGAGGTTTTCCCTCACAGTCCTGGAAAAGAGCGTTTATGTGAGAAAAACGTCAGTATAGTCTGCCTCAAAGTGCCCTATTTACTTGTGTCATTTGAATCTATTTTGTTCACAGCCTCTTTTTTTAAATAAGATCGCGAGGCGAGTGCGCAAGCCGGAGGCAAGAAAAAATAAGGTAAATAAAATCCTTTTCCTACTTCCAACCCTTCTGTCCGTCTTCATTAAAATTCACGTGGCCTTTACTTCGTTCGCACGTTTTAGAATATTATTGGAAAACAGAGAGACTCGATTATCGCTGTAAAACATTAAAGGGAGATGCGAGGATGATTCGTTAAGGGAGGGGGGGGGGGTCCTCTACTCTACTGGTGTAATTTGCCTGTGTTTCATGGAAGAATAAAAGATACACTACTGTCTTGGCTATCATAATTAAGTTATTCCCGCAGGTGTAATACGTGTATTGACTAGTGTGTATTATTAGAAAACACATAAGTCAAAACTCAAACCAACAAATGATCGAGATGTGATATGTCAAACACGATTTACGTGGACGTAAATCAAGTTAGAGGCAGGCGTAATTAAGTCATTGTGACACACAGTTCATTCGTTGTTGTGTTGAGTGGATGATACAGTTAACTTAGGTTTTGTTCAAAATTTGTGTCTCCAAACAATCCCTCCCTCCATCATCCCTCCCCTTCCAATTAAGTCCACCTTGTTGATACCTGAAAATGAATAACTCCCGGAGAGCTTTTCACAGCTTTCATAGACGGCAAGCAGTCTCTAATTTTGGCGATGGCGATTGTGGGGCGGGCGAAATACACATGTGCGCGCGAGAAATTCGAGGAGACGCGACGCGAGGGGAGCTGCCTTCGCGTCGCGTCTCCTTGAAATTTCGCGCCCGTGTGTATTTCGCCCGCCCCACAATCGCCATCGCCAAAATTAGAGACTACTCGCAGTCAACAGCTTTTATGGTATTCACAATTTTCTGCCACTTAAAAGTTGCAACTTACTTGAGGAAGAAATCCCAGGCTACATCCCGTGTGTAGGCGAGTCCAGCCTGAGTAACTTCTGTTCTCACAGCATTGATGACTGAGGTTTGCTCTTCTTCAGTGAAAAGATGAGATATAGAGGAGGACACCAGGAACTCGCTTACATGAACAAGGAAGTCCTCATCAGTTAGGTCTGATTCTGGTAGCAACAACATCAAATGTTCACCCTGGCACAACAGAAACAAATAAGTGTTCAGAAACACCCCACGGTATCAACGTAAAAGGATAAGTTCAGTTTAACAACATTTCCATTCAATACCGTTCAACTTTTTTGAATTCGGCAAAGTGAAGGTTTCTGGGCACTCCGTTGAATTCTGAACGACGTTGAATGATGCTGCATAAAGTTCGATTGCCATCAAATCTTCGAAAAACAAAGTTGTATTCGGAAACGTTGGATGATGTTGCAAAGTGGCTTGACCAAGGCATAAAGTGAAAGACGAAAAAAGGCGTAATTGCCGCAAACATGTTTGCAGCAATTAGGTGTGGACATTCAGAACGTAAACGTTTGCCCGACGGTGTCCGAACGTGTTGCTATCCAGATATTGCAAGTGAGCGATATCGTAGAGGCGTGAATTTTACCGCCATTTTTTGCAAATCCGGAAACGTTCGGTAAAAGAAGGAACGTCGAACCCATGACCGTCCACAAAGCAGTTGGATGCTCTAACCACTCAACCACAAGGATCTCGACAGGACAGACAGCTCGATAAATCTGTTCTTTTTTCGTTCATTTCACAAAATATCAATAGCTTTGCCTCAATATTGCCTCAAGCATTCACCCCACCCCTCTTAAAACAAAGTTGTTTAACAGGAAGGTCTTTTGCTTACGAAAAACACCATTATGTGAGGCTAAGGAGTATTATCACCGAACTATGCTATAAAACGGAAAAAGGGTAACTGTCCCAAGACACTGACAAAGAATTTGCGTGAATTGCTTAATTGACATGTGACATATCGCTAACATAGTGCTACGATTAGTAACGTTAAGTGTCTTGAGTGATTATGAAGAGAAAAGTTGGTTATAAGTATGAGGGGACGTTTTTCGAAAGGAACAAAATCAAAATGAGATCATTGTCACCTTAACGCCTGCCCTGGTATAAGCTGACACTAAATCAGCCTTAAAGCTGTCCAAGGTGTATCTATCAGCAGCAGACAGGGATGAAGAGTTGATGCGGAATACAGAGTACCCACACAGATGAGCTGCCAGCTGAGCTAGGTTGGTACTCACGCCAGGGGAACCCTGGGATATCAACAGGGCGTGGCCACACTCATGGGGGCACTGTAACACCCGCACGAGACGGCAGATGGTTTCCATTACATCCTGTGAACGAAAATGTTGGAGTAGCGGTTACTGTTACGCACTTTTACGGTAATTTTGCACACCTTTCTTAACACGTAGGTAAGACCTCAGCGCCGATATGTGACTACATTTGACTCCCGATAACTCGAACCTTCAAGGGAAATCAAAAAAGGTTCGAGTTATCGGGGAGAGGGATTCCTGTCGACATGACTTATCACATGTACTCTCACAGGAACAACTGACACGTTTTGTGTACCAAAAAACCAGGAAACTAAAGAAATTGACACAAAGAACAATAAGACACTTCGAAACTACAATGCTGCTCAATTTTTCGAAAATTGATTCAAAATAAATTCAGTGTTACGGAGTATGTTTTTTCGCGTTACACTTTGACAAACCAGGTTCGAGCTATTGAGGGTAAAATTATAAAGAAAATCACCCGAATGGAACAGTAATTCACTTCGAGTTAGCGGAAGGTTTCAGTTATCGAGGGTTTGAGTTATTAAGGGAAAAATTACAGTGAATGCATGGAGCAAATCCAGCTTCGAGTTACCAAGGGTTCGAGTTACCGGGAGTCAACTGCATTGACTCTATGAATGCCAGTCAATTCGCCTGCAGGCAAACTCGACCACAGTGAAACGGTAGAAAATACCGTCAAATATACGGTTGTGAAACAGTATCAACTCAATTGTTTTACAAAGCATTAAAGTATGTTGATCAATTATAGGTATATAATTAAGCCTTTTTCTATCAAAAGGGAAAACGTTCAAAGAAAGAAAGAAAGAATAATACCTCGTAGAGGATAATCCTAAGTCTTGGAAAATCCTTGTTGTATTCTTCAATACCATGTTCTAGCACAGCTTTCACCTTGCAAGTGAATGACAAACATTAATATCGGCAAATTCACGCTGCAAAGCACACTAGAGCAGTTTCAAAAACAAAAAAGCGAAGCACTTTGACCAACCATAACAGAAGCAGTCAACCAATCAAAACACAAAATAACTCCACGAAACCTGAGCCAAAAGGCGTGCAAGCACTGAAGTCAGAGTTAATTTGGTTCTGGCTTTACTTCTTATGCATGAGTCATTTCCAGCAGTGCCCATCTCCCTCCCTCCTGCCCCGGGCCAACCCCGGGCATTAGGATTTGTTTGAAAACAAACCGGCAAATGCCCCACTGCAGGGAAAAACGAGTTGCTCAAATACCCCGCGGTACAGGTAAAAAGAAAAGTTGATTTCTTAGTTTTTGGCTCACCTTGATCAAAGCTAACTCAGGCCAAACTAAGTCTCAAATGAGTCATATTTCTCTGTATTGCTACAATGACCATGCGTGCTGTGGATCTACCATCTCATTTTGTCCCCCTCAAATTTATCCTCCCTGCCCAACGAACTTATCACTGAAAGGAAGTAACAGTGCTGTGACGTGAAAATCACGAAAACCGTCAAATGCCCCTGGGAAGACTAATCCCGCCCCCCGGGACAAACAATGAGGAAAATGGCCCACTAATGCCCGGGGGGATGGGCACGGCTGGAATTGACTGATGCATTACTGGTTCAGAATGTGGCTCATGTAAAACGCAACCAAAGTAAACGTGCGTTACTTTAGACACGACATTTAAAACTGCTTCATACTCAAAACAACACCCAAATCGATCAAGCAAAATTGGAACCAAACGTAACGAACCTTTTTCATGTCAGTGACATTTCTAAAGGACAAATGCACATCGTCTTCAGCTCCCTCGGATGAGCCAGCGCCGATCACTTCGCCTGCAGCTTCTTCAGAGTCAACCAGGTTAGTAAAGAATGGGGTGGGGCCTGTTACGATTGACAGCTGCCAATAAAATAATCAGACAGTGGATATCAGTAATGAATTTATTATAGATCTACTGTATATATATGAAAGAACGACTGCCCGAGGGACTGATAGACAGACAGACCAACCGACTGACTGGCCGACCGACTATCTAATTACATGACAGCTAACTAAATGACTGACTGACTGGGAAGTCCCTGACTGCTGTCTAAATGACTGACTGACTGACTGACTGACTGACTGACTGACTGACTGACTGACTGACTGACTGACTGACTGACTGACTGACTGACTGACTGACTGACTGGCTGGCTGACTGACTAACTGAAGACTGTTCAAAAAGACCGACCGAGCCATCGATCGATACATTTACACAAGATTCACATGCATTTCATTCACGGATCAAAACCTGATGACGAGATGCAATTTTCTCTGCTGTCGATCGTTTTTCATGTCAAAACCATTTGCTGTTATAGTTTGAGACGAGACAACATCCGTTACAGAATACCTGTTCGTCGTCAGTGAAGCGCTTCTTGGCAGCGGTAAGGAACGCCTGCTGAAATCTCTCTCTATCAACAGAGTCAATCAACCGTCGGCCATATGCCCAGTCGCATTCGTGTTTCCACAGCAATAGAAGGTCGCGAGGTGCACAGCCCGGTCGCAACGTGAGGCAAAGGTTTCTGTGGACAGAATAAAAATGTAAAAAATAGAGGGCGAATTTGACGATTAAGAAAGTCGTAAAATCAAAAGCAATCCAAAAATAAACATTCTACAAAGAAGATGACATGAACGTCTGGTTAGTGTGCTGGGAAAAGCGAAAAGCATGTGATATTTAAGAAACAGACATGGCGCTTGTACTCACAAATACGATAGGGAGTTGAGAATTCAAAGATTGCGTAAGCTCCATATAATTCCTCTAAACTCCCCGGACTGTTTGGATCGGGTTATGCAAGCAGAATGTGGCACTTTTTTTTCATTAAGCCAAACAAATGTGACCTAAAACGGCTACTCAACCAATCAGAGCACATGTTATATAAGCACAACTTTATAAGTTCGCTTCATGTATGAAGCATAAGGGTGCATAAGGCAACAACGTTGAAAATAAAGGGGTACTTGCACTTTTAAAGTGGAAGTTCTTTTGTAAACTGACTTCCTTTTTGCCACTACATCTTTACCTGAACACCATGGTTAAATCCGTCATAGTGAAAATGTAATGACATCTCTGAGAAGTGGGCAAAAACATGCCACGTAAATGACCCTGAAGCTCTACTGTCACGTGACTGATAGCAGACAAAAGGTCCCGCATGGCTTTGTCTTGGTCACCAGACCCCTGCTGTTGAGAGTGTCCCTCGGCCGCCTCTTGAGAGGACGTGTCACTGGCGGTGTGCTGGGACTGAGCGACGTGAATTATGAAGTGCTTGTCCAACTGCTGAGTGTAGATGTAATGAAGTTCACTTTGGCTGAAATAAGCAAGGAAATTAATAAAGGTAAAGATGTTGAATGTGAAGCTCGGAATGTTGTAAACTGTATTTATTGTGTCAAGAGCATGAGACTTCAAGAACAAAAAAATGCCCCGGTCCCCGACGGGAGTCAACGATTTGACCAGTTACCCTGAGTGCAAGATGTTTTAGGTTTAGTTTTCCGAACAGAAAGCGGCCTGTTGTGCCAAGCTACCGACTGTGCCAGAGGATATTTGATGCAACTTCCGTTGGGAACAGACATTTTTTTTTGACGTCCCTAGTTTGTGTCAAACCGAAACCAGCTTGCTTGAAATCGGACGAAAGAACACGAATCCCAACACTAACTTGGACTCCCACGACGTTTGTTTATATTTTGCACAAAGGTAATTTTTTGCAGAAGTTGGTGTAAAACCTCTACCTCGTTACGTTAGTGTAAGACCATGAAACATTCATAAAATTAAACGTTTGAAAAGAAAAAGATAAAGATAAAGATCCCTGTTTTGATAAGGTACATATAACCAAACCATGTTACATACCAGATTACCTCGGTGAAGCTTCCTTACCTTGGGAAGGTGACATTGAATATAGCAAAGTGACGTAACAGCCTGCTGTTAAGGCGCGCGGTGGTAGGTGGGGTTTGTGGGTTGTATGCTGATAGGTAGGTGACGTCATGTATTTCCCGCCACTGGTAGCTATCAGGGTCAAACACGCCGCCATGATCAATGTGTTGACGCACGAGTTGCTGGGCGGTCTGTGCACCAAATCTGTTCACCTGATACAAAGAGAAACTGTGTTCAAGTTTGTCCTGTAAAGGGGAGATGGGATTCTAAAGGCCCCGACACACAGTGCAACATTGCACGCAACTTGAAAGTTGTACCGTGTGTCCACCCTCCAAATTGTTGCACGCAACGTTGCGTACAACTGTTGCAGAAGTAGAATCGGCTCCTACTTCTGCAACATCACGCGCAACTCTTTCACCGTGTGTGCATCATCTGCAACATTGCGTGCAACTTCGTGACGCAATGTTGTGCGCAATGATGCATCGTGTGTTGGCGCCTTAATTGGGCGTTGTAAAGCTAAAACCAAACAAACGACAAAACAGCCAAATCAACCATACCCGCGTGTAACGTTATGATTGAACTGCAATAAAATAGTCTATTTTACAGTTGTGTGCTTAGTGACCTAGCCATTGAGTGGAAACAAGGCTGGCGTTGACCTCGTTTTGATACAAACCCTCCTACTTTTCATATGTAAATACAAACTAGTGGCATGAGAACAACATCGTTTACATATGAAAAGCAGGAAGGTCTTTATCAAAACAAGGTCAACTTCAGCCTCACTTCCACTCGAAGGCCAGGTCACTAAGCACACAACTGTAAAATGGACTATTTTGTTGGAAACGTCGTACCAGCCAATTCCATCCCCTGATAAAATCACAAAAATGCAACGTTTGTTGAGCCAATTCCACCACCCCAGTACCGAAAACAAGCGTTATTCAATAACGTAAATAGCATTCCCCAAAAAGTACAAGTTATAAACTAATTTTTATCAAAAGATAGTTGACCTCGTTTTGATACAAACCCTCCTACTTTTCATATGTAAATACAAACTAGTGGGATGAGAACAACATGGTTTACATATGAAAAGCAGGAAGGTCTTTATCAAAACAAGGTCAACTTCAGCCTCACTTCCACTCGAAGGCCAGGTCACTAAGCACACAACTGTAAAATGGACTATTTTGTTGGAAACGTCGTACCAGCCAATTCCATCCCCTGATAAAATCACAAAAATGCAACGTTTGTTGAGCCAATTCCACCACCCCAGTACCGAAAACAAGCGTTATTCAATAACGTAAATAGCATTCCCCAAAAAGTACAAGTTATAAACTAATTTTTATCAAAAGATATTCTAGTAGGAGAAAAGTGATGGAAGAGGTACAATGGCGATAGAATACAAAATTCTTCATTTTCTCTTTGGGCAACCACCAAAACGGATAAATTGCGAGTAAAGATTATTACGGCCATACTTTTCAAGATTTTCAAGAAACCGCCAAAAATCGCAAATAAGTTTTGCCACAATAAAACGTTGGGTTAAAGAATGTTGCAGCCATCTGCACTTACTCTGCTAAGGTTGAGATCATCAACCAAACACGTCAACCTCTTGTTTCCTTTGGGGACAAAGGTTCTCGCGTGTTTCCACTCCAGGCATGATGACATTTCTCTCCACAGACTTCTGGAAGTCGTGAACTTGTTACAGAACACTGTCAAGCTCAACACCTCCCCAATATCGCCGCCATGTTGTTTTAGACGGTGACGCAATATAGATGTCTTACCGCAGCCGGCTTCACCGACCAGTAAAACCGGTTTGCCGCCATCGCTTAACAAACCAACAAGATGGGAAATGCGCTGTTGACAAAAAGGCATACAGTGTTACTGTGTGGGAGATAATTCGACAATTGTTAACCAAACAGCCCGTACACATTTTTTCTGTCTCATAACCCAGTCATTTCACACACACAAAAATATTATTACTCTATTTTAATTGACATGTATTCCCATTACAGTAAGCAACTGAAGAAAGCCAAGGCACACGTGGTATGTCGAAAGCGCTCATCACCCTAGGTCTAGAGGAAGTGTTTCTTTTTTCTCCATGAAGCGGCAAAACGAGTCAATTTTGCCGCCTCGTGGTTCAATATTCAGTGGATTGCACATGGAAAGTAAAAAAAGAACCCTCTGGAACTTGGGTAACAACTTCTTTATTTTTCGCCTCCCTTAAAGCTGTTCCCCTGACAACAGTCATATGTCGTAAATAGGTTTAGCTAAGCCTAATTATAGTAAAACGCTAAATTTTGGCGTGCTCCCATGAGTCAAAATCGATCACGTGACGCGATAGTGTCGCCTATCAGCGCATAGTGCCCGTTTTGGCAATTTTCGCTCAAATTTAGCGTTCTACAATGAAAACAATAGAGTTCTTCTGTCTCAGGCCCTATGTGTGATAGGTTCCCTCGGAAATTTGATGTTCAAACTTCATATTTTTTGTTACACCAAATTTCCTCGTTCAACCTATCGCACGATAGTGCCTTCGACAGCAGAACTCTATTGCTTAAATACAGAATGAGCAGGTCGTAAATAGTACAGTCTGTAGAGTGGTAGGTGAGTAGTATAGCGGGTAGGGTATTAGGTGAGTAGTACAGTGTGTAGTACAGTAGTGTAGTGGGAAAAGTAGTAGTTGAGAAATGCATTGAGAGCAGTACAATGGGTAAAGAAAAAGAAGAGTAGTATATTGTGTAGGTAGCAGGTTAGTAGTAGGTTAACCCTTTAAGCCTAAATAGTGACAAGCACCTAATTTCTTCTGATATTATCAGTACTAGTTCAAATATAAAGGTCACGAGAATCGAAGAAAATGACCACCAAAGATGCCTTGATGGGTACGCAAACTCTCCCAACCGATACCATAAGAAATGTATGCAGAACAGTAAGGAGAACATGCATGTTGATATTGGGGCTTAATGGTTTAGTAGTACAGTGGGTAGGGTATGGGCCAATTAAGACGGTACAACTTTGTTCAATGTTTCACGCGACTTGCTGACAAATAAGCATACGACCCTTGTTGTTTCGTGTAAAATTTCTTTTCGATTGTCGTGCAGGACACGAAAAATGTCGTAGGATTTTGAAGCACGTTTGAAAACATTACGACAATCGTAGTCAGAGGCAATGATAAATGAAGTGAGTTTTTTACGATTTTTTCAATGACGCCAGCAGCGCGATAATCGTTGAAAATAATACAGTATTTTGGAGAGGCTGGTTTAAGGGCAAAATTCTCGTTATGCAAGATGTCCTCAATGCCGAAGGGAACTTTCTAACGCTTGAAGAATTTCAAAATAAGTTTAAGATAAAGTAAATTATCTTCATTACTTTCAACTGATTGCAGCTATCCCTTCATACTTAAAAAGGCAAGCTATGGTATATGAAAGATCTTCAAACGAACCATTAAATACAATGGTTTCTTTGTTTCCACGAAGCACTCCTCTAGATTTCGCTGAAATGCGCTGCAAAAATTATTATAACATTTTCAATGAATGCACCATCGAGCCAACTGGTATAAAGAACTGGAAATCAAATTTCCCGATTCGTTTGCAGATTGGAAAAATAATTTCTCTTTTATATATCAATCTACCAAGGATAATAGATTAAGACAGTCCTAGCAAAAAAACGTCGCACTGTCTTAATCGCCGTATTAGTTGAATACTGCGTGAGTAATAGTATTGTAGCGAGTAGTATAGTGTGAAGAGTTCTGACCTCATTCTGTATGGTGTGAACATACGCTTCATTTGGAATGCCCTCAGCTGCTGTCTGGGAGTAAGGTGGCACAGAGTCTGCCCAGCTGAGAAACTCATGAGTCTCGGGAAACACATAGTAGTTCCAAACCTGTTGCAACAAGAAGAACTAGTTTAGCCCTTTGTGGGTTTCCTCTTAATCTTTAATTTTGCTCCGCAAAAGCAATGGTATGTCGCAATCTAGGGGCGTCCACACGTTTGACATACAAGCAGCGTAAGTTACGGAAAGGAGCCCTCTTTGAAAATTAGTAAAATAGTGTAGAAATTATTAGTGAAAAAATAGTTACTTGATCCTGTCATAATAGGTCAAAAACAAAAACAAACTTATTTCTCAGGATCCAAAAAATTTAGCTTAGTCACAAGCTTTCGACGCCGTCGCGGAATCTTTATCAAGTGATGGTGTTAGATGTTTTGTCACGTTATTTAGGATGGTGAAAACCACGTGACAAAACATCCCCGTAGATCGGCGGGAGCTCGTATCCCTTATCGCGATTCATTGTTGGAGTCTGTCAGTGAATTTCGATGGCCTCTCTAATTCGTCTCTTGACCAATTGAGTGTAGAGTCTTGCGTGTAGAAATTATTTAAGTTGAAGAGGACTTGGGTCAGGAAGCCGTGTGACACTGTACGTCGCTATAACTCAACAAAAAGGTGTTATACCGAAAAAGCTACGATGTTCCGATCGCTAAACGGCTAATGTCAGATTAATATATAGCAAAAAGAAGCACGCTTAAAGCACTAAAGGCGCTGTTAAACTAGGCAGTTTTTCTTCCAACTTGTACCACAAGACAAGTTGCACGCAACGTTTCCTAGTGTAACACTCTACGCAACGCTGGAAAAATTCGTTGCAGCGTTGCGAGGATCGTTTCGAAAAGTAGAACCGACTTATACTTCTCGCAATGATTGCGGCATTAAAAAATTGCGAGACATGTTCGTTTCAGGGTATGTTACACTGTGAAATTTTTCCTACAACCTGTATCGCAACAAAATTGCGAGACAAGTTGCAAGAAAGACTGCCTAGTGTAACAGCGCCTTAACACGTTATTTTAAAACTAATTGTTAACCTCTTCATCTCCTGGAAGCATAACGTAGTCTTTCCACTGTTCGTTCCACCACTGGCTAAAATACGGACGGTGTTCTTCCACCAACGTACCACCAAAGGCCCACATGGCAGCGTAACAGAAATAATTTTCAAACTCAGCCGGCATCAAGTCTTGGTAGTTTGAGATAATCGCCTGAAACACAACCAAAAATCTTCGTCAAGACTGCTAAATGATGAAAGTTTAAGCAACGCTAAGAAGACACATTTAAGGACACGATGGAATATCTAGGTACTTAGAATAGTAATTTTGTTGAACTAATAACCAACGTAGCTACCTGGGTTGTTCATGTCTGCAAACAATTTTTTTTTCTCTAAAATCCTTGCTCCGATCTTTCTAGGTAAAAACGCAAAGCAAACGCGGAATCGAGGGTCCTCTTTACGCACTTATACTCGCTCTTCGTATCCACCCTCCCTCCACACTAGCTCTGATTTAGCACGCTGAGCATACTCTAGGAAAAAGTCTTAAGTCTAGAGCCTTGTCCTTGCACAAAAGTTTTGGGCACCAGAATCTCAAATTTTGCCCTAGGACAAGCAATCCTACCACATTTGCACACTAAGAGACAACAGGTGTTAGAAGAAACATTAAACACGTAGTAGCTCGATGTCCTTTTTCCTCGTCTTGTAGGGCTGCAACGATACATTTCCAACGACACGATACATATATCGACACAAGGGCCACGATACGATACATTACTGTGCGCGACAAAACTAGTCACCAACAACTAGGCCACTTTCAACTAATTTATTTCCATAATAGCAAACTTAACATAGAAATAACACAACATAAAATCGCCTTGCAAGGGCTTAAATGCAGAGCTTGAGTAAGGAATATTAAAAACAGTGATTTCACAAATTTGTTGATGTAGCATATTTAATTGTATCGTAAAATCGCGATATCTTGCTTAAATATCGAAATTCGTACCGTGGGGAAAAATATCGCGGTTCACCGATGTATCGGTGTGTGTCAAGAAAACAAACACTTGCAAGCTTACCTCTACTAAAGTCAGGAGAGTGTTCACCATGCCCATCTCGGTCACTGATACCACGTGACGTAGTTGTGATGGTTTGTTCTGTGTTGGTGCCGCTCCTGAAACAGGTGGTACCGATGTCTTGGAAGCCAGGTACTCCAATGTTGGACCAATGTAGCGATCACACAGCTCTCTCAACACGTCCACTTCGCGCTCGGGTCGTTTAGCGAGCCAGCGATCAACCAGAAGTGGCCAGTTGACATCAGAAGTGTTCATACAGAGCATGCCAACTGAGGAAAGCACGGCTGGACTGAGATTTTCCAGTGTTTCCAGCTACAAGGGAAAGCAAATAATAAGTCGATAGCAAAATGTAAGTTAGGATTCTGAACCGTGTAGGTTTAATAAAAATTTAATGAAACCAACCTCCCACACGATGAGAACAGCATCTGGAATTTTAATCCTTTCGTTGTTGGCAAGAACCACAGTTCCTGAAACAAAAATTCTGGGTTAGGTCTCAGGATGTAATTTGAAGGCATAGGAAGTAGAATGGCTACATAGGGTAAGCGTCAAAGTTCAAGTGATTAGATCAATGGGCAATAACACAGATCGACTTAGAAGACACAAAAGATACTTGGCATTTTAAAACAATTCTTCGATACTCGTTATTTAAACTACAAGTCAAGGTCTAACGGCCAGGCCCCCGTTGTTCAAAAGTTGGATAGCGCTATCCAACGGATAAATCTCTATCCAGTGGATACGTGTTAGGGAAAACAATTGCGTTATCCACTGGATAGAGAATTATCCGGTGGATAGCCCTATCCAGCTTTTGAACAACTGGGGCCAGGATTGTAGCTACAGATACTATAAAATTGACATATTACTTACATTACATACACTTACTTACATTCACCGATTATATGGTTACTTCTTACTTACAGAGGATTTTACATCTAAACATATGAACAACTAACATAACAGACAATTAGCTCAGAAAGAAAGAAAGAAAGAAAGAAAGAAAGAAAGAAAAAGAAAGAAAGAAAGAAAGAAAGAAAGAAAGAAAGAAAGAAAGAAAGAAAGAAAGAAAGAAAGAAAGAAAGAAAGAAAGAAAGAGAAAGAACGAAAGAAATGACAGGACGGATCGTTACTTCACGGTACGCTGACACTTACCAGTGTTCTGTACAATAGAGCCAAACAGTTCCATTTGCATTGGATCAATCTGCATTGCGATTTAAAATAGCTCATTAAAGAAAGTATTAAGTAAATGACTTGCGCCCACGTGTCTCAGTAGTTGCTAATAAAGCAACAGGGACGTTAACAAACCGGACGGCACTGCCGGAAGTCCCTTAAATATTTCTTTGATGATGCGTTTTCATGCGATCCGACCAAGCCACAACCGGCAAAACAAAGGTTTTCCTATCTGCGGGGGGAAGTAATATTGCACCAATAGGAGAATAGGAGATTTTCAGTTCCTGACTGGAAGCTCCCTAATGCGATCATTAGAGTGAGGGAAGTGGCCTAGTTGTAGTGATTGAGGAACTAATGTTTGAACACCCTGAGCGAAACACCCTCTAGAATTAACTGCATAGTTTGGTCTTAGGTGGTAGTGTTACGTCTGTGGTTTGTAACCTGGCTGTGAAAGTAATGTGAAGACTTAACCCTTTCACTCCCAGAGTCAGTTATGGAGATATTTAGATGGTTCTAACTTCTGAGTCTGTGGACGAAATCCTCTAGTGTTACTATTTAAATGAAACCTCGTTAGCAGTACTTTCATATGGTACTATTTATATTTAAGTATTTTGGGATTCGTCTCGAATTTTGATTTTAGGCACTGTTGGGAGTGAAAGGGTCAAAAGAACCATTTGTCAGAGTTTGTCTGGATTTGCCTACACAGTGATGTAACAAAAGATTACCGTGCCATCCAAGTGTAGCCATTTCATCAAAGGCTTTCCACTGGTCTTGCTGTCTGTTTCCTGAAGTCGCAGCTGTTGGGCTTGTCTTCGTAGTAACACAGTCAACACTCCATCACGCCACTCTCTGAACAATAACAACAACAGACACGCCATTAACTACTAAGAAACAATTGAGGAACTGGGATTGAATTGTTAAAAATTAACTGATTGATTAAAATTACGTCCACCACCCGATAGAGCACCTAAACTGACAATCCTGTCATGTTTGGAACTAATAGGTTACATAGAAGCTGAATGAATGGTTTCAAAAATTAAACAATTTATAGAGTTTGTATAGGTAAAAGGGACATACTTTTCAAACTAGAGAGGTTTGTATGATTTTCTCTTGTTTTTTTGCGGTGACAATTCATCTAAACTCTCAAATTTATTAATAACAATACTGATACCACTTAAAATGGTTTGACCCCAGGAGTCATATCGTAAGTCGGTGAAGTATGATCATTCAGGTGAGTGTAGTTCTGAGAAGGACTGTTTGTGATGACAATAACTGACGTTTCGACAACCTGAGCGGAAGTCTTCATCAGAGTCAAGTTGACTCTGATGATGACTTCCGCTCAGGTTGTCCAAACGTCAGTCAAATCCATCACAAATAGTCCTTCTCAGGACTACACTCACCCGGACGATTATACTTCACCGACTTATAATACTGATATCCTTTTCCAGGTTAAAGACCCCTTTTTTTAAATGTAGTTTAAAGTTGGCCGTTACAACACAAACCTGGTTTCAGGGTCTACATATCCCAGAAGCTCTTCAGACTCGACAGCCTCTGTGCACACTATGTCAGTCTTCACCAAGTGCCCCATTTCTCTGTGAGCCGCAGCCAGTGTCCTAATGCACTCGGTCTTACCACATCCACTTGGACCAGTTATGCAAACCTAAGGAGTGAGGGACGGGTGGGTTATGAAACGTGCCAATCGCTTTAAACGAAAGGAGGGTAGAGGATGTTAGTACTTCAGACCGAGAAGGGGGGAAGGGGAAAACAATGTGTAAACTCACTCACTGGTACATTACAGACGGAATGTGAGGGTAACAGATCCTGAATTCATTGACATGGAGACGGAAAAAAGAGAAAGGTGTTGGAGCGTATTACAACTTGTTTAACGTAAAAGAGGCTACGGATGTAGAGGAAATTCCCAGGCTTGTTCCTAACAGCCGGCTAACCGGCTACGTGGGTCGTTCTTCGTGCCGGCTACTTTTGTGATATATATATATCTGATGAGTGCCGTACAAATTGTGCGGTACGAAACTATTTAGTAATAAAAATGCCAAGTCTAATCTTCAGTTGATCAGACTGTCTTCTAATATATATATATATATATATATATATATATATATATATATATATATATATATATATATATTCTTCTCAAACTCATTAATTATTCATATTGTTATCAGCCTACCAGAACGGCCCATTCTGGTCAGGTGGATGAGTTTAGAAACCCAATGAAGAACGAGTTGAAAACCACACGCGTTTAGAAACGATTTCAAACCCGTGTGTAAATTGTTTCTTAATCTGCATATTCAAAAGGCAAGACGAAAACATGGACATCAACAAATTTATTTATTCACACATTTCAAAGTTCATACATTAAATAAAGCTTATTTGCTATTAACGTTGAATGTGACGTTGCAATTATTAAAGTCACCAAAACAAAAAGCTGTATCCTTCTCTAAATTAAATTCCTTCTCAATAGGCATGACCTTGTCATTTGGTTCATTTTTATCCTGGCTCGCACACTTCGGCCCTAAAATAGCGCTTACTTTAGAAATAACTTTCTCCTCTGGTTTTTCGTACTTAAGAAGAGAATCTGACTTGTGCCCAGTTCTATCGCGGATTAGTTTACTATCAACCCCTGCATTAAACAGAGTAGAGGCACATGTAACCCGTAGGGAGTGGGAGGTCTTCCGTTTCAGCCCTGCGGCTTTGCACATATCTGGCAAAATTTGATTTAACGTATTAACACCCACAGGCGATTTATCGAATGAAAATTTTTTTGCATTCGGCCTAAAATAGAAGGCTTCCATATCTTTACCAATGCATTCAACTAGACCGACATACAAACGATACATGTCAACTAGACAGGGGTCGTGCTTTTCACCAACTTCGTGACAAATATGTCTTACAACACGTGGCTCATACTTGAGATCCGGTAAGCCCCCATGGAACGTCTTCGAGACGTTCTCCTCAAACCGAATATAGTTATCGCCAATTTCAAAATTATTTAAACTAATACTCCTATGCTCGCTAGCACGGAGGCCAAATAACTTCCCGTTATAAAAATAAACGGTATTCAATAACGACTTAGCTTGGTGATTTCCTAACAACCCTAATGTCCAAAATTTCCTTTCGTCCTCTTCATTGACAGGTTGCTTTTCTTCTTTCTTGTTCGCAATTCCAATCCCAAGTCTTGTCCCTTCCTTCATTTCCGCGTCAAGAACACGACGCAAGATAGAGAACCTACAAGAAAATAAACATAACCTTGAATTCAGCTGGACTATAACAATATGAGAGCAAATTATGACAATGAAAGCAACACTACTGCACCTTTTGTCTGATGCATCGAGGAGATTGAAATCCAAGTTTGCATTCTTTTCCTCCATGAATCGACGTATTCCGCACACAATCTGATATATGGTTCTGGGTGGGTATCTTTCCTTTGATGGTTTAGCAACTTCTTGGATAAACTTTGCCAGCCAATAATTGAGGCTTAAAGCATCCATTTCAAGCAACGGAAATTCCAAGGACTGAACTTTGTGCAGATCGTAATTTTTAAATAGACCGCCTGGTTCCAACGTTGCTACTTTAGGAACTCGGACTTTTTGCCATTGTTCAAAAATTCCAACCGCCCATTTGTTTTTATATTGGGTAGACTTCGGAATAGCGCTGGCCACACACTTTTCTTCTTGTTCAAAAGTTTTGGCAGCTCTAAATCTGTACTCTGCCATTTCTGCCATTTGGCTTGTGAATTCAAAGCAACGTGTTTGCTTCGAACTGACAAACAACAAGACTGAAAAACGTTGCATTAAATGCAAGAATAATTTCACACACTAGCACGTCGGCGACGGGATCTCAATCAACGCCTCAAAACGTTGTTTACGATCCACAAATAGAATATTTGAATCGAGAAAACTCATTAAAATGATAAGTGCTTCTAATTTTTTTTGTTGGAGAAGTAATTTCAAAAACTCGTGCCTCGGGTTTCATCAGGTTTCCAAACACTCGAAAACAATAAAACCACTCGGCCTGCGGCCTCGTGGTTTCAAATGTTTTCTCGTGTTTGGAAACCTGATGAAACCCTCGCACTCGTTTTTGAAATAGTACTTAAAGACTACTTATTAGTTCATTACGTTGAGTTCTGGGAATTAAAATAAAATTGAAAGTTACGCTCAGAATCAAGGAAATTTCGTTTCTGGGGACCTAAAATGTAAAAATTTCCTGGAAGAGCATCCCCCCAGACCCCCCTAGAAGGGTTCGCCTTCGGGGCTCGATAATCACCATACGGCTACTTAGAAATTTTTGGCAGCTACTTGAAAAGTTGTGGACAACCCTGCGGGAAGAAAAAGAAATCATTTTAGGTCTATCAATCTAACAAAGGATTCGCGTTTATCTCTTGAGTTCCGAAGTATATCTTCAACATTCACTTAAATGCAAATTGTTGTTTCTGTTCAGTTGTTGTTGTTGTTGTTTCTGATGTTGCTGCTGATAGCCTGTTGTTGTGGTCGTTTTTAGCTCATCATCATCATCATCATCATCATCATCATCATCTCCATCATCTTCATCATCATCATTTAAGCCGTTTCCTTTCTGACTTTCATAAAACTTACCAGTTTGTGTGCTTTGACAAGCTCTGCTAGCTGCGCCACCCTGGCTTGAAAGGCGGCACCAGGCTGTAATCCAAGTTTACAAGTGGCTACCTTAATGGCTGAC